>CM068297.1:6211019-6790634 GCA_034768395.1 Linum lewisii
TCGCCGCGGTTCATTGCTGTGCTTACACACTAGGCTACCCTTCTCCGAAAGCTCCGCGGGACCACCTACCACTAGTCTTCAGCCGGAGGGGTTTATTGCACAAAAACGCCCGGACGCAGGCTCCCGAAGAGGGAAGCCCAACGAATGTCAGATGCAAAGCCCCGCACCTCATTAAGATCATATTGGCATACTCTCCCAAAAAAAAAAGAGCAGACCCCATTGAAGACGAGAGTGAGGTACAACAAGGAAAGGTCAATCCTAACCACCGCCCTTCTCACGGAACCGTACGTGGACGTTACCGCTCATACAGCTCCCAGCCCGCAAGCAGTTAGTCTTCCTCTACAAGGAATGGAAGTGTGGATGAATCGACATCAAATAGAGGAATTCAGTTTTTATTTTCAGCAATAACATGATAAGAGCATCCCTTTCAAAAAAACCTACGGATCCCCCACACTTCAGCACCTTTTGATCTTCTCCAAGATCATTACGAGCCCTCTCCGTCAATGTTTTTGTAGATTTCGAAAATTCCATGGTGGATCAGGACGAGAATGAATCCGGGAATCCAGGACAGACTCATCCTGGAGCTTCCGCTCTCCTCTGGGGAGGGTTTTTTAGAGATAGAGGGATGAGTCAAGGGTAGCCTCCCGCTTGACCGATTTCTCTACGTCGGAGGAAGATCTCTCATCTGATGACCCTGAACAAGAAGGAGCTGCTCTCGATGTGCGATCAGCAGCAAAAGAAAGAAGATAAAAAAAAAACACACACAACGGACCGGACACAAAGAAAAGGGCCATGATGATGATCCTATGTTCGTTTTCGCCCCGATGATGCGCTCCTAGCTCGCGGAGTTACATACCAGAAAAAAAATATCTCTATTACTTTGAGAAGATAATCGTTGGTTTGATCGACGGACTACGTGGGAAATACGAGATCTAGGCAAGCCGCTACATTTTTTCCCCTTGCCCTTGAACGATAGAAGAACTACTTATCTTCTCTTAGATAGCAGTCGATCGGTTCGCATCTATGGTCAATCAATAGGTCCGCGGATCTATTCTTCTATACGATAAATCGCCATCTCGTAGCACCACCACGACACCGATTCTCGTTATTTTTTGAGCCCCCCTCATGCCGTGACTTCGACTTCTAGTATGAAGAATGAGTTGAAAGAAAAAATTTAGATTCTTGGGACCAGAGCAAAATCCTTAAATGGACTGTACGCCCCTCCCAGGTAAAGAAAAATGAAAAAAGCAGTGGTAGGGCCCTATCTGCACAGCCACGGCACTAGCGGCACCCTGTAAAAAAAAATGGAAAAAATTATACGCCACTTCCTCTCCCAAAGGTCGAGCTAGCTATCTCTTCCTCTGGATTTCAAAAAAAACCACCTGTATAATCCCAGAAGTGAGGAGCCAGCTGCCTAAGTCGAGTCGCTTGAGCCGGCGACTAAAGCCTTATGAGGAGAAAACCTGGCCTTGTAAGTACTAATCCGACCAGGTCCCGTCCCATACATTAAGGGATACCCTGTTTTTGAGCTGACCCTTGATAAGGAACAGGGCCTAAACAGTTCGAAAGAACGTCAATCTTCCACCTCTGGAAAGAAATCGCTGGTGCTCGATCGAGTGGTAACAGGGCAGGGATTCTCCGCAATGATATTTTCAGGAAAAAAAATGGCGGGACGGGAATCTATCTAAGGTTAAAGAGCTGAGTCTAGCGAATGAAAGAGCGTGCCGGGATGATAAGTTGGATATGGATCAGCCATTCAAGGGTGTCCGGCTTAGGACAGTATGGATTCCCTTTTTCGGGCAACTTGTACGTGATTGACTCGCGGACTGGATGAGACCATTCACTCACGGAAAACTCGCGTCATATCGCTCCTTCCAAGTGAGCCCGATGAAGAACACCCTTGAATGGCTCCGATTTTGTGTAACCTCAATTACTCTTGGAATTAAAAAAAAGAAAGATATATCTCATTCAAATTTCACACTGAGCTTTTGATATATGCGTCCCTACATCTCCAAGGAACGAAGTAGCTCGACCGATCCATAATAGAGGGGCCTATCCCACCTACGAAGGGACAGTTTAAAGTTGAGTTGAGGCTTATTAATCTCACGAGTCGGGCGGCGGCCGTTAGGTCACCTATTTTGAGGTCTTAGTCTATCCTTGACGAAATCCCAGCTCAATCTGTCATAGGCTTTTTCCAAGTCTAGCTTAAGCAACATCATGGTTTTTTGTCCAGTCTTTTTTCGCATAGTGTCCACAATTTTCTGCACAAGAATAGAGTGGTCAGTAATCTTTCTACCCGGGACAAAGCTGCAGCAAGGGAAGGGATAAGGTCTGCGTTGGTAAAACCATTCCAGGTGTGGGATGTTGTTGTGGTAAATCGTTGAAGGAGGAGAGCTACTCGGCGGATTAGCGCAGCCGGGGTTATAACCATTCATTTCCTCGGCTATCGATTGGTTGTTAGGCGAACTCGAACAAGGAAGTATGTCCCTGACTGCTACTATTTTACCTCTTCTTTTGCCCTTAGGACTATTAAGAGTAGTTCCTTCTGTTATTAGTAGAAGCTAAGATCTCTTTATATAAGAGATTCAATCCCTCACATCCGATTCAAAGCAACTGGTTGGGGGCAGGCTTGCTCTCCTTCTTCCTACCTCCACAGCTACCGGTGTCATCGCCCTACAAAGAGTGGGAACCAACCAAGATGTATGTCGTCCAATCCAACCTAAAACTCTTTCTTTCCGACCTATTTTACTCTTTGGCCGCAATTATTTAGGTGGTATCCTGAGATTGAAGAGATCGAATTACTCCCCGGAACACACGAAAGAAAGATATGAACTAGGTAAATAGAAATGGAAAAGATAAGTTTCCAATTCATCAAAATCAGAAGCTTTTTCTACATCCATATGATCCACTAAAGTAGATTGGTATTGCCCATATAATGAAAGCAGATCTTGGTCCATGGAATCCCAAGAAGGTAAGAACTCCAACCTGTCCGATGCTTCTTCGGCCAAATACAATATACAAGTGGGACCTGCACTATGAGCAAGCTGTGCGAAAAACCGCTTCTTTTTTCCGGTTCCGAAACAACTTGGGCGAAATGGTGTTCTACCGGGAAACCATGGATTTTTTAGTTTTCGAACAACGAACCACCCTACCCCTTGACGTGACAGGAAAGTAGCCACCGTCATTTACTGTTGATGGTGACCCATCGCGGCCGACTAGGAACACGACATGTGGATCTTGCCACACTTATTGGACCCTATAAATAAAGGGATTCCCCCATTCAGAAGAGGGGAGGAAAGACTTAGGACCACACGCCTGATACTGCAAGCACCCACGCTGCATGCTAAAGGCTGTCGGTATCCGCCCTCACCAAAGGACTGTCGATATCCGCCCTCACCAAAGGGCTTCCGCCCGGTAATTCTCTGTTACCCGCTCTCATACGCTCATTCTACTCCTCACCCTGCAATTATTGACCTCCCTTGATACTCGCTTTGCAAGGTACTATCCGCCCTGTGGCTATAGGGCGCATCAAGGTCATCTCTCATCCATCAACCTCCAGTTGAACCACTTATTGCTCCACCAGTCCAACTGGGCGGATCAATTGGCGCGCCAGATAGGGGAAGCTAAACGCCCGATTCCTTAAGGGCTAAATAGCATGCAAAATCTGGAGGACAATCCATCGAGCGGGAAACTCCAGGGCGGAATTCAACCACCTACGTAAGTTCGGATTCCCCAGGGCGGAATCCAACTCATTTCCACGGTTCGAATTCCCCAGGGCGGAGTCCAATCCTTTACCTAAGTTCGGATTCCCCAGGGCGAAATCCAACTCATTTCTACGGTTCGGATTCCCAAGGGCGGAATCCAACCCCTTACCTAAGTTCGGATTCCCCATGGCGGAATCTAACTCATTTCCACGGTTCGGATTCCCCAGGGCGGAATCCAACCCCTTACCTAATTTCAGATTCCCCAAGGCGGAATCCAACCCCTTACCTAAGTTCAGATTCCTCAGGACGGAATCCAACTCATTTCCACGGTTCGGATTCCTCAGGGCGGAATCCAACCCCTTACCTAAGTTCGGATTCCCCAGAGCGGAATCCAACTCATTTCCACGATTCGGATTCCCCAGGGCGGAATCCAACCCCTTGCCTAAGTTCGGATTCCCCAGGGCGGAATCCAACTCATTTCCACGGTTCGGATTCCCAGGGCGGAATCCTACTCATTTTCACGGTTCGGGTTCCCAAGGGTGGAGTCCAACCCCTTACCTAAGTTCAGATTCTCCAGGGCAGAATCCAACTCATTTTCACGGTTCGGATTTCCCAGGGCGGAGTCCAACCCCTTACCTAAGTTCGGATTCTCCAGGGCGGAATCCAACTCATTTCCACGGTTCGGATTCCCCAGGGTGGAATCAACCCCTTACCTAAGTTTGGATTCCCCAGGGCGGAATCCAACTCATTTCCACGGTTCGGATTCCCCAGGGCGGAACCCAACCCCTTACCTAAGTTCGGATTCCCCAGGGCGGAATCCAACTCATTTCCACGGTTCGGATTCCCAGGGCGGAATCCAACCCCTTACCTAAGTTCGGATTCTCCAGGGCGGAATCCAACTCATTTTCACGGTTCGGATTCCCCAGGGTGGAATCCAACCCCTTACCTAAGTTCGGATTCTCCAGGGCGGAATCCAACTCATTTTCACGGTTTGGATTCCCTAGGGCGGAATCCAACCCCTTACCTAAGTTCGAATTCTCCCGGGCAATTGATGGGCCCTAAGGCCCGAACCGCCCTCGGGGCTCAAGCAGCTGATCCATAGTATCGCCTCGAGACCCTTGCGCTCTCGAGACCATACTAGGGGGTAATTGATGGGCCCTGGAGTCAGATCCGCCCTCGGGGCTCAAGCAGCTGATCCATAGTATCACCTCGAGACCCTTGCACTCTCGAGACCATACTAGGGGGTAATTGATGGGCCCTATAGTCAGATCCGCCCTACGGAATCGAGCGTTGGTCCGCCTTCTCAAACAACGAACCACCTACCCCTTGACGTGACAGGAAAGTAGCCACCGTCTTTTATTGTTGATGGCGACCCATCGCGGCCCACTAGGAACACGACACGTGGATCTTGCCACACTCATTGGACCCTATAAATAAAGGGATTCCCCATTCAGAAGAGGGGAGGAAAGACTTGGGACCACACGCCTGATACTGCAAGCGCCCACACTGCACGCTAAAGGCTGTCGGTATCCGCCCTCACCAAAGGGCTTCCGCCCATCCGCCCTCACCAAAGGGCTTCTGCCCGGTACTTCTCTGTTACCCGCTCTCATACGCTCGTTCTACTTCTCACCCTGCAATTATTGACCTCCCTTGATACTCGCCTTGTGATAACGTTAGATTTAGCACGTTTATCTCACCACATTTGAGCCAAATTCCCCTCTTTGTATACCTTTTTGTGATAGTTTTTAGGAACTTTCATGAAAATTGCGTGTTATTGTCCTCTGGCCCTCTTTTGGGCAATTTGATGTTGTTTCGAGTTATTTTTGTTGAGATTTCAGGTTACCACATTGTGGAGGACCTTTCTACGAGCTCGACGCTTCAAACGGGGACCAATTCGTAGTTCAGATGAAGCAGGAATCATCAAAAGAAGTATGGAGCTGAAATTATTTTTCCCAGCTCCAAAAGTGTATTTGGACAAAAAAGTGCGCCGGAGCACTTTTTGGGTGCCTCCAGGCGCACTTTTTAATCGACGTTCTGGAATTTTTTTTCCGACTTTCAATAGTGCGCCTTTTACAAGGAAAAGTGCGCCGGCGCACTTTTTAAGTGCCGCCGGGCGCACTTTTTGTCAAAAATCTGGATTGGAGAGTAAAAATAGGGTTTTTAAGCCTGAGAAACAGACAGAACGAAAACTCTTCATACTTCATTCTGATTTCGACGAACCAGACACTCTTGGAGGAGGATTTTGAAGCTTTGAAGTGACGATTAAGCGAGGAGAAGCGAGGATTAGCTTAGGAGTTTCTTGGATTCGACATGATTAGGTTTACTCGGAGTAAGATGTCTTCTTCTCCAGTTTTCTTCTCCAATTTTCTTCTCCATTGTTTCTCTGATTTCTTCTCTGGTGATGTCTAGCTAAACCCTTAGTTTGTTCAGATTAGATGAAGCTCTAGTTGGATTTTGTATGGATGATGTCGGGTTTCTAACCCGTTAATGTTAATTGAGGTTTATTCAGACTTAATTGAGATTTTTCTAAAACTCTAATTTGAAGCTCTTGAATTCGCAGATTGACCATATCGTAGAATTTGCTTCATCTTTGTCTTGCGGTTCTGACCATGGACGTGAGTCATTCTAGGGTTTAGAAGGTCATTAAGATTACCCGGTGTCTTGACCATAGGGCCGGTGAAATTAATCTCTTTGCATTTCTGTGTGGCGTTTCATTGTTCTTCATGCATTCTTGGAGATTTTTGAGTTATCTTGACCATAGGAACTCGTAGGTTTGATAGGATAGTTTCTCTGCGTCCTGACCATGGAGTAGAGATTGCCAAAGGAACGTCGAGGCTTTGAGTCTGTTAATACCTTAGTTGCATTGCATCATCCGTCTTAGTCGAGCTAGAGCGGATTCGAGTCTGGACAAGCGCCTTAGTCATTATTTAAAGCCCCACTTGTTTGCTTGATTTAATTGCTTAATTAGTTTAATTCATTTCATAAACCAATCCAAATACCAAACGACGAAACCCCGATTAGCTTAAATCCACTTCGTTGAGTAATAGAGAAAGGAAGACCCCTTGGGAAATAACGATCTCTTAGGAGCAATCCTTCGAGTAAAACTAGTGTGCATTAATCTGCGCATCACCTTGCAAAGTACTATCCGCCCTGTGGTTATAGGACGCATCAAGGTCATCTCTCATCCATCAATCTCCAGTTGAACCACTTATTGTTCCACCAGTCCAACTGGGCGGATCATATACTATCACCTAATATTATTTGATAACTTTTCAGATATTTGAGTGAAAATTCATAATATGTATACTGATAAAAGTCGATTAAAGTGATTTAATCTCCTGATTTATACCAAATTTATTATTATTATTATTATTAAAAGAAAACAAAAAAGATGGGATGCATTGCATGCCGACGCGGGGAGTTACAAAGTCTTGAACGGCCACCGACGTGAATGAGAGAAAGAAAGAAAAACAAAATAAATACAAATGATTTATAAATGTGTTGGCCTTCCTGTGGATCGATCTGTTGATGCCAATAAATACAGACTCTTGATTGGGGATCTACTATTGTTAGGACACCCCTTAATGTCCTCATATCAGGACACCTCTTAGAATCGTAAGATTAGAGGGTAGATCTAATGGATTAAATTAAAATAAACTAAATAGTCATTTGGAACTAGTATATATAGTAAATAATATTAAGGTTTCATCACAAACCCTAATTCTTTTAGAAATCGACCAAAAAAGCTCTCCCTCTCAACCGCTCCAGACGCCGCCGCCGGTATCACTGTCGCCCTTCCGTGACCCACACAGCCAGCCCCGCATCTAGTTTTCTTCTCCACACGGCCCAATCTCGCCACCTTGCACCAGCCGCTGCAGATATCGTTGTCTCCCCTCCACAACCCGCACGACCCATCCCATAAATACGGTGTACTACGGCCTTGACGTTTTGGGAGAACGATTCGCGGAAGCCGAAATAGAGTATCAATCAAGCTTGTCGGTGGTTTAATTTCAACAGAGGTGTTGTTGTTCAGTTTGGTTGTTTTTTAGCTCTGTTTTGTGTTTCGGATTTCTAGGTGTAGATTTAGATGGGTGGGGATTTTGTTTTTCTTCTGTATATGTCTTACATATTTTATTATACATGAACATTCATATAAAAAAAAAGAAGTAGAAAGCTATTGTGACTTGTGAATTAGTGGAATTATACCTAACCGTTAAATGATTTGTGGAATTAGGCGACTATTTGGTATAAGCTGTTCCATTTGATAATTTAGTAACATGTATTTGATACCGAATTTTGAATTTGAATTTTATAATTTGGCTAAATAAGGTCTAGATCTTCATCTTCTTCTTCAATGTGTGTTCCAAAATTTTAATTAGGAACAAAGTCTTTTGATTTCTTGTTTCAACAAGTTAACAACGTTCTGATTTCCCTAATTGATTAATATAATGTTCCGAAACAATATAAGTGGAACTGTTCCAAAATAATAAAAGTGGAACTTCTCCAAAACAGTAAAAGAGGAACTGTTCCGAAGCACTAAAAGAGGAACTGTTCCGAAATAATGAAAGATGAACTGTTCCGAAACTATTTCCACTTAAAATTTTTAAAAATAAATTAATTAATTTCACTTAAAGAATCTGCATCATAACTAAAAATTCGAAATTAATGTAGTAATTATAATTATGGAAAATAAAATCAGAATTAAAAATTTACAATATCTCAAACAATGAAATTACTCTTATGTCCATTTAATATATCTCTGAGATTTAATCCTATGACTCTAAGAGGTGTCCTCATATGAGGACACTAAGAGGTGTCCTAACGGTAGAAATTCCCCTTCATTGGAGGAGTGAGTTGTAGGAATGGTAGTGGTTTTAATTTGTTACTCAGCAGTTGGTCATGCATTGAAAATTGAGAGTTGAAGATAGAGCTCCATCCAATTTATGGTTGGAACTAGGGCCGTCTCATTAATTTTGAATATCCTATTTTAAATTTTCTATTTGGTCCTATTAAAAATTGTAATTTCAACCCGTTTTATTCGGGTCAACGTAATTTGACTTATTTGAGGCGAGTATACTTATTGGTTTGTGACAGTAATGATACTCATTTGTGAATGGGTATTCTCATCCGACCATGTGCCCCATACCAATAAAAATAGAAAGATCACTTGAAAAGATAGACAAACAATTTTGATTAGAACCAAAAACTTAGTTTGATTTTGGCAAAGATAGAAATTGAAACAAACAAGAAATTAAACCACTAGACCACCATTACAAAAAAAAAAGTGTAATTATCAATTTCATTCATCACTAGTGGTGTTGGTTCGCGCAGGAAGTGCTCAGTAGATCCTCTAACCACTCTAGATAGGTGTTCCCCACAATGGGTGTTGCAAAGAAACGCAATTGTCTAGCCAAAGCATGGACAGCCTTGTTCATATCTCTCTAAACAAGCACAACATTATATCTCTCCAACACGCTCTATATATGTGATCCAGTTCCTCTCCATTTATTGCTACGAACACCAACTGTGAATCCGTCTCCGTAATTGTGTTTTGCATGTCCATGTCACGTAACCGTTTAATTGCTTCGAAAAGTGTCGCGACTTCACTATCTAGCGCTAGTGGGCAGCTTGTCATCATGTATCGGAGGACTTCTTCATTGTGACCTCGTAGCACCGCACCTATTCCCGAGAGCCCCTGATTTGTAAACGTTGCACTGTCCACACTACATTTCGTAAATCCTTCAAGTGGTGTGTGCCATTTCCTGCACTCCACCCCTCTTAGGCTACATGCACCATAGGATTCCGTCTAGCTCTCTTTCATTCCTCCTTGCCTTCCATCGCGACTCTCGTAAACTTAGCCGAATCGATAAACCAAGGACAAGAAGAACGGGTACCTGAAAGACCAATAGTGGAGAAAGCTGAGTTCAATGCTTGAGGAAGAGCTCGAGCAAGCTCCTCTTGTATGAGTTCAACAATGAAAGATAGAGTCGGATGGCGATACCACATATGTGTTCCTAGAATAATTGGTATTTCCGCGAGGACCGCAAGCATGACATTCAACAATAATGTGGATAGGTTTCTTGTAGTAAGTACAAATGTTACGTTTCCTACACATATCAATAAGATGACCAATCTCATGGCAAAACAAGCACTTAATTGGTCCTGAGGGTTAGGTTAGGTTAGAATAGAATGAATGACTAAAATAAACCTACACCCCTAACACAGTTAGCACTATAATATTGTACTAATCATTTACTAACAAAAAAAAATCTAGCTATAGAGGCAAAATCCTTAATTTTCCTCTAAAGATATGGTATCTATCTATGTTTTTATAAAATATTATTTCATTTCGATATTAATAAATAACTTTTATAATTTTAGAGATAAATAATTTATATTTTATTTGTCTCTATAAGTTGTATAATTAAATTTGTAAAGGTAGATAACTTGTATATTTTTTTTGTATAAATAAGTGTTAGATAAAATATAATTAAAATTTTAAAAAGGTGGAATATGAAATAAGTGTCGATGATTTCATTTTCTAATAATGAGTAATGAGAAATTTAATTTTTTTCTCATCCTGATTTTTTTTTCTTAACATAGTTTCTGCGTATCATTTAGTTTTATTATTTCATATTTAAAACTGTGTAAAAAAAATCAAAGTCCACATGACCAAGTGGAAAGAAATTATCACATTTTCTCCAATCACTCAATAGTAGCAAAAATCAAATGTAGAGACCTATATTATTTGCCTAACTTTTTTTTTAGTGATTTTCTCATCTTGACTTGACATCTAAAGTTTTAAGTTAGTCAAACTACATAATTTCATTTGTATATGAGTTCTTCTTTGTCAACTTGGAAAAGTAAACGAAGCCAAATTACCATTTTGCCCAAACAGAAAGCAAACACGTTTGTTTTCGAAGGTACAGCACTAGATCTCATCTCATTCATTTCTATATATAGCCTCATCTCATTCATTTCTATATATAGCCTCCTTCCCCTGCAACTTCATAAATAGCTAAAAATGACAGAACAAATATCACCAAAAACAGCCCATTTCGTGCTGGTCCACGGAGCTTGCCATGGAGCCTGGTGCTGGTTCAAGTTGAAACCCCTCTTGGAGATCGCCGGCCACCGTGTCACGGTCTTCGACCTCGCTGCTTCCGGCATCGACACTAAATCAATTCATGAGGTTCCCACTCTGCGCCAGTATACTCAGCCGCTCCTCAATTTCTTGTCGGCCATCGATGAAAAGTCAGAGGACTCTGTCATCTTAGTTGGCCACAGCTTAGGTGGATTGAATTTAGCTCTGGCAATGGAGTGTTTCCCTAACAAGATTTCTGCTGCTGTTTTCTTGTCAGCTTTCATGCCTGACACTGCTCATTCTCCCTCGTTCGTCCTTGAACAGGTAACATTTTTTGGATCTTAAGTAAAAACCCAGTTCATCCAAGTATAATTGAAACGGTCATGAACTATTGTATCCTAATAACTCGAGTTGTTGGGTGAGGATTTTGAATGAATTTTATTAGGAGTGGAAATTAGTTAATTCAGTCATTAATCAATTAACATCAGTTAACCTACATTAACCGGCTTGAAGAAGCTTTAACCGATGACCAACTGACAAAATATTGGTCGAAAACTAACCCAGATTCGTTTAACCTACTTTGACCCGATTTATGACCAAATTTGATTGATATAACCTTAAAATTCCTTGTAAATTGAATAATTTAATAAATTATACACCAGGTAAATAATCACTTGCACTTATTCCATTATTATTTCGGTCAAAATCGGTCAAGGTTGGTTAACCACATTTTAATCGTTAACCGACTTGCTAAAAATTGGTTAATCACTCTTTGATCGATCGATCAGTCGATTAACCATTTCGGTCAGTTAATCAATTTTAACCATTATCCTTAACGGATTTCCACTTCTAAATCTTATGGGTGTTTACAAACATCGCCTCTAATGAAAGCCTATGAAAGGGAATTGAAATTTGCAAATATCAAATTGTTATACTATAACTACCAGGATTCAATACCAAGACTTTTCGATCATCTTATACTGTTTACTAACGTGATCGTCTGAATTTCGTCAATTTGGCAGTATTCTGCAAAAGCACCTCCAGGAGCCTGGATGGACACTGATTTCACCCAGCCAACCCATCTGAGAATGAATTTCAGACCATGACATTCGGCCATGAATTCCTGGCTGTCAGGCTCTACCAGCTCTGCACCAAAGAGGATCTGGAACTGGCGAAGACGCTGGTGAGACCCAGCTCTCTGTTCCTAAATGATCTGAGCAGAGCAGACAAGTTTACAGAAGCTGGATATGGATCTGTGAAGAGAGTGTATGTGAATTGTGATAAGGATAAAGCGATAAACGTGGAGTTTCAGAAATGGATGATTAAGAATTATGATGTTGACCAAGTTATGGAGATCAAGGATGCTGATCACATGTCCATGCTCTGTCAACCTATCAAGGTCTGCGATTGCCTCTCTAAGATAGCAGCAGCATAGCATGTTACGCAAATAGATAATAACTCGTGTATTGATCGTCTGCTACTACTGTTATCTTATTTGAAATGAATAATATCTGTGACAATTGAAGCAGTTACGCTAGCAATTTAATGTTTTATCAGTGGTATCAGATGATATGACAGTTACCCATTTAATTCATAAATATAAGTGCGGTTTAATGAAATATTACTTTTGTACATAATTTAAAAACATATTTATTTAGGTGAAATTACTAAATAAAACAGGCAATGAAATACAAAAATCTTAAAATTTTGAAATATTTGAAGTCGGCAGATGGGCAGAGGCGACAACTGGTGCTTATTTCTCAAGAGTCAAGAACGATTAAACCCTGAAAACGAAAGCACAACAATAAATCATCTTTAGTCCCTATCAATCCATCAATTAAAGATCAAAATTCAAAAAATGGAATTTATTGAGGACAGATATCGCCACTCTCATGACAAAAAAAATGGAACCATTCTCTTAATTTCGTAGTCATTGGTTGATGTCGGTAACAAGTAACAAACAACCAACCCCAACTGGTCGGGAGCGCAGTGGGTGACAAATAAGGGACTTTGTATCCTATACAAAGTCTAGTTCCAGCCGTTAGATTTCCTTCACTTTAATCTAACGGATGAAAAGTACTAATATTAAAGGAGGGAAAAATTACTGTTTTGGTAATTTATTTCTTACCATTACCGTCGCCCCCACCCCCCCAAAACTCCTCTCAACCACAACCCCCCCCACCCCCCCCCAAAACTCCTCTCAACCACAAAATCCCTAATTCACAACTTTCTCCTGGTGGCCAGTTCTCCCGGCGTTTTTGTCTCTCCGGACGGCATTGCTTTCAGGTCAGGCGCTTGACTCGTGCAGCGGCTGTCGGCGGCGGCTCTTTCCAGAGGCGGCACTCTCCCGACGACACTTTCAAGTCTTCATCTGGTCTCTTCCTTGCCGTCGATCTCTCCCGGTGGTATTTGACGGCGACGGCGGGACTGCAGCTGCATCTTCGCCGCAGGTGAGTAAGTTGGCTATGGGTTTTGGGCGGTGAACGCCAAGTATAATCCTGATTCTGATTTATAGGGTTCATCTTCACTTTCGATTCTGATTTTTAGGTTTCGATCTCTGCCACATCCAAGGTCACCTATTGTCTAAGATTCACAAGGATTCCCTAATCCCAATTCAGTTCCTGCCACTGTTTTGTGTTAGAGGTTAGTAATCAGTAGAATTGTGTTCCTGCAAAATACACGTTTTTATGAGCTTGTGATTAAGATTGGGTTTCGATACTTAGTAATAGTATGTATTCCGTACTAGTTTGCGATAAATACTAATTGTGTTTATATTAATTGGATTTGTTTGTGGCGCCGTAGGTAATCAACGATTCCACCATCCGCCGGACTCCGATTCTGACTTCCTTCGCTGCCGGTAAGCCAAGATTCGCATCCTTTTTAATTTTCTACCTTGCATGTCAGTTTAACAAGATGACCGCCTCTATCTCTGATTTCGCAGACTAAAAAACAGCGTAGAACGAAGCTCTAATTAAATTAACGAAGAAGGGTCTATAGCCGATACAGGGATTTCTGATTTCATAGGACTTCGCTTGCTTTTGGTTTTGCAATCCAGGTCAGTCATTGTTGTTTTTTAATGATTATGGTGGTTTCTAGCTCAATCATGTTCTAGGATTCCCGAATATATAGTCAAATACATGTAGCTGAACTATACTAGTATGCTCATTGTACTATAATGTTTGATTACGGTTTGTAAAGCGATGATTTGGTTCAAACCTTTCCAGATTTTAATGATACACAAATCACAATATCTATTGTTCAATCACGAATTCATGAGTTCAGTTTTCCTGGCAGTGAACACCCTTTCTTGTTAAGTCATTTCAAGTATTCTCACTTTCTTACAAAGGAAATAGATAGTTAGAGTTAATGTGATGCAGAATACTTGTTTGACCACTATACTAGTATGCAATGTTCAAAGTGCCTCTGAAATGCTTTTATATCCCGCATACGTTTGAACATCAGTACTAGTAAATCTGTTGTACTAGTATCTGTCATGAACTAGTAAGTGCTTGAATTATATGGTTCAATGAATTATGATGATTTGATGTTGTGTCACAGAGTTGAAGTGGGGGTGATTTTTAACAAACATCAGTACAAATGGAGGAGCAGCCAGCAAACACTAGGTAATATGGTAATTATGTTTAATGTTATTGAGTTTGAAACCTTAGATGCATTTGCTTCTGCCATTTGACTGCTGATGTGTTCTCAACTCAAGTGTCCTTGACTCCTTGTCTATAAAAGTTGGAGAAACCTGGAGTTTCAATCGTGCTTGTTACCTTGCTACATTGATTCAGTAAATTGACTTCTAGGGTTGACGAAAAGGCTGTGTAACTTGCTGGGCTCTTTTCAAATATTGTGAATGAATGGTCAAGTAAGTAGGGATGCCCATGAGTAAGAGAACCAGGGGCTTTGACCTTAGGCATTTGGTGATTGGGTCTGGAATAATAACTGCTTCCTTTTTGCTATTACAGGACCCTGAGAACAAGAAGATCATAAAGTGTGATGAGAAGCTGAAGAAGATATTTGCTGGGAAAGATGAGGTTGGATTTCTGGAGATAGCTGGTTTAATATCCCCACACTTCCTCAAATGAAAAGCGGAGTAAGAATGTAAGATGCAGAAGTCAGGTTTTAGGGACAGAGACTTGAAGCATCATTTTGTGTTGGCAGTTTTATCAGATGGAGTAGCACTTTAGTATCTGTTAGTAATGTGGCGGTAGACCTCTGCTAGGGTTTTTATAGATTTTCATTAAACCACTGTGGATTCTTGGTTTAGGGCCATTTGCTGATTTTGCGTGCCTAATTGAACCAACACCTATGAATGGCTTAGTAATTTTTGTTTCAAAGTAGCTGCGGTAATGACGTAGTGAGCAAAAATCTAGTATCAGATGAGAATAGTGATCAACAGGAGCCTGCATACTAGTACAACATTCATACTAGTACTGCATGTATACTAGTACTACGTGCATAATGACCATCCGCATCAATCTCATTGAATATAATCATAATTACAAAACTGAAACTCACAAACTCACAAACTGAACGACATAAATCAAAACTCACAGACTGAACACTGAAAATAATTATGGTTTGATTGGGTAGAAAAATTCAGATTCTTAATGGCGTGAATATCATATGAAGAAGAAGATTATGATTATCTAAAATTGTTAAGAGAATATTATCAAGCATATTTTGAGGAGAAGATAAATGAAAATTAAATATAATAATGGGCATAAATCCCAAAACTAGGCGGTTATGGAATGTATCCCGTCAGGCGGCGAATCTTTTTGATTTAAATGAATGGAATTATTAAAATAATATTATTAAATTTAATTAAATTATTAATTAAGAAGTGGATAGGAGATCAAGGGCCCAGATTAAACTTTGTATAGGTGACAAAGTTTAGACTTTGTCACCGAAAAAAATCCCCAACTGGTCCCCTTTCAAAGCATTGTACTTGTTTGGTTCGCTTAACTTTGCGTCACCACAACTAAATTGTTATCCGCCGTCTCTATGCTTTGCATTTTGCAGGTCATGATGTAATTAAGTAGTATGATTAATGAACCTATTAAAATGATCCATTTGGAGGGTCGGTTACCAAAATGGTCACTGGACTTTGCCCCAATTAACCCAGCAGTCACTGGACTCGAAAAAATTCTCAAAACATCACCAGACTTAGACCCCATTATCCTGGAGGTCAGTCCGTCCATTGACATCCATTTTTCCGTCAAATGCCTTACGTGGCAAGGCCAACTAGGACCATTTAGTGTCCGCCACGTCACCGAAGCTCGCCTAGCTGGACTCTTTTAATCCCGTCCGAATCAAACCCCAACCCGATTCCCAACCCAAACCCAGACCGAACCCTATCCCAAATCCCCAACCAATCTTGAAAACAACCCCAGCCTTTTGACTTCTCCGAGAAAATCTTATCCCCACCCACTCCTTCTCTAACCTTATCCGCAACTAGTGGAGGAGAGGTTCTGAGATCGAAGTCAGTTCCTTCGATTTCTTCATCGGAGCGGGCGATTCATCGTCGCCATCGTTCTTCAGTTGCGATTTCGTCGGACCACACTTCAGCAACGGAGAACCGAACGTTGGTGCTCAGAGATGAACACTGGATGGAAGCATCGCTGGGATGGAGAGAGACAACCTGAATATAGTAAGTGTGGCCCTCTGTTTTTTAGTGTAAACAATAGTATCTTCTAAACCGATGTCTTCTTCTGCGGTGGGTCACCTTGGTGGGGTTAATGCGTGGGGGGTAGGTGTGTTGGTTTAAGGCGACTTTTTCTTTTTAGGGTTCTGTGTGTTGGCCTAAAAGGTTCTCTGTTTCTTCCTTTTTTTTGCAGCCCAAAAAAAACTATTCACACTGGAGTTGCATCACGGAGGAACATTCGGTGAATGGGGTTACTACGACGAGACGGTTGATTTTTTCGACAACGTCGACTCTGATCGGTTCTCTCTGATGGAGCTAAACAAAATGGTGCTGGGGCTGATACAGAAGATGAACTACATGGTGTACCTGTGGTTGCCACATGGAAAGGACATAAACAATGGATTAGTCCCCCTGTACAACGATGGTGATGTGCGGAAGATGGTGAAAGGTAGAAAAGAACACAAGGTAGTCGTTTACATCCGCATGCCGAACGAAGACGAGGCCGACTTCCTCGTGAACTCACACATAGAGTCAGTACAACAAGAAACATAAAATTGCAAGCCTCGCTCCAGTGTCCGAATTGAAGAAATTGAGGATGACCAGCCTGTCATCCCAAAGAAGAACCTGAAGCTGAAACTGCCAGCGAACAATCTCAGAATTGGATGGACGGATGAATCGGCTTCAACAGACAATGGGCGAGACTCACCGACGCCACCTGCAAACATCGAAGAAGCTGACCCGCAAGACTTTTGTTTCGAAGAGGTTACAGTCAACGATGACATAAACAGAGATGATGCCAACAGGGATGAATGCATCGAGGAAGATGACAATTCGAACAGCGACGACTCTATTGACTTACGGGATTCGGATGTCGACGTATATGACGATATGGATGTGCAAGAACGATTTGAAATGGACAATATGTCTAAAGGCAGGAAAAGCGCAAATCAGGGGACAATGGATACTGAGGGAGATGGTTCTTCTGGACATGACGATAGCGCGGCAAGGCCTGACGGTACTGCTGATCCAATCAGGGGAGATAATAATGCTGAAACAGAGGGTTGCAGCATGAGGAGTGGAAAACGTAAACGTCGGTTCATGCCTCAGCCAGAACCACAAGAAGTTGAATCTGATGACGGTGGCTTTGCAAGAAGGGTGCTTTTCGACTCTGACGATGAGAATGTGGCAGATGACGTGGTCTTCCCGGAATTCAATCGGGAGATTGACTTAGATGACCCGGAGTTTGAGGTTGGTATGATTTTCACCGACTTAGCTGAATTCAAGGAAGCGTGTAGGGCCACATACGAGCACTCGATTAATCCCCTCAATGACTCAACCCAATGGGAACGGAGCGGGTTGGAGCCTTTACTTGCACCTGTGTTTCCAACACCGAAGAGAGGTCTGAAGCAAACTAAGAGGAGAAAAGAAGCGTGGGAATTGGAAAGGCCAAGTGTTAGCAGAAATGGTGTTGAATCAAGGGTTCTGACCAGGCGTGGAACTGTGATCACTTGCAGTAAATGCAATCAGCAAGGTCATAACAGATGTGGCTGCAAGGCTGGAGTCGGTGGAAGTGCATCTACCACACGGCCTACTACTCCGGGTAATTCCACAAGTGCTGCTAACATGGTGAGTCGTTACTTTTGTAATTCTACTAGTATCCACTAATATTGAATCCACTTAATACCTTAACCTTAGGTGACTGCTTTCTTGTATGCTTACAGGGCCATTCACCCATTCCAAGTGCACCCCGCGGGAGGAGTGCAACAGCTACCATGGATTTCATGCCTACGCCTCGTGTTAACCAAAACGACTCACCAGCTAGGAACACCCGATCAAAAGCTCGAATGCACAGTTAGGAGGAGCGAGGAAGGGGTGGAGGTTAATACAACTCCTATTTTGTGGATCAGATGATCTATTTTTTGTACAACACTAACAACATGTTTGTTCTATGTTGTGACCATCTGAACAATATGGGTTGATGGTATGTTGGGGAGTGGGGTATAGGGCTTAGGACTCTCCCTTTTTTGTAAATGAATTAGTGCTGGTGATGCCAGGTGGTTGACGTATAAACCATCACGGCCATGTGGGTGGTAGATGGGTACACCACTTCTTACATGTAGGAATTATTTTGTATGTATGAACTACTGTCGTATGAATGGAAAGTCGGTGTCTATTGTGGTTATGATAGTCAGTGTCCTCAATTATGTAAACAAACCCATGTCTCAAATGATTTACAGTAAACCATGGAAATAAAATGAACACAATGAACCCATCTAATTTAACTCATCCACAAGTTCAGTAAGTTGAGTGACTGCTCGGTTAAGTTGTTTGTTAAATCAGTGACTGCTCGGTTGCAATATCAAAGTTCAGTGACTGTCTTCCAGATCTCATAACCACTAACGTTGCCTCAATAGCACATACAGATCGAGTGTTGGTAACCCTAAATTTCCTTCCTCTAACCCATTACAACATTTTCCCGATTACAATTCCAATGAAAATGGCTACAACAATCAGCAAACTATGATGAGAATCCGACTTGTTCGAAACTTTGTGATCCACAAAAGAAAGTTTCGAATCTGCTTCATCTCTGGTACTAGTTTCCCCTTCCATGGCCTTCTCGAACATATTCAGCTTCCGCAACAACCCGTTGATCACCACCTTCGCCCAGAATGGCATGGGCTTATCAAACCAAGCAAAATAGTGACGCGTTCCATCGCCTGATCCCTGAGACCAGCAGAAGGAATAGGAGATGGAGTACAAACATAGGAGCAGCATAGATCTAAAGGACAGATGGAAGATGACCTTACCTTCTTCATTTTCGCGCACCTGAAGAACCTTCTCCCGGGGTTATCCTCCGTCCATGAGGTCAGAAGTACAACTTCACCTCCACATATGCATCTCCATTAGTAGTCTTCCATTAGAATGAGCAGGTATGCAGATGAGAAGCTACGACCCGATCAAAGGACTGTGGGTATGGGGGAAGGACTGAGAAATAAGATTTCTTGGGAAGTCAAACGGCTGGGGATATTTTCAATACTTGGATTTGGGTGGGTGGGTGTGGGTTTGGGTTGGGAATCGGGTTGGGGTTGAGGGGTTTGGATGTCCGATTCGGACGGGATTAAAAGAGTCCAGCTAGGCGAGCTTCAGTGACGTGGCGGACACTAAATGGTCCTAGCTGGCCTTGCCACGTAAGGCATTTGACGGAAAAATGGATGTCAATAGACGGACTGACCTCCGGGATAATGGGGTCTAAGTCTGGTGATGTTTTGAGAATTTTTTCGAGTCCAGTGACTTTGGGTTAATTGGGGCAAAGTCCAGTGACCATTTTGGTAACCGACCCTCAATTTGGATCATTAATCCACTCGTACAGTCTAAAAAAACGACTTGCCGACTGAATAAAGATGATTCAAAACCTGTGATCAATTTGGAACAGTCATTTCTACATTATCTAATAACTAGAACAAGCCAAGAACTTTTCACTCATTTAGCACCTCAAATCATATTATATCATCTTGGAATCATTCCAATTTTGTTTCTCATACAGCAATCCATAAGCTTCTTTACAACCAAGCCTGGGGAGAATCAAAGGATAAGCTATTCATAAGTTCCCTTCTTCTTCTTCTTTATTTACACTAGTAACAACCATCTCCAAACAGCAGGCTGTAAGGAGAACCGACAGTAAAAACACATACCCCAAATGCCTGCTGCTTCAAACTCTTGCTCCAATGGTGATCCACTGACTATCACACACATGAACTTATATTTGCTAGATAATAACATTCTTATAAAAACAAAGAGATAAAACATGAACTGTACAGGAGGTTGAGGGAGGGAGGGCCATCAAACTTCTGGATCATCTTAATTGATTCACATCATCTCCCTGACGGGACGAGAGCTTTACCCTCGTTCTCTTGAGGGTGTCTCACGACAGTTGTAGGTACAGGGAGGTGAGCTCGGCCATGTCGTCGAAGGTGAAACTGCAGGAACATCCTTCTCCTGTCCAATAGGAGCAGTAGGCTTTGAATGAACCTTCTTCTGTGTGTATGTGAAATTGAGCTCTCTGTTAGCAGCTAAGGCAACCAGCTCTTTCTCCTCCAACCCTTTCACTGGACCAATGCTGCATCTATCTGGAGAGTGTTTCGCCAATGCATCTCTGAATTTCTTGATCTGTCATGAAAAGAAGGCATTCACAATTAGCATCTCCAATGCATATATGCTTTTTAAGTGAATGAACAAAGCGATACACAATCTCTCAACCAACTAAGCAACAATCTGGTGAATCAAAGAAAGTTACTGGAGCTAACCGTGGCATTGGTGCAGCTGAAGCTGCATACTCGGCCCTCAGAACCTCGGTAGAACCGGAAGAAGGGCAGTACATGAACGTTGAGACTATAACACATGGATTTGTGCTCCTCATAATTCACATGAAGAAACTGTACATCTGGGTTCCCCTCTGCCAGTTGACATATCTGTATCAGACATCAATATGTCAATCACTTAGTACAAACAGAACAATACCCATTAGATAGTCTCCCAAAAGAAATGAAAATTTCATACCTTTGGATGGAGAGCTTTGCAGCCACCACAGCCAGGGGAGAAAAAATCAACGATAACCAGCTTGTCTCCAGCATTCAAAAGAGAGTCTACAAGGTCCTGAGCTGAAGTTACCTCTTTCATGTTGGACTGCAACCCCTTCTCCCACCACTTTTGGACATTACCAATACGGCCACTCTGCAATTTTCATCAGAGTAGAGAAAAGAAACTAATCAACTTCATTGTTCATCACTTCTTATCAAAGTACAAAACAGACGAACCCTGAACTTAATACAGATAACCCAGAAAAAAATCTATCTCAGAATCAATTTTAAGACCTGAAACAAACTTAATTCATTAGGGTTCCTACTTTTCGCTCTCCAAATTGCACTTCTAGATATAAGCAGAGAAGAAAAACGGGAAAAGGAGGAGGAGAGCTTTAACCAACCACTAGCTGAGCCCTAACTGAAGCTCGACGAAGATGCCCTCTTCTGTTTCTGCTGCCTTCATTCCCTTGAAGGGGCTTTTTGCCATGAACACCAATAGCTCCAAAGGGCACTACATGCGATCTAATAGCCTGTGATTTCGCTTTCAGAGGTAACCCATTCAACCTGTTGCTGCGATTTTTCCCGGAGACACAGATTCGGCGGTGACTTTCATAACTAGCAGACGAAGAACAGGAAGCAGACCAGGCAGAAGAGATCAGATGCGACTTGCTCAACAAATCCGCCATAAAAACTTTCGTCCTCAATTACCCTTCAAAATCCAAAGTTGCGATCTGTAATCCCAAATTGGGGAAATGGAAACTCTCCTTCGTTGCGTAATCGGAGATAAAGTATGAAAGATATGTATGAAATTTTCAAGTTTCAAAACATACACACACACAGAGAAGAAAAAGCGATGAGATTTGGTGGCCTTTGGTGCGGTGGACCCCCCTCCCTCACCTTCTGCTTTGGCGTTACGTGCAAAGTAGAAAAAAGAGGAGAAAGAGAACTTGAGCCGTTGGATGAGGATGAGGATGTGACTGGGAAAGGAAATCCGACGGCTGAGAATGTTTTTATTTTTTAACGAGAAACGGAAAAAGCGGGAATTGGATAATGTTTTTGAGTAATAAAATATTTAATTCATGTGTTAATGGATGGTTAGATGGTTGGGCACGTGTTGCGGAGGAAGGTGGCTGCTACTCGTGTCGTGTGTCTCAGTTTATTTGTGGCGTCCTGGCTCGGAATATTTGTTTTGGATAATGAAAGCTATAATTAGAATTTGGAAGGGGTTTTTTTAACGAGGAGGAAAATTAGAAGGGTTTTACTTCTTTTTTTTAAAAAAAATTTTATAGCTCTTTTATTGGTAATTAGCATTAGGAGTCTCATTTGTTTAAGATTTGTACAAAACTGTCTCATTCGTATGAAAAAAATTCGATTAATCTCATACGTTAAAGAATTATACAAAATCATCTCATTTGACCACTTTTTTTGGCCGAATCATCTTATTAGCATGTCGAGACAGCAAAAAAAGTACATGTGGAAGGTCTAACTCAACTCTACTACTAACCTAATCGATCATGTATTGAATCTTACGCAAACCTAATCGACTTTTAGTATAGTTTTTGGGATATGAGTTGGCTTGAGTAGGTTCAATACATGACTGATTAAGTTAATAGAGCTGAGTTGGAGCTTCCACATGTACTTTTTTTGCTTACTCGGCATGCTAACAAGGGGATTCAGCCGAAAAAGTGGTTGATAAGATGATTTTGTACGATTTTTAAACGTATGAGATTGATTGGTTTTTTTTTATACAACACCCAAACGAATGAGACTCCTAAGTATAATTACCGTCATTTATATTAGGTAATACTTTGTCCATTATTTATTATTTGTTTCAATTTTCTCCATTTTTTTACAATGGTAGTAGACCTTAAACAAGCCAAATTCAAATTCAAATTTTATTGTTTTAGGTCTGTAAAATATGATTCTGTTGCAATAGTATTACAGATAAATTTGACTATTGATCATCTCTTCCCACACAGATAATAAAATTTTGAAATTATATTTTTTATATTTAATATTAACCAATTAATGTGAGTTTACTTAATGTATGATGCTTAGTGGACCAAAGTCAGGCTTTCAGAGCCCTCGCTGTTCTGGTTCGAACCCAAGTGAGTCTGGGCCGGTCATCTGCAATTGCATAAGGAGATCCTACTATCATATAATTTATTTTTGCTATTCCACCGTTCTCAATTTCATTTCACCTACATCAATACAATTCACTTTTACGACTTAGAAAGTAAAAATTAATCCTGAAATAACATAGCATTACCCAAAACTATTATTGTTTTTTTTTTTTTTTTGGTGAAGGTTGAGATTATTATTGTTATTACATAACATTTTGAAATACCAAATATATATTTATCCATTTTATGTGGTACTTATTATATATAAAATAATGACAATTATAATCCGTGGATGATGGATTGGGTTGGACTTGGATCTTTTAAGTCATGGGCCTAATCAAGATTCAAGAGCATCACCCAATTACCATCTCCTCGTGTCCACAGCCCAATCCTGCAACAAGTAGAGTCTCTCATCTCAACTGGATCAGAGATAATATGTCTTGATTGAAGAGATTCTTCGTATGCAGACTAACGATATCTTGTTACGGCGCAACAAGAAGTAACATTTGCAGTAGAGGAATGCAAGGTCATATTTGCAGTATAGGAATGGAGATTAAGGAGAGAAACTAACATGAACAGAGGAAGAAGAGAAGAACCCATTTCTGTGGAAAGCTTCAATTTTCAGACCTGATTTAAACAAATTCAGCCACAATAACACAAATATTTATGTTTCTTTCTTCCATTTTTTGACTTACTTTTTTTTTTTTGACAATAAGTCATGAATCATATTATTAATGCTCACAGGCAAAACAAGAGTCGTTCAGAGCATTAATAAGTCAAAAAGGAGAAGCATAACCGATAGTGGTCGATGCATGGTTCTTCGACTGCCTAGCAAGTACATGGGCAACCGAATTACCAGTTCTCCGAACAAAAGCAACCTTTCAAGAAGCACGGAGCTGCTGTCGAATAGCACGGATCAAACCTCCAAATTGAGTGACATCCTCTGTGCCCGCACGAACAACATCGACAACAACCTGAGAGTCGACCTCAAAGAGTGTCTCGCCAAGGCTCAGCTGGCCTGCCCAGTCAATAGCCTCCAACAAAGCAAGAGCCTCGCAATCTGTCGCCGACGGCACTCCATCAAACGAGCTCATCCGATAAGCCTTCAGAGCTCCATCTGCTTCCCGAATCACAATTCCAACACCCCGCCGTCCTTCTCTTTCAAAAACTGCTACATCAATGTTACATTTCAGGACATTAGTCGGCGGAGGATGCCATTTCTCACAGCTTGGTGTTCGAACAGGTGTGTGTCGGGATGCATGCCTAACATTGAGCCAGCTCTTCAAGCTCTCAAGTCCGTCGCGGATAATAGCAAGAGGAGGAGTTTCCTTTCCATTCCACACTCGGTTATTCCGCTCACGCCAGATGGAGTTTAAAATAGCTGTGATTTCCGCGGCCTTCGCAGCATCAACATCCCTGGTGAGGTAGAACACCCAATCCTGCATGGATTCAGATCTGCTAATGGCATCTTCCACAATGTGTACCCACCTGCATCCCAACATCGGCGAGCAATAGAACAATTGAGGAAAAGGTGCCAAGTATTCTCCATTTCCCCACCGCATAAGCCACACTCCGAGGGAACCATAATATGCCGACTTTGAAGAGAGAGGCGTGTAGGTAGGACCCCCCGAGCAAGCCGCCATAGAAAAGTTCGCAAACGAGGCGGGACCTCAAGCCCCCAAATATTGTTCCAAGGCCCCGGAACCACCAGATGAGGTCGTGGCACAAGCCCCTCCATGATCAGCTTATACCCCGAGCGAACAGTATAATTACCGCAGCGGCTGTGATGCCAAAGCCGGCCATCCACACCTGACATAGCATGAATTGGAATTTCAATAATAGATGTCGTGTCCCTTTCATTAAATAACTCCTGGATCATCTCCACATCCCACGCACGTTCCCCTGGAATAAATAAATCACAAACCCGAAGCCCTGCAAGAGAAGCATCAGGTGGCGTGTCGATATAGAAATTATCATTCGAGCGCAACCAAGGCATTCCCCAAACATGAATCTGGGTCCCATCACCAATGCGCCATCGATAACCCGATCTAACAATACCTTGGGTTGCCCAAATACTCTGCCAAATAGGCCTCGAACCGTTAGGACGGATAGCCGTTAAAAAATCCCCTCGAGGGAAGTATCTAGCTTTGAAGACACGACAAACAAGAGTATCGGGTTTGAAAGCAATTTCCAACCCTGCTTCCCAAGCATTGCTAAATTGAAGGCATGCAGGTCCTTGAAATACATCTTTGGGTCATTGAAGGCATGAAAATGTAATGGTGGTCTAGTTGCCTAATTTATTTTTTTAGTTTCAGGTGGTGAAGGGTTCAATTCTCATCTTTGGCAAAATAAAACAAGAATTTTTGTTCTAATCAATATTTTTTAAGTGATATTTCTATTTTTATTATCATTATTTTTCTCTTAATTTATTATTATTATATATGATTAGTTATATTTTATATATTATTTTACTTTTTAACATTTTTTTAAGTGTTCATAAATTTAATATAGTCTAGGAATGACAATGAATCTAAGTCAAGGTACCTCAACACCCAAAGCCCACTTCATGGAAGGTCGGGTCTAAGGAGAGTATATTTTTAGGGGCATAAGGTTAGACGTATATACTATCATGAATTGGTATTATTATTGCCCCCAATCAATGGAAATACCCGCCCAATCAAGTCAAGTTAGGTACTTAGGTTAACACAAACAAATTGAGTTTAAACTATTTAAACTAAAAAAGCCAGGGGGATGGACACTGTTGCTGCCAGTTGCCTCTTTAGTTCCCTTTTAGTTTCTTTTCTGGTCATACTGAGATGTTAGGTTGGCTTTTCCGTTTATTTAGTCTCAGATTGGTTTGATAGCCTCCTTTCTCTCTCCATCTACTTTCGTTTTCTTTTCATCCTCAGTTCCCATTTTGTTCTCGATTCTCGGCTCTTCTCCCTTCATACGACGTCCGTTCAAGGTATCGTCATTTCGCCCTCTTCCATCCGCCATCTCCAACGCGAATCTCTTGCCGATGTACACCATCTGCTTTCCCTACTCCCCGTGTCTGCTCTCCTCTCCGCGATTAAGTTGGGAATACTTTTCTCGCTCCTTCAGAAGAAGGCAGAACGATTCGAGTTCGGATTGTCTTCTCTCCAAACAAGGACTTAATCAACACTAGAGTCGACCTCTGAGAAACAGAACACCCATTTGAATCGAAGATATGGTTGAGAACGAAGATTTACCAGAAGGGTCGCTGCAGAACATACTGGACCAAGAGACTCTGAAATGTGAGTCTGGAAAACTACTTGCAGCTCCATTCTATCCATCCTCTTGGCCAAGTGCCAGATCCTCCGTTTTAATTATCTCAACTGATCCGGCTCACAATCTCAGTAACGCTTTCCAACATCGATTCACCAAGTCCCCTTCATTGGTCAATGGGTTCACCAATCTCTACGCCATGGTAGTTTCCTTTGACTCCTTAGAAGGTGTTTGTTTGTTGGTGATTCAGAATTATGCAGTTGAGATCCTCAATTTCGTTTCCTTTTAAAATTCGTGGATGTTCATGATTTTTTACTTAGATTGTTAAAGGTTTGATTCGAATTTTCATTATGGTTGGGATTGGGTTCTTCTTCGCAGAAGGTGGATCCCACCTTTGATAATGAAGAGGTGGGTGGAAACAAAGAGATGGATAGCTTGATGAGGCTATGGGCTTTGCAGAAATGTTGAAGTGAGTTTAGCTGCAGTTTCCAATGCCCTTTGAAATCTAGTTGCATTTTGTAGCTTTCGAATGGTGTGATATGTGAACTGAAAAAGAGTATATTTACAGTGATTGTCAATGGTTTTTCTAGGGAGCTTCCCGTGTGTAATAAAGGTGTGAGATGAATATTGAGGCTCAAGTCCTGCACAATCATGCCACTAGATTTGATTTGAGGTACATGAAATCTATGTAAAGCTTCATTGCCTTCCTATTCTCAGTTTAATTACTACTCCATCTTGAGATAGAAACACTAAACTAATGCTGCTAAGGGTGGTTGTGATGTTTTATCATTTATGTAATGTGTTTGAGAGAGCAAAGATGCCGTCTGGGAGGCACCAGGGAAAAGTACAGAGCCAAGTAGAAGAAGAGGGACACGACAAAGGAATTGATGGACTAATAAGCTATAGATAGGATGTACAGATGTGAATGAGAGATAGCTGAGACAATCATAGCACGTAAGATGAATAACATGCTTGCATCACCATATAAGCTACAAGGAATCTTATACATCTAGCAAATGGGACGTGGAAGTATTAATTCCTTGTATGTGCATGATGATTCCTATCTATTCACTGATTGCAGGAGTTCCTTAATAAATTGATAACCTATCACATAAGTGTTGATTTGGAATGGTTAAGAGATGATCTTCTGTGTAACCCCCATAATCCCAATTTAATTTCAATGCCTACTGCCCAGAATGTTAAGAACTCAATGTTTTGTGTAGCTTAATCTATGGTCCATACTTACCTATTAGATAAGTTATATTTGGTGAGGACTAAGGGTTGATTTCATTTGTGGTTGCTTTTGCCTTTGTAAGGGAACCTGCAAAATATGAGAGTTGGTTTTGTAACTTGGTGTGATTAGACATTTCAAGTTTGCAGCAGAATTTATTTCAATCTGAGTTGTAGATTTGCTTGATGAGTGTTCAGTGTTGTGTTTGCGGCAGAGAAGGATGGGTGCCTTTGATGCTCAGTTATCCAGAGATGATATTCCAGTCTATCGATTATATGTTCAATTAAACAGAGATGGAACCTAACATTATAACACATGGGGAAGGAGCCCTTCAGACTAAAGTCCAGCCAACAGTTGCTCATAAGTTGAAGGAGCTTGAGCCATTCTCCACGAATCGTAATCAGGAGGGTAAGAGATTGACGTTTTGCCAAAAAAAAAAAAAACAGGTTGCTATGAATGGTAGGGGTTCCACACCTGCTCAAGTAATGTGGATCGAATACAGATCTGCCAAGAAAGTTTTGTGGCAAATTTGGAGGATATGAATTGATATGTATTTGGATATGAAGTTTCTGTCATTTAATCCTGGAATTGGGTTCTATGTTGCAAGTCTATTTATTTATTTTGAATTTTCTTCTTATATTACTGAGGAGTGACAAACAAACTTGTACTTTTCAGTTTTTACGATGAACATATTTGTTACCGAAATTGGTTATTGCTATGTGTTTATGCCATTAATTCAGGATGATAAAACTCATCGCTTGATTAAAATGTAGTAGACTTGGGTGATTCCCTAATTATGTGTCATTTAGTTATTTTTATCAAGCACAACATTTATCACATTACTCTTATAATTGTATAAATATTTATAACTTCACTTACGGGTGAGCAACATTATGCCAACTCCAGTTTAAGTCCCCGCGGCATCGCGCGACTACCTAACCTAGTCATTTTTAATAGGGCCACATAGTAAATTTAGAACAGGGCATCCGAAATTTCAGGAACGGCCCTGACAGAAAGAGATTGAAGATGATTAGGATTCTCACTTGACTGGAATAGAGATGTGATGACCTGCTAGAAACACTCGTAGAACCATAGTTATACTGAGATTGATCTGTAATTTCATCATGATACTACTGAGCTGGTTGGACAGAGCTCAATAGACACTGTTTGTATGCAATTGTTTAGCCAGGATGTACAAAAAACTCAACAACAATTATATCATTCAAGATTAAGCTTCATAAGATTCGATCTCAAAAGCTGTGTATCATTAAGTCAACACACGGATTCAATTGTCAAGATATTACAAGCATTTGGTGATCAGAAAAGAGTGGAACTAAGTTCAGATACATCACCTACAACAATTGCTCATAATCAGACTTCAACTTCTCTTGTTCCTCCTGGGCTAACTCTCCCATGGCAGGCTTCATCTGAACGATCAAGGACAGAGCACGTAGGCCTCTTCGTGTTTCCCAGAGATTGTAGAAGAAGAAGAAGTAAAGCTTACTTCTTTTGAAGGAACATAGAAGTAAGGAATCTCGGCCTCTTTATTGGGACATCAATTGGAGATAGATATGTTTCCAACAATAATGCATATCCTGCATCAAACCAAAACTCCATTAAAGACTGTCAACAACTCGAAAACTGGAACAAATCCCTTGAGATTCATCAGAAACCAGCTCCAGGTTGTAGTATAGCTATGGTTTCAATGTATGAAATTGATATATAAATTTGTAGGTAGTCCACAATTCCATGTAACCTGATCCTCTATACTGTAGAAGTGCAAAAGTCTTTGTGGGATTGCAACACCTTGATAAAGACCTGTTGTTATATTCAATTGCAAAATAATATATTAATTTGATGCTTGATCCTTGATAACAGTAGTAATAATCGTGGTATTACCGATAATCTCTCCCGCCAGCTTGCCATGCCATATCTCAATTAAGATTTTCAGAACCGGACCGGAGGTCGAGCTGACAAGGTTAATGATTAAGGATTTAATGGTTTAACCAGGCCAGGTTAACTGTTCTGACCTATACATATATTGAAAAACCCTAATTCTAACCTAACCAAATCTTTTACTGCTGCCACACTCTTCTTCTTTACTTTTTTCTTTAATCTCCATTATCTTCTTCTTCAATTTTATCCTAATCGATCGTAATATCAATCTCCCAATCGCCCTAAACCTGCAGCCTTCTCCTCCCCAAATCAATTGCCCTAATCCTGAAATCGAAGAAGCAGCAGCAGCCATCGAGAAACAGAAGCAGAGCATGAAGATGCGGCGGCCGGCGGCTGAACGACTCCTCCGGTATTGTTCATAATTTTGTTGGAACAGAGGAAGTGAGGAAGAACAAAAGATCGGCGGCTGCTTCTCCGATATTACTCCTATTTTTTTTCAATTTTCGAAAAAAAAGATAAAGTTCGACCCGATTTTCTTCTTGGTTGAACCGGCCGATTATCACGGTTGAATCGGTTAGGTGGCCGGTTTGATTAGTGACCTGAAGCCGGCCTGCCGTTTTCGGTCGGACCGGCCGGTTCGGCATTAACAACCATAATCCCAATTCGGTAAAATGCGTCACTCTTCTTATCCGTTTCCTATAGCTTTCCGTTTTCGAAATTATTCATTCCTCTCTGCCTTTAATTCCTATTTTTCAGTATCTGCAAATTTCCTACATTCCCGTGGAGACTTGGAGAGGCGTGTTTTCCAGTAAACACTGTGAACGACAGAGACATGCGGATAGAGGAAAGTGAAGGAGGTTCAGCATCCATGAAGCACCTCGTCTTTGCTTACTATGTCACCGGCCATGGCTTCGGTCATGCCACTCGTGTCGTCGAGGTCTCTCTCACTCCCTCAGCTCGCTTCTCCCTTCCTCCATCTTTCTTCTTTTAGCTTTGTTTTTTCAATCGCCTTGATCACTCTAGTTTTGATCACAATCGGTGCGTGATCAACTTCTTCTGATCTGATCGATCATGTTTCCATTTTAAGAAGTTGCCTATTGAGTTGAGATAACATGCTTCCTGGCGACGTTCTTTCTGTACGAGGCAGGTAGTAAGGAATCTGATTCTGGCGGGGCATGATGTACACGTTGTTACCGGTGCCCCTGATTTTGTATTCACTTCAGAGATAGAGTCTCCCCGTCTATTTATCCGTAAGGTATAGCTGCCCTTTTTGTTCATCTTCTTAAACCTCACTCCTTCGTAAGTCCATCTCAGTTCAGAAAAACGAACGTATTTTGACATTGCTGGAAATTCCTTATTTAATTCTTTTGATTTACATGTTTGGAGCTGTCAGGTATTACTGGATTGTGGCGCGGTTCAAGCGGACGCGTTGACAGTGGACCGCCTTGCTTCTTTGGAGAAGGTAAACCAGAACATTCACATTTTGGATAACTAGTCGAATCGAACTAGGGTTTCGTATTCAAAGATTAAAGCAGTTCCTTGTTGTCTAATTTATGCTATCGTTGTCTCTTCCCTTGATTAGTTTATTCCTTCTACCTGTTTCACTTTTTTTTTTGATAATTCATTCTTGTTCTAATTCATTTTGATGCTTCCGAGATATTTTTAGTATTCAGAGACCGCCGTCAAACCCAGGGAGTCTATCTTGGCAACGGAGATAGAGTGGCTTAATACCATCAAGGCAGACCTAGTGGTACCTTGTTTGTTTTTCTTAACTGTTCTCAGAGTGCTCTCACCTCAACGATAAAGATCTCCTCAAGTAACAAAAGTTCTGTTATCCCATAACAGAGGATCTCTGATGTTTGTTTGGGTTGATATTGCAGGTTTCAGATGTTGTTCCAGTTGCTTGCCGTGCAGCAGCTGATGCTGGTATTCGATCTGTTTGTGTCACCAACTTCAGGTATTTCTAATCTCCTGTCACTATTTAGCTCCTTATATGGTGAATGAAGTAGCCTTTGTAAGCTCTTTTTTTTGGTAACTACTATGCCATGTAGTTGAAGCATTTAGGATCATATGGCAGTTTGCATGCACGTCAGTTGTACTGGAAGGATCCTGACTTAATATGAAATATTCCTGATGACCTGTAAAATTTCACTGATAGTTTTGCTTTATCATTCAAACAAGTTCCATCCTGAATGTATTAACCTTTCACCTTGTCAAATTTAGATATCTTTGCTAAAAATACATCACAACTTGCTCCCTACTGCTTGCAGTTGGGATTTCATATATGCAGAGTATGTCATGGCAGCTGGAAATCATCACCGATCAATAGTTTGGCAGGTAAATGAGATTGCTGTTCGAAGTTAGCTTCTCGGTGCTACTTGGTAATTGACATACACATGTATCTGGTCTTAAGAATCTGCACCAGAAGAAAAGGCATTGTAGATTTCATCATTGTTCTGAATATTGGCCATTAAAATCATCTTCCTTGTCTACATCATCATCAACTAGTAACTTTGATATTAGCTTATGGAAGTGTTTGTGAACCTTCCCTATTTGGATGTCAAAACTTGTTGTTTCGAGTTTAGAGCTTGATGGTTCTGTTATGCTGGCCTGTGATCTTGGTACATAATTAATAAGTTAAACCTTCAACATGTTTTGATTCCTTGCAGATTGCAGAGGACTACTCTCATTGCGAGTTCCTGATTCGTCTCCCAGGATATTGTCCCAGTATGTTACTTCTTGTTTATCATAGAGTTGAAGACTTGGGAAACTGTCTTTTGTTGTAAAATGTTAACTTCATGTTCTTCTCTTAACAGTGCCAGCATTCCGGGATGTGATTGATGTACCTCTTGTTGTCAGGAGATTGCACAAATCCCGCAGAGAGGTTTATATTCTACAAATGCTAAAGTTCTTCAATCTTCCTTTCCTTTTCGAGTTGTTTTTAAGACTCTTTTATGGTTTGTTATAGATAAGAAAGGAACTTGGCATTGAAGAAGATGTGAAGCTTGTTATCCTTAACTTCGGTGGACAGGTGAGGATCTTAACTTTAACAATAATATTAATCTGGTTGATTATTTAATTTCCCTCCCATAACTCTATAACTCCCTCCATGTTCCCCCATTCATCATAACCCCAAAAAGTATTAATGCCCCAAGTTCTGGTTTTGATTATTTTGCATATAGATTGCCCTATATTATTAGCACATTGTTCACACAATGTACAATACTTTATCTTGTTTACTCTTTTTATGACTTGTATGTACTTCTGCTGATTTGCAGCCATCTGGCTGGAAGTTGAAGGAAGAATTCTTGCCCCATGGTTGGCTGTGTCTGGTATCATTCATAGCTCAACCTATACAATTTTTCATATGATGTACAGTGTTTATGATGCTTCAAGTGACCAAAGAAATTTATATTTTGCGTCTGTGGTACTTTCTTCACTTATGGAACTCTTGTTTCCTTCTCTCCCCATGCTTTGAGTTAGGTGTGTGGTGCATCTGAGAGCCAAGAACTTCCACCAAATTTTGTAAAGCTAGCTAAAGATGCCTACACGCCTGATATTATGGCAGCATGTGACTGTATGCTAGGTCTGTATAGGTTGTTTTGTAACTGAACTAAACAAAATAAGTGCGCATGATTCTCAGTCATTATTCCATTCCAGGGAAGATTGGATATGGCACTGTTAGTGAAGCCTTGGCATACAAATTACCGTTCGTGTTTGTAAGGAGAGATTATTTCAATGAAGAACCCTTCTTGCGGAATATGCTAGAGGTTTGTTTCTTCACAATTTTATGATCCTTACATTTCTCTCTTGTCGTTGCTTATGTTGCATCTTTCTTCTTGCACTCTTTCTATGCATGACTCTATTCTAAGCGAATTATGCAAACAGTATTATCAGGGTGGTGTTGAGATGATTCGGAGGGATTTACTAGTTGGTCATTGGAAGCCGTACCTTGAACGTGCGATCAGCTTAAAGCCATGTTATGAGGGTGGCATTAATGGTGGCGAGGTACTGTCTTCTCTTCCTATGCTAACTTTATTGTCTTGCTTGTTAAAGCACCATTGTACTTTAAGGTTCGGACCAAAGCAGTGTAGCTTGTTACCAGATAACATTATTTAGAGAACAATGTCTCAGATCATTGGTGTTGATGTTCATCCATATTTAATTAAGCTTACTGATCTAATTTACTCTGCCTGTAAATGTTTTACTATGACTAAGTATGTTTTATTTTTAGTATCTACTATTGAGAAGGATTTTACTAGTTATGCCAGAGTTGTATATTTCCTTTTAATTCTTATTTTTATGCTCTTTCACTCCATGATTCAGAGATAGAAACATTACTTGCTGATACCCTTTAAAAATGGCAGGTGGCAGCTCATATTTTACAGGAGACAGCTATTGGGAAGAACTATGCCTCAGATAAGGTACCAGAATACTTTTTCTAGTCCAAAATTGATCTCAGTGACAATTTTGTCAATGCATTTCGAACATAATTCAGAGAAGAGTTAGCTTGTGAATTTACACGTAAACATGAGAACAGAGGATAAGAGAGAGGAAGGGGTGGATGAGCTTATGACTAGACTCTGGTTATGTAGTTATTGTTCATCATGTAATGAACTGTTCCTGAAGGTAAAAATTCACAGGATAATCTGTTGATTGTATGTTGAATAATTATTATGACCTACAATCATGGTGTTATCTTGAAATTATTAGTAATTCGCCTAGACATCTTTCTTTATTTTCACTCCCCTGGGCTTGGTTCTTAATTTTGTATATAGTAGTTTCTGATGGTTTCTTGGGTGTGTTGTATGCAATTAACTTGATGGTTTCTCATATTTACCGTTTCAGCGCACTAACTAGATATGTCCAGGCAGAACCTCAGAACTTCTGTTTACTACATTTCAACACATGTTCTTCTAATTTCTATATGGATATGTAGTTAAGTGGTGCGAGAAGATTACGGGATGCAATAGTTCTTGGATATCAACTACAGAGGTCCCCTGGAAGAGATATTCTCGTCCCAGAATGGTATGCAAATGCTGCATCTGAACTTAGTAAGTCTACGGGGTCGGCAACTGTTCAAGTATCTCAAGGAGAACCCTTAATGAGCTCGTGAGTTACCTTACTTTTGTTCGTCTTATTAGGTGTGGAAATGTCTATAGTTGATATATTTCTGTGATTCTTCCAGATATATTGAAGATTTTGAAATTCTTGACGGTGACATCCAAGGCCTGTCAGATACAATGAGTTTCTTGAAGAGCATGGTGGAGCTAGATGAGATAAATGAGTATGAAAGGAATTCTGAGAAGCGCCAAATGCGGGAACGTAAAGCTGCTGCTGGACTTTTCAATTGGAAGGTCTACATTCAAACAGAACTTCATCTCCTTTTATCTTATTTTATCATCGAGTATCAACTATATGATATTGTTATTTTATCATTGGGATTATTGTCAGTTTTGTATCTCATTTTGAACTATTAATTGACAAGTTCACAGGTTCTTTAAAAGTCCCTTCTCAATGGATTCACAAATTAACAAGATTTTTTGTCTTCCGTTGATTTAAGCAGGAAGATATTTATGTGGCAAGAGCCCCTGGGAGGTTGGATGTGATGGGGGGCATAGCTGACTATTCAGGAAGTCTTGTCTTGCAGGTTTAACTTCTACCTCTTTGTCAAACATTAATAAAAGAATTGAAATGCTCCTAGTTATTGTAGAATTATTCCGCAGCATTAGGCAATGTTCTATGAAGTACTTGCTGTGCGCCATGTACACTAATAAGAGGCATCCTTGTTTGGCCATCACCCGAGTTGCTCCGGCATCAATGTTTGGCTATCTCCCAAGTTGCTCCGGCATGTTGTTCTTGGTGGCTACTAATTAATCACTATTTTTTTGTATTGGACTATTGCCATTTACCACTCATTATGTATTGAACAGTTTCTCACATATTCTATTTATAAAGAATAGACAGGACGTCAAGTTGTTTTTGGCTTACTGAATATTATGTTAAGTGTCTGTTGCCTTTTGTGAAGTGGCTATTCTGACTCCAATTTTTCCTACTCCTATTTCTTTCTTAGATGCCTACAAGAGAAGCTTGTCACGTGGCTGTACAAAGGAACGATCCTAATAAGCATAAGCTCTGGAAACATGCCCAGGCAAGACAAAATGCAAAGGGCCTAGGACCAACTCCTGTTCTCCAGATTGTAAGTATTGTGTCATGAGCTCTCAGTCTTCTATTATTCTCCGCTCATACTTTTCCAGCAGATTGTCTGGCAAGCAATGGTTGACATTGTGACTATTTAATAATATTAATTGAGGGAGAGTTCTATACAGTATGGGCCACTTCCTTACACATATCAAAATCATAACAGATGCCAAAAGCTGTTTAGTCAAGCTGAAGAACAAAGAAAATATGGGACCTTCATCTAGATGTACATTAGTTTCTTCGTGCTCTTCTAAATGTACCGCTCTAATGTTTATTTCCTTTCATCAGGTGTCTTATGGCTCTGAATTAAGTAATCGTGGTCCAACCTTTGACATGGATTTATCTGATTTTATTGAAGATGGACAGCCAATGCCATATGAGAAGGCAATGAAATATTTTGCCCAAGATCCCTCACAAAAGTGAGTAATTCTTTTTTATTTGTTGTTATTATATCATTATACTTTTTCCTCATTTGGTTCCTTTTCAGGTGGGCAGCTTATGTTGCAGGAACGATTCTGGTTTTGATGAAAGAACTTGGTGTGCGCTTTGAAGATAGCATCAGCATGCTGGTATACTTTCGAAGTTCTAATGTGGATATGTTTCCTTACGAGTGCTCCAAAGCACTTCAGTGTCTCCTCATTGTCTATAATTGTTCAAACACACTTGTGTATCCAGAATGAATAAGAAGTTCACATAGAAATTAATTATGTCTGGCTTTTGAGTGAGTGATTCAATACTCCATTATCTACGGAATTTACACTTAGTTCAATAATCTTTACCTATTAAAAATCATTTCAAATCGTGTTTGATCAATATGTCTTTGTCTCGTGCATATTATCTCATACTTAAGCCGACCTGCAGGTTTCATCTGCTGTCCCTGAAGGCAAAGGTGTGTCTTCTTCTGCGTCTGTGGAGGTCGCAAGCATGTCTGCTATTGCTGCTGCTCATGGTAATCCCTCATTCCAATCATCTTCATCTACACGGTTTTTGCCCTAAAGTGCTTGTGTAATTTTTTCGTGTTTGTGTAATTTCACAATGATAGACTATTATGGTACTTAATGCTTTCTGGACTTGTTACTCCTGTGTATGTCAGACCCTATGTGAATTACTAATACCATTCAACTTTTAATTTTGTAGGATTGAGCATCAGTCCTAGAGATATTGCTTTGCTCTGCCAAAAGGTTAACTATTATGTTTGCATTCATATCAATCCATGTTACACCAAATCAGAATTTCTGCAATTTACTTAGACCAGTTCTTCCATTCTCTTAACAGGTGGAGAATCACATTGTTGGAGCCCCTTGTGGTGTAATGGATCAGATGACCTCAGCATGTGGAGAAGCCAACAAGCTTCTGGCGATGGTGTGTCAGGTACATTATAACTAATTACAGCTTCTGATAATGTGCTGATTCTACTTCATGAAGGTGCTTTCTCGATCCTCAACAATTCTATAATTTATATTGAACATTGGTGCAGCCTGCTGAGGTAATTGGGCTTGTCGAAATTCCAAACCATATTCGCTTTTGGGGTATCGATTCTGGGATACGTCACAGGTATCTTGTCTTACTCTCGACCATCATAGGCCTTGATGTATGTGTCAAACTCCCTCTTGCCTCAAACATTCTTGTCGTAGCTAATGGCCTTGGGGTATCGACAAAAACATTCCATTAATGTCGTAAATTTGATCCTGATAAACTGCTACTGGGTTTTGACAGTGTTGGTGGTGCGGACTATGGATCAGTAAGGATTGGTGCTTTCATGGGTCGGAAGATCATAAAATCTATAGCATCTGATGTGTTGTCTAAATCAGTTGACTACAGTAACGGGTTCATCCATGATGAATTGGAAGATGATGGTGTAGCACTATTTGATGCTGAATCATCACTGGATTACTTATGCAACTTGACACCACACAGGTCAGTAGCCTTTTATAGTATAAAAGGACACTCAGATTTTGAGATGAAGTAGGTTTCTATTGTCTTGCCAGTTTTAAGGGCTCCCAGTTCAATGTAGCATGTTACCTCAGAGTTTTCTCTCTTTATTTCTGGATGCAGATATGAAGCCCTGTATGCGAAGTTGCTTCCCGGGACACTTCATGGTCAGGAATTTCTGGACAAGTACATTGATCACAGTGATGCTGTAACAGTAATTGATAAGAACCGAAAGTATGTAGTGAGAGCACCGGCCACACATCCCATCTATGAGAATTTCCGAGTGAAGGTTAGTTAGCTGGCTAAACTGTCCATTAATTTTAAAAAATCCAACCACTAATGAGGAAAACTCTATGTCAGAACTTCAAAGCGTTGCTAACTTCTGCGTCGTCTGACGAACAACTCATTGCTCTAGGAGAACTACTGTATCAGGTAATTCTCAGTCTTTGTTGTGTTGCTCCATGGATGATTAAGCTGGTAAAATGAGAAGGAAAAAAAAAACTAAAATTTGCGTTGGGGCTGGCTGTAGTGTCACTACAGCTACAGCGCGTGTGGGCTTGGGACAGATGGAACAGACAGGCTTGTACGGATGGTGCAGGAAATGCAACACAATTCCAAGTCTAAAACTGAAGGTGGGACCTTATATGGAGCTAAGATCACAGGTGGAGGCTCAGGTGGTACTGTGTGTGTGATCGGTAGGAACTCCTTACTCAGCAGCCAACAGATTCTTGAGGTATGTATGGTCGGTCTTGTGTGTTGGTTTGTAATGATATGATGAGAGCTAAAATTACATTGTGAATTGATGAGCAGGTTCAGCAAAAGTACAAAGTAGCAACTGGGTATTTGCCTTTCATTTTCGAGGGGTCTTCTCCCGGAGCAGGGAAATTCGGGCACTTGAGAGTTCGACGACGATGGTAGAGGACCGCCATCTCTCCCCGCTGATAATTTAATTTATCCATTCCTGGTTTGTGAAATAACTATTACCAGTAAAGGGAATGATTGAATAAGGTATGAAACCAAAGAATCAATAGCGCATGGTATTGAACTTTAGCCCTTTATTGTAGTGGCAATACTAAAAATTTAAAATGTAAATGGCAACATGGAAGTATTTGGGTCTCTAAATAATAATATACAATAGGGAAGATGAATTTATGTCGTTGTTGCTGCTACGGTTTGCTATGTCACCGTTCTTGTAATAGAGCTACCGACTTTGTAACAAAGAAAGTTTTTTCGTTGTACAAGGGGTTCTTTACTTTTCTTCGTGACTAATTATTGGAATGTATGTAGTAGTAATTATTTTTGGCCAATCTTGTAGCCATTTCGTTAGAAATTCAAAAATGATCCAGTCTTGATCCTGAAAATTCTACTTTTATTAGTCCACGTCTAAAATCTGAAGATAACTAGTAAAGACTTCAACTTGAGATTTTCAACGAGTAAATCAAATGATAAAAATGAAAGAAAATATTACCTCAAGATTTCAGTCTCCATACATGTGAGTGAGTGTAGTCTTTGTTTTTTCCAAACATAGGTCTATACAAAATCCAGATAGACATCAAGGATTTCTATCCTTGATGACATTAAACTAAATCTCAGCCATTTAATCAAATCACTTTAATCTAATGGCTCTAAATACAGTAGCATAAATGAGATTTTATTATATATCCTACCCCCACCAAAGTCCACTTCTGGTTGTTTTTGTCGCCGGTGAAATCTCCAGTCGCCTTGCAGGCCTAAACCGTCTATCACTTGTTGCTGCAAGCATCACATTCCAACCATCACACTCCGACCATCACATACACCTCTCTCCAGCTGCCTCCACCGTCAGTATTACCTAAAGACATAGCTAAAATAATAATAAAATAATATATAAAAGGAGTAAAAGATAAGAGATCCTTAATGGGTTTGGTCTTTGCTGTATCCAGCTGAAGAAAAAGAACAGTCCATGTTTTCATGCGACACATAAGCCGCATCTTCTCCTCTCTTCTGGGTATTTAATTTTAATGGTACATACAGTTTGCTTCAACAAGAATTACTTCACTTGAGAATAAATAAACCTGTCTCTGAATTATTTAACTTCACTTTCAAAACAGCAAATTCTAGTGGTCCAAATTAAATTAAATTAAACCAAGCATATGGCGGCTGGCTCAAAGTCACCACTCTTTGCTTTCCATTTAATTTTCAACTTTTTTGTTTTAATTAATTCCTCCCTTCTTTCAACGGTTTTTTTTTTAATGAATTGAGCTGATTTTATTCATCAAAAAGAGTGGAATAACATCACAAAAATCTATCTACTAAAAAGACCAAAATCTAATTAATAATTCTCAAAATTTCCCTCTCGGCTTTCCTACCACCAACAAAGGTTCGAATCTCATCTCTGATTAACTGACTAAGGGAATTTGCCTCTTGCCTTGCACCCCCAAACACTCTTTTACATCGTTCAATCCAAACTTGGCATATCATCACTCTCCAAAGGAGCATCTTCGTCTTCCCTCTAACTCCATCATTCTTCCAACTGCAAACTTCATCAATAACATCACTCCAACTCTTTCCTACTAATTCAGGTAACAAAGCAGTAGCCACATTTGCATAATAGTCACAATCACCAAACAATGAGTTTTTGTCTCCCCTGCATCCTGACATAGCACACAGCAGTCATCCACATTTGCATCCCAAGCTTTTACCACATCTTTAGTATAAATTCTCCCTTGGACAATTAACCAAGCTACTACAGATCTCCTGGGAATGATAAAGCCTGTCCATACTGCATCATACCAAGGAACCACCTGATTCACAGTTCTAATATCATTCCACACAGTACTCACCTTATACTTGTGCATAAACTTCCCATTCCATAATAAATCCCCTTCACTATCTCTCATGATGAAGGTCCTTACCAAGGTTCTGATTTTTAGTAACTTGATCCAATGCCATGAACCAGAAGAAGCTTTGACAGTCCAAAAACATCTTCCCTTCAGCCTATATTTCATAATCCACGCAACCCATAATGAGCCTTCCTGCAACAACACACTCCATAAATGTCTAACAACATTAGCCTTGTTCCATGTTTTCATATCCTTGAGACCAAGCCCTCCCTCTTCTTTAGGCCTTGAGACAACCTTCCAAGCTACTTTTGCTCTAGCTTGCTTATCAGTTTTGCCCCACATGAAATCATTACATATCTTTTCCACATCTTTTATGATACCTGAAGGGAGAATAAAGTGTGACATCCAGAATTGCAGTGTGCTTCCCACAACAGATTCAATTAACTGACACTTTCCTGCATAAGATAGATGTTTTGCCTTCCAATCAGTAACCTTGCTGGTAATTCTATCTACTAGGGACTTACAATCACTCTTCCGTAGTTTCCCAACTGTTAAGGGTACTTCAAGGTACCTGAAAGGGATGTCCCCTTTACTGAATCCAGAAACAGCAGCTAAATCATCCCTTACCTCAGCTGAAACACCTGCAGTGTATATGTAGCTTTTATCTGGGTTGAATCTAATGCCTGATAGTAAATGGAATCTGTTCAGCACATCAGTAACTTCTGTAACAACCTCCCTGTTTGCCTTAGAAAAAACCAGTAGGTCATCGACAAAACTTAGGTGAGTAAGCCCCACTCCTTTGCATTGAGGGTGAACATGATACTTCTTAGTCTCCACTGACTGTTCAAACAGGCAGCTTAATATTTCCATAGAGATTACAAAGAGGTAGGGGGAGATGGGATCCCCTTGCCTCAGACCTCTTTTTGCTGGGAAGTATCCCATTGAAGTGCCATTAATATTAAATGATAGCATAGATGCAGCAAAACATTCTTGAATCCACTCCACATACTTCAGAGGAAAATTCATGCCTTTTAGGGTTTCAAAAACAAACAGCCATTCCACTGAGTCAAAGGCCTTCATTAGGTCTATCTTCATCGCACATCTAGGGGACACACCTGAACGATTATACCCTTTTAACATCTCATGAGCTAAGAGTATACCATCACCAATATATCTCCCTTTAATAAGAGCTGTTTGAGCAGGACTAATAAGGCTAGGGAGAACAGCAGATAACCTATTTGCAAGTACTTTAGATATCATGTAAATTACATTGCAACAGGATATTGGCCTGTAATCCTTCATATCAGCAGCATTGAACTTTTTTGGGATGAGAGCAAGCAGAATAGAGTTCACATATTTAGGCATGCTACACTTGTCAAAGAACATCCTTACTGCAAGAATCAAGTCAACTTTCACAATCTCCCAGCTTTCCTTAAAGAATAGAGCACTATAGCCATCTGGACCCCGAGGCTTTTTCATTCGAGATACTGAACAGTGCAGCTTTGATTTCTTCATCAGTAATGACAACAATCAAACTCATACTTTGTTGTTGGTCAAGTTTCCTCTTTACTACAGATGCAACTCCCTCCACATTCACATGTTGACTACTCCCCAACAGCTTCTGGTAAAACTGGACAACAACTTTAGCTATATCATCAAAGCTTTCCACCATCTCTCCTTCATCATTTCTAAGCTGTCTGATCGTGTTTCTTGATTGTCTATGCTTAACATAGTTATAGAAAAATTTTGTGTTACCATCTCCCATCTTAATCCAATTTACCCTTGATTTCTGACTATAGATGCTCTCTTCATCCTTTTGAAGCTGATGCAGTACACTCTCAGCATCATGGATTAATCTGACCTTTTCAGGCTTATTGTCCATTTTGGTCATAAACCTTTGGGGTTTATAACAAACTGGTCATAAACATTTGATTTGTAACCTAGTGGTCATTAACCTATAGAGTTTGTAACAATTTAGTCATTCCGTTAACTCTCCATCCAATTTCTCCATTAAGTGCTGATATCAACATGCCATGTCACCCTTTTTTTCCACCTCACCCCTTGCCACATCACCTATTCCAACCATAACCCGACCCGACCCAACCCAACCCAACCTCCGACTGGAGAAACAGAGGAGATTAGAAGAAAGATGGGGAAGAAGAAGGTTAAGTTAGATTGGGTTTGTAGGGTTCGGATTTGGGTTGGGTTGGGTTGGGTTGGGTTAGGTTGGGTTAGGTTGGGTTAGGTTGAGTCATGGTTGGAATAGGTGATGTGGCAAGGGGTGAGGTGGAAAAAAGGGTGACATGGCATGCTGATATCAGCACTTAACGGAGAAATTGGATGGAGAGTTTAAAAAGAATGACAAAATTGTTACAAACCCTATAAGTTAATGACACTAGGTTACAAATCAAAGGTTTATGACCAGTTTGTTATAAACCCCAAAGGTTTATGACCAAAATGGACAATAAGCCGACCTTTTCATCAGTAGGACAAGTGTAAATCTCCTGCTTGAGCTTCAGGAGTAACTCCTCTTGCTTCCTCACTCTAACTTGGATATTCAAATAGCATTCTTTATTAAGCTTCTTCAATTCACCCTTCAAAATGCTCATTTTCCTATATAATCTGTAGAAGCTATTTCCATTAACATGGTCCTCCAAACTGAACGAACTAACCCATCATAGCTCTGTCCAACAAGCAAAGAATTTGAACATTTTAGGCCTAGGCTAAACTGCTCTATCATTAACCAAATAAAGTGCACAATGATCAGACTTCTTTCAACGGTTTAGTTTTCCAAGTTGACTTCTTTTTTCTGTTTAGAGATGAAAGTGTATCCATGTCAAAACTGTTACTCATTTCCATAGTTTTAATATCTAGTGAATCCGGAAACTTTAAGTTGAGTTACAAAGTGGTCCAAAAATTTTAAAATATTACAAACTGGTCACGAAATTTGAATCATGTTACAATCCAATCCTGCAGTGACTGTTGTAACATATTCCGACATTTTTTTTTACCAGAGGTAACTCCCGCAGGAGTAAAGGAGGTAACCATACACGAGGAAAAATTAAGTGCCTGCCTAAGCCGAAAGGTTTACCACTCCTTGGCTTGGGAGACATCTAAGACCATGGCGAGCCACACAGTGGGCTGCCGAGTTAGACTGACGAGGAACAGTCTTCAATCTTATTTGCGACAGAATGTCGAGAATGTTCCAGATGTCTCTCACAATGGCCCCTCCATCACGACCACATACTGGCCTCTTCGAGACTGAAAGCTAAACCTGTGTTGCATCACCCTCGATGTCCACCGCAGACCATCCCATAGAACGACATAGAGCACATGCATCCCTGACAGCCAGAAGCTCCAAAATGAAAGAATTAGTTAAACCAGGGTAAGAGATACCTGTAGCGAAGAGAAGACCTCCAGAGGAATCCAGAACGACCAAGCCAACCGCACCTCCTGAACCTGGAGCGATTGCACCATCAACATTAATCTTCAGACGTGGAAATTGAGGAGGAAGCCAGATGCTGGGACGAGGAAGGGGAGCTATAGCTGGAGGGTCGGGGAGCGGGAGTAGAGCAAGCTTGTCCCGGTCGAAGGTGAACTGTCTAAGGAGAGCTGGGATCGCGCTTTGGAACTTTTCGAAGACCACCCAGTTCCTTGATTTCCAGAGACACCACCAAGCTAAAACCCAGAGACAGGCGTCCTGAGGGCAATTCGAAAGAATCCAACACCAAGCTATGGCTGGATGGGTGTGGGGGATGGCTTCTAGGTCCAGAGAAAGAAAAGCAAAAAATCTGCGAGTACCTGTGCAAACAAAGAGAATATGCTCTACTGTCTCAGGTTGGCGTAAGCACACCGGGCACAAAGGAGGAAGCTCCACCCCCCTCCTGTTAAGACCTTCAATTGTTGGAAGTATACGGTGACAAAGGCGCCAGAGAAAGAATCAAAGTTTAGGTTGAATTCTGAGCGACCAGATCGCTCGCCAAGTAGGAGGATCCATTGGATCTATCACTGCAGTTGACTTCTTTTTGACTCGCAATTTCATAGCTAGAGAGTATCCTGAGGAAGTAGAATATTCCCCACTTGGTGAAAAAAAACCAAATTGGCTTATCTTCTTGCGGTGTTATTGGCACTGGAATGCTCAAAATTGCCTGGACTGAACTCTCGACAAACAAATCACGGAGTAATGACCTATTCTAAACCCCTTCTTGGAGAAACGCCACAACTTGTAGGTGTTGAATATCTGTTGGAGGTACTCGTGTTTTTGGCAATTCCGGGCCTAACGTGCCTGGTATCCAAGATTTTTCAAAAATTGTGAAACTCGACTGAGATCCCAACTGGCAAAGCAAACCCGGCAACAGGAGGTCGCGCCCATGGAGGACACTTTGCCACCCACAGGAGGGGCATGATCGTTTCTTTGCCTTGAGGAAAGTTGATGAATGAAAATATTTTCCTTTATAGAGCCGCGAAATTAAAAGCCCTGGCTGTGTTAGGATGCGCCAGCTTTGCTTAGCTAACAAAGCTTGGTTGAAGGCCTGAAAAGTCCGGAAACCCAGCCCCCCTCTTCCTGAGGTAAACAAAGTTTGTCCCAACTTCTCCAGCGGATTCGGCGCTGATCAGCGACCTCACCCCACCAGAACTTGACCATGAGACTGTCTAGTGAGGCACAGATCGTATTGGAGACTCTGTAGCACGACATGATGTGAACTGGAAGTCCAGAGATTACAGAAGTTAGTAAAGTGTGAACACCCGCTGGGGAAAGAGTTAAACGCTTCCAGCTCTGAAGACGATTTGTTATTTTATCTTCTAGAAAGGAGAAAGTTGCCTTTTTCGACCTCATGACCACACAAGGGGCTCCCAAATAGTTTGGCGCCGCATTATACCCTTCCATTCCAAGGAACGTGGAATACTCACGCTTCAAGTGTGATGGCACATTTTTACTAAAGAGAACAGAAGACTTTGTATAATTAATACGTTGACCACTCAGGAGTTGGTACCTGTTAAACAACGATCTCAGATGAACAAGAGAGCGACGAGAAACTCTCAAGAAGAGCATAGTATCATCAGCAAACATAAGATGGGTGATCATTGGACAACGAGTATTGAGCTTAATACCATATAAATGATTGTTCTGTACTGCCATATGCAGTAAGTGAGATAGCCCTTCGGTACAAATAGCAAAGAGGAGGGGGGAGAGAGGGTCCCCTTGTCTGAGACCACGAGACGGGGCAAAAAATCCATAAGGGGTGCCATTTAAGAGTACCTTCATAGTTGCCGAGACCAGACATTCATAGACTAGTGAGATCCAGACTGGGTGAAAGCCTAATGCATGAAGGAGAGGAAAGAGAAAATCCCATTCAACTCGGTCGTATGCCTTTTCCATGTCGACCTTTAAAGCCCGAGAGTAAGTTTGAAGGTGGTCACGTCATAAAAAATTTGATAAAATATTATATTTTATGACGTGACAGCATCATTTTACCACGTTGCAACTAACACGTCATCAAACAAGCGGCTTGTGCCATATCATATGTAAATAGAAGAAGAATCTAGCTAATAAGTTGGTTTTCAAAAGACTAGATTAAATTTTTTATGTGGCAACGTTTATAAAATAGTAAAAAATATTATTATTGATTTATTTACCTAACGCTTCTTAACTATCTGTATCAAAATTCGGGCTTTTCACTAAAATAAATAAAAAAATTAACTATTAACCTAAATAAATATCATTCAAAAGTATTGATTTTTCTAAATATAATCGCCCCAGGCCTAGGCGATATCGCCCAGGCCCCATGCGATATCGCCCCATCCCCAGATATTTCCGATCCAACCGATTCCTAACTGCCCAACCACCGGTTAAATGCTGTCTGGCTGGACAACAGGCGATATCGCCCCAGCCATAGGCGATATCGCCCCAGAGATAGGCGATATCGCCCGGGCTATAGGCGATCTCGCCCGAGGACCAGACACCGGGCAAACTCGCCCCAACCCATATAAATACCCCATTTTCAACCCCACCATTCCCCCACACCACTCTTGAACCCCCCCTAAGGCAAAGGTAAGTCCCCTTTCTCCCTTATTTTTTTAAATTACATTATTTAGTAGGTTTTAGGTTAGAGAATTAGTTTAGGATTTTAGGTTAGAGAATTAGTTTAGGGTTTTAGGTTAGAGAATTAGTTTAGGGTTATTATGGTTGATAATTTTTTTCAAAGTGATGTATTAACACTGTCATATTGACGTTGTAGGATTTTTTTAAACGAGAGGACCTTTGTTCGCACAGTTACACAAGGTACGTAATATATACATTATTTAATGTTCTTACGTCATTGTGAACCATGTCATTCTTTATGGATAGGTTAGAGAATTATGTTAGAGAATTAGTATGATTTTGAGGTTAGCGAATTAGTATAATAGTGAAGTTAGACAATTAGTATAATTTTGAGGTTATAGAACTAGTATACTTTTGAGGTTAGAGAATTAGTCTAACTTAGTTTTCCTAACAATTTACTATACAATAGATGTCGAACTATGGATGGGATGAACCGTTGGTGGATCAGACTCCCGAGAGCGTTAGGCCTCAACCTGGTGATTGTCCTCTATTGTGGGGGGAGAACAAGCATAGGGCTACTTTAGTGTGGCGTGACCCTCATGCGTGCAAGGTGCTGAAGTTGCGACAGCGTAGTTCTTGCTTGGAGTGGAGTCCAGAGTACGAGGGATTCTTGAGAGAGTGTCGACTCCTCCCTGTTGTTCATTTACTCGGTTCCACACCATGTAAGGAGCTCGTCACAGCATTGATTGAGAGGTGGCGGCCAGAGACGAACACATTCAACCTGATACAGGGCGAGGCGACGATCACTTTGGAGGATGTTGAGGTACTGACGGGTCTTCCTACCGATGGAGTTCCGGTTACCGTAGCCGTGGACAGACGTCCTCCTACTGTTATATGTGAGGAGTTGTTGGGTGTCCAACCCCCAGCTGGGAGTTGTACGGGACAGTCAGTGAAGATCTCGTGGGTGAAGGGGATGTTTGATCGTCTACCGGCTGGTGCTCCAGCAGATGTTGTTCTCCGCTACGCACGAGCCTACACTTGGGTTCTTCTTGGCGCCATTCTACTGGCTGACCGGACTGGAGACTTGATACCGGTTCATCTACTCCAGCTTATTGGGGACTCTTCGGTTGCTTCCACGTTCAGTTGGGGTAGTGCGGTACTAGCATGGCTGTATAAGGCCATGGGGAGGGCGGCCTTCTTGTTTTACTTACTTGCACTTCCATGTCATTTCGCTGATCTTGTTGCCCTCAAATCACACCAACAATTCACCACACTTAGCTCATACTCGAACAGGTCTTCCTCAGGTTTCTTCATCTTGTACATTATACGATCAACTTCTGAAACTACACGACAATAGCAATTGTAATTAGTGCACAACGTGAAGTAGATGGGGGAAACAACGCTTGTTTTTTTACCTTTATCGCGAGCTCTACTTCTTTCCCCATGTGTGAACACCATAGTGTGACCGCGTCTGATGGATGATGATTATTAAAAACTGAATGCGTAGCTAGAGAGTTGTGGTGTGAGTTTGTATCATGGTGAGAGGAGGGTTTTATGGTGCATACTGCCCCCTGTTGTGGCACAGGCGATATCGCCCATGTCTTAGGCGACATCGCCCATGGCTAGAGTGACGGCCAGTGTTGTTATTACCTAAAAGTGAAATGAAATAAAAAACAGTGGTGAAATTGAAAACCTTTTTTTATTGCACGAACCGAGATAAAAACGTTACAGATACATTATTTCATTTCACGCTTGATTACTAGAAGACGCCCCAGCACTGTCCCGTCTCCTTCCACATGTCCTTGCATTATGTCCCACGCGACCGCATGTCCTGCACTTACTTGGTCGACCCTCCTCACGCCAATCCATCTCGTTTCTGATTCGAGAGTGTCGTGGACGACCCTGTCCACGAAGAAGATGAGGTTGCGGGATCACTGGTGGACCCGTGTGTGGGATCCAGTCTTTAGGACCCAATATTGGTTGGAATGACTGGGCATACACTAGCTGGGTCTTGGATACCAGATAGAAGGGGCTGACGTAGTTTTGCCAGTTAGCACCAGCGAATGTGCAACAAGCTACAGCATGGGAGCACGGTACCTTGTAGCCCTGAAACTTCCCGCATGTGCACGTCCCCTTACGATTCAACTGCCTATCAAACCGAACAACGTAGCTGTTATTACCGCTATGGTTCTGATTTTTTGGACCAGACTTAACCTCATAAACCCCGTTAGCCGCATCGTACGGCAGCACGTAGTGTCTGACGGAACTTGACGTAGATTCTGTGGTTAATTTCTGACAGTACTTCGTATACGCGTTCCCTTCAGCCAACATTCCCTGGTATTCCCCATGTCGCCTATGCCAATACTTCACCATACGGTGGAATGTGTGCTCGATCACAGAAGACATCGGCAAACGTCGCACGCCCTTAAGTACTCCGTTGACGCATTCTTGAACGTTGGTCGTCATGGTTCCCCACCGAGCACCACCTCCCTCATTGTTGTCATAGGCCAAGCTCCATAAGGGCAGTTCCTCATTCACCCATTTTGGCTCCCGTATGTTTTGTTCATCATGGATCGCCAACCATTCAGCCTTCTTCGCCTCAAACTTCCGCACATTCCCTTCTATTCCTGCGGGTAGCGATGAAGACTTCTATGAATATCCAGTTTGTTTGACAATATTGAATTAGTTAAGTTCACATATACACCGTAAAGAATTTGACAAATACCTAAGTTCCAAAGGCGGGATTTTAGAGTTTGGTTGCGGTGTTTCTTGTTGAAGTTGCTTACGTAATGGCGTAGGCACCACCTCCATACCCACCCTCGATCAATGTTGCGCATTGCCGCTGCTATCCCCTTGTGTCGATCACTGATGATTGTGATGTTGGCCCGATTGGTTACATGTCTCTGTAGATTCTCCATGAACCACTTCCAATTATCGGAATCCTCTTTGTCAACTATGGCGTACGCCAATTGAACAATCCGATGTTGCCCATCGAATGTACTAGCCATCAACAACACTTGCTTGTACTTGCCCGTTAGGAATGTGCCGTCAATGATCATGACCCCAGCGCGGTGCTTGAAGGCTTCTATGCATGGCCCAAACGCCCAAAACACACTCTTGAACATCCTACAGTTACCCGCCGGGTTGGTCCTGATCTCGTACCGTGACCTGGGGTTCGTGAGACGAATAGCATTCAGGATTGTCTCAATGTTGTTGTATGATGCCACCCAGTCTCCGTACAGCTTCTCGACAGCACGTTGCTTGCCAAACCACGCCTTCATGTACGAAATATTGCGGCGGTACTTCTCCAGAATGCAATCAATAACTGTCTCCACCTTCAGCCCCGGCTCTCTGCGGACAATGTGCATGATTGCGTCTGAGATCAGCGTGACATCCAGCTGTGGGTGGGGCCCTAGTATCGTTGACCGGTCGCAACTGTGGCCGTTGTTGAGTTGTCGTATTATCCAGAAGCCATATCTGTTGCTAAGTGTAGAACGCATCCTCCAAGGGCACGTCGGATCGATGCACTTGATGGCCCATTCCTTTGGGTTGGAAGTGATTACCCTGTACTTATAGTTACGGATGACTGCTTGGCTCTTCGTTAGGGACACCAGTTGACCTTTTGTAGAGAATGTCTGACCCAAAAAGAATTCCACCTCCACCGACCAGTACGCCTTCGCTGGGATCTGGAAGCGCCTGTCCATGGAGTAGGTGTTGGAGATTGTCATGATGTCGTCACAGTCGTCACCCTCGCTCGTGGCATGTTCCAGTGGCACATAAACTTCCACGCTATTTGTTGTGGCTCCCCCTCCTTCATCGTCGTCTTCCTCGTCGATTTGGCCAATGTCATCGTCGACGTTTGGATTCCCTTCGTCCGCCGAGCAATGGCTCCTTTCATCTCCAGAATCGTCGGTGCTGACATATTCATCTCGTGTCAACCCCTCTTGATCAACCTCCTCCTCCTCCGGACCGACATGACTGGTCGCCATGTATTCCCCATCATACGTTTGGCTCTGCTCCGCCATATGATTTGGAATGACCCCCGAGAAATCGGAGAAGTGAGACGGCTCCTCTTCCATCAAGGCGTACAACTCGGCAACTTCGAAAAATGGGTTGACGCGAACTAAGTCGTATATGACTTGTACGCCGTTGTCGTCCGATATCGGCCTAGAAACGAAATGCGACAGATTTCCCTCAGAACTGTATATCGGCATTCTCCAGACAAATGACTGGATTATCTGATCCGCTCCAAGACCCATTTTCCGCCGAAACACGGTAACCACACTATCATAGGTCACTCGCTTGGTCATCTTGATACGGACATTTTTTCCCCCTTCGTAGGATAAGCCGGTCCAATCCTGGACGATACGGCCCCCCCAGAAAACTTGGATCCGGAATTCTCGTGACAAAGTGTGGTCGGCCATTTTAGAATTTTAATTCTTTCGGTTTGGTGACTCTCCCCCGAAACTAACAAGGATTTAAAGGCTGGTTAGTGCTCCAAGAATTAGGCGATATCGCCCATGCTTTAGGCGATATCGCCCAAGACCCTAGGCGATATCGCCTATGCCTTGGCTATTTTCGGACCCGTGACTCTGACACTGGTCAGGAATCTAATCACGGACCCGTTTCAGAGTCACGGGTGGGAATATCTGGGGATGGGGCGATATCGCCTGGGGCCTGGGCGATATCGCCTAGGCCTGGGGCGATTATATTTAGCAAAATCAATACTTTTGAATGGTATTTATTTAGGTTAATAGTTAATTTTTTTTATTTATTTTAGTGAAAAAGCCATCAAAATTCAGTTCTCACGAAAGTAAACTCTTAAAATTTTTATTTCTTAAAAACTGATGATGAGTCGTAGAGTAATAAATATAATATTTTAGGTTAACAATCTTGGACCATTTTCTGATCACTAGACTTTTATTTTTGGTGAACAAAAAACAATAGTAGTAGGACTTGTAATGTAAAGTTTGATAACCCAAAGACAAAATTTTTTTTTTCCCCTTATACTTTATCACCTTCACAAATATAGTATACAATAAATCATTCTTTTTGTCTCCTTCTATTTTCTCCACTTTTCTTTTTGGGTCCTTTGTTTCAACTATAACGTCTTTTTAACATTAAATCTGGACACATCCGCACACTGACGGGAAGAGACATCGCATTACAAAAAAAAAAAATAGCTACTGCCAAATTACAAACAGCATGAAAATGCAGTAGGAAATAGTGATCTTTTGCAACGACAATCACTATTTTATGTTGTGATTTGTTGTAGCAAATAGTATTTGCGACACTCAGCATCCCTGTTGTAAATAGTAGTGTAGCAAATAGTATTTGCTACAACAAATCACTACATAAAATAGTGATTTTTGTTGCAAAATATCATTATTTGCTACTGCATTTTTATGCTGTTGTAATCTAGAGTAGGTAAAAACAAAAAACAAAATTATTGTTGGAGGTAGGAGATGAAGAGTTGGCTAGAGAGGTAAATTGGGGAAGCCGCATCGCAAAAAGTATGGTGAAATATGATTGGTTTTAAAGTCACACGTTTTATTCGTCTATTTCATCCTATCTAGTTATATATTTACTAGCATTTTTTCGGCCCGTTGGCCGATCTGTAATATTTCCATTATTTATTTAGTATAATTAGTAAATGAGTAACGATTTTATTGTATAATGATATATTTAAGATTATGTTTTTTTTGAAGGGAATGTCAAGCTCGTATTATTAATGAGTAGTGTCGGTGCACACAAAAGAAAGTGCACCCTCGAGCCACAAAGGAGGTACATAACCTATACAAGGCGATGCTAAGGAGAATGATCGACGAGCAAGCTCATGTGCGACCAAATTCCTGTCTCTCCTAACAAAAACAACATCAAAAGTGAAGGTATACCTTCATGTGCGACCAAATTCCTGTCTCTTGTAAAAGGCGACGACATTTGGAAATGATAGAACCAAACTCGGTCATACTGACCGCCTGCCCCCTCACTGCGAGTGCCACTAGTTGCGAGTCGACCTCGAAGGTGACCCGATTCAGATTACAGCTCATGGCCCACTGCAGCGCCTCTAGGAGACTCCACGCCTCACCTTCTTTCACCTCTGGTTGGCCTCTCTCCCAACCCGTACGATACGCCAGGCAAGAGCCAGCATCATCCCGAATGATTGCTCCCCAACCCCACTTGCGCTCGTTGACCCGAAAGCTAGCATCGACGTTGCATTTTAGAATTCCGGACGGCGGCGGGTGCCACTTCCTGCAACTAGACATCACTGATTCAACGATCCGAGAGTGGCCCCGGTTGCCCGCACGTGCAGCTTTCCATTCCTCAATAATTGTGGTACCACCTTCGACAATAAGTCTTTCCAGACTCTCTGATTCCTCTCATACCAAAGGCTCCAAATCACCGTAGCCCATGTCTCAATACTTTGCGAGTCCCAGGTTCGAAGAACTGCATCTAATAATTGCGCGAAGTCCGTATGAGCTGCAAGGAGCGGACTAACCTTCTCCCACAGCTGCACCTGTCTCCAGCAGTCCTCCGCCGCTGCACAATTACCGAAAGTGTGCATCGCAACTTCCTCGCCGGTATCACATAAACCACACGTCACAGACACATCAATCCTCCTTCTTCTGAGGGCTGTTCGGAGTGGTAAAACCCCTCGGCCAACTCTCCACAGAAAATGCAAGACCTTGGGAGGTAGAGAAGCTTTCCACAGTTTGCTCCAAGCACCTGGTTGGTTGAGGTGCTCCCTTTGGTAAACACGCTCCATCATGGTTCTATATGCCGACTTCACCGAATATAACCCGTCCTCGCCAAAATGCCAAATCCTCCTGTCTTCCTCTTCCAGACCTGCAGGTATTATTCGTTGAATTGCCTCAACATCGGCTGGGCAAAATAATTCCTCCAACAGCTCCTCATCCCAAGCCGATGTGCCCGGGATCCACAAATAAGCAACTTTAAGGTTTTCGAGTCCCGGAATCGTCGGCGATTCCACAAGGCACCGATTATCCTCCTTCAACCATGGGTCAGTCCAAACATTGATGCTACGACCATTTCCAACCCGCCATCGGTAACCACGACGGAGCAAACTCTGAGTGGTCAGAATGCTATGCCATGCAAAACTCGGGTTACTTTTCAAAGTAGCCGACAAGAAATCCACCTTAGGAAAATATTTGGCTTTGAAGATCCTTGTGACAAGTGCATCCTGATCCGTCATGAGCTTCCATCCCTGCTTACCGACCATGGCCATATTAAACGCATGTAGATCCTTAAACCCCATACCACCTTCCGTCTTCTTAACACACAGTATTTCCCACCTCATCCAAGCTATACCTCGATCACCATTAGAATTATCACCCCACCAGAAAGAGTTAATCATACGTTCAATCTCTGTGGCGAGAGTAACGGGGAGCATGAAAACATTCATACTATAAATAGGTATAGCTTGTAACACTAACTTCACCAACACCTCTTTACCTCCTTTAGACAGCATACGCCCCTTCCACTTTTGTATACGCTCCCAAATTCTTTCCTTAATAAACATGAAGGTATCCCTCTTACGTCTCCCCACAAAAGAAGGCATACCTAAGTACTTCCCTCAGTCGAACGGTTCTGACACCCCAAGGATTGCCTTCACGCCATCTTGCAACATAGTGTGTGTAATTTTGCTAAAGAAGATTCCAGACTTGGCAAAATTAATAAGTTGGCCCGAAGCTTGACCATAGATCCGAAAAATCTCCTTAACACGGCGTGCTTCTTTGATTTCCGCACGAAAGAAGAATAAGCTATCATCAGCAAAGAGGAGATGTGTTACCGACGACGCCCGGTTACATACCCTTACCCCATGCAAGCGGTCATTCTCCACTTCCTTCCGAACCAAAGCCGAGAGACCTTCTGCACAAATGAGGAACAAGAAGGGCGACAAGGGGCAGCCTTGTCTCAGGCCCCTTCCTGGCAAAAAAGTTTCTGACTTGGAAGAGTTAATAAGCACTGAATATTCAACCGACTGGACACTGAGGAGCACCAGATCGATCCAGCCTCTATCGAAGCCCATCTTAACCATAACTTCCTCCAAATATTTCCACTCGACCCGATCATATGCCTTTGAAATGTCTACTTTAAGAGCCACCTCGCCATTTTTAGCTGTCCTGCGAATATTCATTGCATGCAAGGTTTCAAAGGCAATCAAGACATTATCCACAATTGATCTACCTTTGATAAAGGCTGATTGTTCCTCCGGAATGATATCTGACATGATGCGCCTCATCCGATTTGCAAGCACTTTCGCTACTATGCGATACTGAACGTTACACAAAGAAATAGGTCGGAGGTCGCTCATCCTGGATGCATTCTCTTTCTTAGGCAGCAACACATTGTTTGTTGCGCGAGCTTCGACCGGAATGTGTTTGTTTGCAAGCCAACTTCTGCAATCATTAATCACATCGGACCCAACAACATCCCAAAAACGCTGATAGAATGCTGGGTTAAACCATCGGGCCCCGGTGCTTTGTCCGGATGCATTGAAAAACATGCCTGCTTGAATTCTTCGTCACTGTACGGGGCTAAGAGAATAGCATTATGTTCCTCTGTTACCACTCTTCGAACTGTTGTCACCACAGGTTCAACATCACCTGCTCCTGTTGTAAATAATGTGGTGAAGTAGCTAACTGCCAATCGACCCATACCACGTCATCCTCCTCCCACGCACCATGATCCCACTGTAAACGAGTGAGTGTTTTATGCTTCCTTCTCCCGTTAGCACTTTGATGGAAGAAACGAGTGTTGAGATCCCCGTCTTTATACCAAAATTGCTTGGCACGCTGCTGCCAATAAGCTTCTTCCTGTCCCAGCAGATTATTAATTTTGTTTTTGCTGTCCTGAAGAAGCTGCACCGACCGATAATCATCCAGCTGCCGAAGCTCTTCCATCTTCGTTCTCTCGAGCGCGATCTCCTTACTAAACTGAACCCTCTTAGCCTTGCTCCAGTTAGATAAAGCCGAGATGCAACGATTCAGTTTCTCATCAATACCCGCAACACCCCCCATCCGCCAGCTTTCTTCCACAACCTGACGAAGATCAGAGAATTGTAGCCAAGAATTTTCAAATCTGAATTTCCATTGACCCGATTGCAAAACCGGTGCTGTCGTTTGTAACAGGATAGGAGAATGATCGGACACTGTTGATGTGAGATTCGTAAGTGACGCCAAAGGAAACAGATTTTTCCACTCCTCATTAATCATTGCTCTGTCGAGCCTTTCTTCGACCGCATTCGGCTGACCCCTCGAACGCCACCACGTATAAGGATACCCTTCAAGAGGGATATCAAACAATCCACAATCCTCGGTGGCCCCTCTAAACCCATCCAAAAGAGCTTGCGGGTGAGGATGGCTACCTTTCTTCTCCGAAGCATGTAGGAGATCATTAAAATCCCCTATTACACACCAAGCATCCGTTCCCGACAACGATCTGAGCAAATCCCACGTTTTTGATCTCCTTGACCGATCAGGTTGACCATAATAGCCTGTCAACCGAAACTCCTCCTCACCATCTCCCTTAATATTCATATTAATGCTATGACGAGAGAAACTTATAATATCAATCTGCTTTCCAACTTTCCAAAGAACACTAAGGCCACCACTCCGGCCAGTAGCATCCACAGTAAAACAACCTTCAAATTTCAACTTCAGGCGAATTTCCTCCATTTTCTGTTTCTGCACCAACGTCTCGATTAGGAAAATCACGTCCGGTCTATGAACTCGCACGAGATCATTTAAAGCTCGAACTATACAGGGTTGACCGAGACCCCGACAGTTCCAACTGAGGATAATCATTGCGATAAAGCCAGTTGACGGAGTTGCTCTTCCATATTGCTTGTCGGATCTGCCATAAGTTTGCAGGATCACCAGCTTCGTATTCACAGAAGTCCAACCTCAACCCTAGCTCCAGAAGTTTGATTGCCGAAGCAATCGAAAACTAAGGAGGCCTCGCAGGTGCCACAGACTGAAGAACCCAACGAGCAGGGAGGAAACCCTAACATGAATACGAATGAACGGCGGCAGAAAAACAACCAACGGCGGCCGGAACCCTAAACCCTATTACGGGGTAGAAACCCTATTACGGGGTAGAACTCCTATTATGGGAGAAAAAAGAGGCAAATAATTAAGTTATTTAAGATTATGTTTAAAAATTATAAACCAACTAAAATTTTGAATTGAAGGATTAAACTTAATAGGTCAAATAATTGACATGTCACTTAATTGAGAACTTAAATATTTTAAAGTAAAAAATATAAACATAGCCAGATAATTGTTTATATAGTACTAAAATACAGATAATATTTAAATTGAGTATTGTGATTAATTTTAGAATACTTTGAAAATTAATTAAGTTCAAATTACATACTAAAATGAAATAGGTCTATTTATGATCATTGCAAAGAAGAAAGAAAATAAACAATCATACTTTTTGTTTAAACAAACTTTCAAATAAGTGATGTCTTCTAAATCAATATGACTTCAAAAAATTTATAACAAAAAAATTGATTTATCAACAAAAGTAAGTTCAAGAAAATCAGAAAATAAAATTAAAACTCCATCGAAACATTTGCAAACAGATAAAGTCGAGGCAAAATGAACACTAAAAAAATCATTTTGAGGAATAGAACGTCAAATGGCCTGTCATAACTTAGAACCCGCTTTACTTATATAGGTTTGATGAATATGCTCAATTCAATCTCAACTTGATCAATACTTTGAATTTATTAATAGTAAATGACTTGAACCTGCTTTACATACTGTCCCATGACTCATACTATTACACATTTGTGACCTCGCTGATCATTGCTCTTACTAAGGTACAATCTAATTTCTCCAATTTTCTCTAGCTCAATGAATATATTAATTGACAAATACTTCTCTTAAATATTCATGATTTTTTTTTAAATTTATGCAGCTCAAATTTATTTTTAATTTATACTTCTCTTATACAATCTTATCGAATAAGTGATGTCTTCTAAACTAATATGACTTCAAAAATTTTGTAACAAAATATTTTATTTAACAACAAAATTAAGTTCAAGATAAACAGAAAATGATTGCAACTCTCTCGAAACATTTACAAACAAATAAAATTGAGACTAAAAAAAAACAACACTGTAAAAAAAATTTATTTTTAGGAATAAAATCTTAATTGGCCCGTTAAGACTTAGAAGAATATGAATCATAAAAAAATACTTAGAAGAATATGGAAATAAGGATCATGTTATATGAATATATTTAGGTTTGATGAATATGCACAATTCAATCTGACTCAACCCGACTAATACCCTAGATTTGTTAATAGTAAATGACTTGAAACGTAATTTACTTACGATCTCATGACTCATACTATTACATACATATTATTACACACTCATGACCTCACTGGTCATTGCTCTTATTAAGACACAACCTTATCTCTCTAATTTTTTCTAAGTCAATGGATATATTAACTAACAAATACTTGTTTTAAATATTCATAACTTAGTTAGCTTGAATGTCTTCAACACATGTAAATAATGTGCTTTAGTTATTCTATAAAATATCATAATATAATCAATATCAAGTTTATAATATGTCTCATTCCCACCATTTTCATCATGTGTGTAAACATATTAGTCTTGTATATACATTCATAGAGCGATAAGTAAAGTGTTCGAGTATATGATGCAAGGGATTATACGTGACAAAGAAATAAATTATCTCATTTTAATCTCCAATTAATTAAATATCAACATAGAGCTCGAATATTTAAACAAAAGTATCATCATCTAACAATAAACTATATGAATGAATTATTACCATATGTTCATTCACTCTACTCTCTATTCGATTTGTCACTTCCATTCCACAATAAAGTATAAACTGTTGGTTATCATAAAATAAATAAATGTGCAAAATCATTAAGGGTGAAATATGATTCAATGTGTGCAATAAAATGTAGAGGAGCAATGTGCTTTATGTTTTTATGTAAATATAAATTAGCTTGTCTAGCTTAGCTGGTACATTACAATAATTTTATCCTGGAGGTTATGGGATTGAGTCTTGAGTTGCTGAAAAGTTATCATTTTTATAGAAAAAGCATTTTACATAGGTCCATATATGATCATTGCGAAGAAAATACATAAACAATTATACTAATTTTCAAAAACACTTTCCAAATGAGTAAAGTCCGCTAAATCAATATGAATTAAAATCATTTACCAACAAAAGTAACTTTAAGACAAATGGAACACGAAATTGCAACTCTCTTGAAATATTTACAAACAAATAAAGTCGAGATTATAAACAACACTGTCCAAAATATCATTTTGAGGAATGAAACCCCAACTGACCCGTTTAATGATTAATGTATCTAGGTTTAATGAATATGCCAAATTCAAACTCACTGAACTTGATCAATACTTTGAATTGTTAATAATAATGACTTGCAAAAATGGTATATATATTCTAAAAATGATTTATATATCTAAATATCATGTATTTTAATTATATATGACAACTAAATTAAAATTATTCTTATGATTTTGAGGCACATGAACTTACTTAATTCTTAAAATCTTTCTACATGTCTAAAGTTAGATGAATGTTCAAAATATATTTCAACCCGTTTCATTAACAAAATCCACTATGGGTTTTTTTTTTTGACGTAGATAGCTCCAGAAGGAGAATCAAGACAGTAAGCAGTAAATCAACTACAATCTACCCAATGAGTGAGGACTATCTGCAACACTCTTGGGAGATATCTAAGAGCCATGCGTGCCACAAAATGGACGGCCCTCTTACCTGAGCAGCGAATCGAGCCAGGTTGAAAGAAGGTCATGAAGCCAACATCCGGAACATTCCTTGGACAATGACCCCACCAGTGGCTCTAGACTTCCATTTGAAAGAATCGGTTTGACATTTAGGTTATAGAGCAATACATGTTATTTACTTTAAAAGCCCGACGTATCTTTAAAATTTTAACTTAAAAATTCTATAAAATAAACCATTCTAACTAAATTTTTATATTTGAAAAGGACAATATGCATGCATGCATAATATATTATTTACTTTAAATTCATATGTATCTTTATACCTTTAACATGAGAAAGCTGGAAAATACAACATTCTAAATGGATTTTATTTTTTATTTATTATATACTTTAAAGTCTATTGTACCATCTTGATCATATTATTTTAATATGATAAATCCAGTTTATAATGTTAATGACCCTCTCTTAATTAGCTGATCGATTAACATCTTGATCATATTTTTTATACTATAGGATTATAACACTCACATATAAAATAATTTAGTTACAAATATTATTTAAATTTTAAATATATATCCAAAATAAAATTTATTTATCAAAGTGGAAATATTAGTTAAAATATTTTTGGACGATTAAAATCTTAGATAAGGTACCATATATTATATCAATTTAGGATGATTTTAATGTTTTACAATTTTATTGATTTAATACGTTGAATGAATCGTATATCGGGCCATTGACGATGTTAGAGAATAAATTTATTGAATGTGTATAGCAGATTGTAAAATTATCAAAGTGTGAATATTGGCTAAAGTTTTTATGTATCATTTAGTATGTTATTTTAATTATATTTTATAGTAATTTATGATGTATTTAATTGTGTATAAAAATTTAAGATTTTGAATGAATTATGTATTCATTCCATTAACGTTGTCAATAAAATATGTGATTGAATGTGCTTGGATAATTTTAATGTATTCTAGATTTCAAGTTAATCAAAATGTGATGAGAGTTGAACATTTTAAGTCTTTATGACCATTTATTGTATCACTTGAACCATATATTAGATTGATTTAAGATATCTTTATATAATATATATATATATATATATATTATAACGATTAATATTTTGAATAAACAACATGATAGGCTTGTTGACGTTGTAAGTGAACAATATGACTAAATATACTTGAAACTTTTGTGGTGTAATGTGTAGGTGCAAGTAATGCTTAATGCGCGATTTGATTATCATGCACATAGTCTTTAATATTAGATTAATTGTTTACTAAATTATATTAAGATTGGTATCGTTGGATTTGAAAAATTAAAACGAACAACATTTGTGAATGAAATAATATGTTTGGAGTAGCCCTTAAAATGTTATAAAAAGAAAACTAATTAAAAGGGAAAAAAATAGTGGAGAGAGTTTTAAAAATTAAATAAAAAATAAATTTGGTGAGATAATAATTGTGTTGTGCGTGTGAGGGGAAGAAAGAGAGTGTGAGGGGAGAGAAATCTAAAATTAAGGAGAGGAGGCCAAAGGCTGATGTGGCAATGCATTTTTATCCAAAATGTTTATATATTGTTTTTGATATTCTCAATTAGAAAACGTTTAGTAAGGTAATACATGACTACTGGAGTTAACATGTTATACTGAATGCACATTGACGGAAGTTAGAACGAAATTACGATATATACATAAAAAAAACAGCAGCATGATATATTGTCGTGAAACAGAAAAATGAAGAATGATATGTATGGATGGATTGATCATAAGATGAAAAGACAAATGTGGTTGTTTTGTCTTTCTTCTAACAAAGTGTTGTCGCTTCCACATTTGTGTCATCTCCCTTTCTCCTCACTAAAAGACGAACACTTCAAAGTCACCCCCTCTAATTCTAGTTTTTTTTTTCCCAAGGTGATTATAATTTTTGTGGATGTCAATCTAGCACCTTATATTATAAATCGCTTTTTTTTTACCCTTTTTTTTTGGATATTTTTTTATTTTGGGTCCTTCCATTCTAATTATCATTTTCTTAATGTTAAATATTGACACATTCACACGCCGACGAAGAAAGACATTGGATTGTAGGAGGCGAAGAGTTAGCTAGGGAGGTAAATTGGGGTGGTAAGTGAAGAGTATGGTGAAATGTGAAGGGTTTTAAAACCACATGTTTTATTCATCAATTTCATCCAATCCATGTATATATTTTTATATTTCCAATAAAAACGCTTAGTAAGTTAATACATGATTATTGGTGCTAAAGTGGTGTACTGAATGCGCATGAATTAACGTAAAAAAAAGATAATAGTTAGAACAAAAGGATTCAAACGACAAAGTAGTTAAAGTAGGAGGGGTAAAAAGAGCGCGATTTATAGTGTAAGGACTATCTGGGACAAAGTGCTATTTTCCTATATTTAAAGAGTATTTACTATTTATGTTCTTTACTAAATAATTTTAATTTTAAGTTATTTTAGAAAAGTCTTTGTGACCGCCCTAACTCCAGTCGCCGTCAGCGAGCCTCCAACGACTTTCCAATAATCGAAACAAAATCTTTTGACGAGTCCCCAATGAGCAATTAGTGATTCTTGTAATTAGTTAGTAATCAGTTAAACGACTAAATCAGTAACTAGTTAAACAATTTAATAACTAGTTACACGAGTTAAAAACGTATTAAAAAAAATTAACTAGCGGTTTAACTAAAATAACCAGTTATGAGTACTTGTACACTACATATGACGATCGAAGGACTCATCTTCGTCCGGTGCAAGAAGTAGGCCATAACCGCAATCGGACCTACCATTACTGGCCCACAGTAACCTTTTAATCGGCCGGCGGCTGGATGCCATGCCACTGCTTCCAAAAAAGACCCCACACGGCCCAGTATTCAGATTAATGAAATAAACTATCTTTATATACGAAAAAGAAAGGAGTCATATGATGATAATGTAGAATCTTGCACAGTTAATTACTTTAAGATCGATGTTGATTGAACTAATCATTTGTATTTAAATCTGTGTAAACAAATGGGTTTTATGGCATCATGGCCTTAGCTAACATGCCTATGTGCCTATCTCTTATTAATCCAAATGAAATGCACACAAACCCACCCCCTCCCTCCCTAATCCCTATTTGTTTATTCATCAAAAACTTATCCAAATTGCTTATTATAAAATGATAATAATACAACAGCAAGGTTTCGTACGATAGAGGTGGCTGATGGTGTCTACATGTTTATACTCGAGAAAATAAGAAACCTATTATTATTATTATTATTATTAAAAAATGGTAATCATTGGAGGCATCTGCTCCATAGATTCAGGGAATCATTCACGTGATTCTTGCCATCTCCATTCCTCACATATCTACAACTAGTTGGATAGGGGGGAAACTAGTAACTAGTAAGCATCCAACAAATCCGAGACGGGTATTGAGTAAATTCGCTACAAATCTCTCTACATTATAAAGAGATTTTAGAGATGGAGGTACGATGTTTAGAGTATTAGGGTTTCGAGAGGGAACGATGAACTGCTTGAGTGATTTCATTTCATACTAGGTACCCATCGGGTTGGGTATATGACGGATAACTTCAAACCTGTCCCCACCCAATATCCACTCGAACCAGGTACTAAGTTTACCCGTACCTGTCAATCAAGGGATACTCTTCGCCCAAATAAGTCGGGTTTGGGTTGGAGACCTGATTTCTTGATACGGATTTCCAAACTTATTTGTAAAGGAAGATATTAATTAGAGATGGTGATTAATGAAATAAAATAATTGGTGTCGTCCAATAATTTGGACATAGTTAACTTGATCTATCAACTGACTTCTATTATAATATATTAAATATATAATGAAAGAATTAATTGAGAGCAGATTGTCCAATTTAGATGAACTTTGATTAGATTTAGATGTTGTCATCTGAAGAGTTTAAGTGAGGGATCAGATCATTACGTTTACTAGACTAGAAGAATAAGCATTAATGGGAAAGGAACATTTTGGTACCAATTATTTGCCCATTAATTAACACTATTATCCAATTCCTTCCCTTATAGTCTCCCACCTAAGACCTTTATAATTTAAGCTTTCTTTCCCATTCTCCACCATTTTGGATGATTATTTTTCATACCAAATTATAACATTAGATTCAAGATTTTAAGGGAAAATATAGGGTTGGCCAGGAAATCGGGTATCCACCCAAAATTCGGTTGATTTGGGTGGGGAATTGTTGACCGGATAAAGTTGACGGGTATGAGCAATCTCGGTACCCAGTTAGAGCGGGTAACGGGTGGGGACGAGTTTGAAGGTATATGTCCCATACCCAACCTGATGGGTACCTGATATGAAACGATGTTGTATTAGCCACAATATATCATTTATGTTCAACGAACCAAGCCCAATTTCTCTTTTAGTCATTCAGTTCTTCATTTCAACTCATCAGTCGAGCAGTTCATCGTTCCCTCTCAAAACTCTAATGCTCTGGAAATCATAGCTCTATCTAGAAAATCTCTTTGCAATCCAGATGCAGAGAGATTTGAGGTCCGCCTGATGGGTAGTGGGTTTACCCGATACCCATTACGGGGTGGGAATGGTTTGGATGTTGTAGCCGTTTAGTCTCGTTGACCGGGTATGGGTAATACCCGTTTAATAAACGGGTGGGTAGTGGATAAGTGGTATCCGGACCCGTGGATACCCATTGCCAAGCCTAGGAAAATAGCACTTCCCCCCCCCCCCCCTCTACTTTGTCAACTTAACAAATAATACTATAAATTATTTTTTTACCTCCTCCTACTTCGACTATCTATAAATACAAAAGATTTTAAAATCACACATTTTATTCGTCAATTTAATCATATCTAATTATATATACTTATATTTTCAATTAAAAATGCTTAGTAAGCTAATACATGGCTATTAGAGCTAACACAATAAAGTGAATGTGTATCAATATATTAATATCACGAACACGAAAGTTGGAATAGAAGGACCCAAATGGCAAAGTAGTCAAAGTAGGAGGACTAAAAAAACAATTTATAGTGTAGGAGGCTATTTGTTAAGTTGACAAAGTAGAATGTGCCAAATTAAAGGGGTCAAATACTTAAAACGTCCCGGAACTATAAGTCAGGTTACAAACTCGTCCTAAAACTTTAATCCGTTATAGAGTGGTCCTATTACTATGAAACGAGTTACAGAGTAGTTCTAATGACGTCATCGGTGTACTTTTTTAGCTATTTTTCCATGTCACCATTGACATGTCATCAAATATATGATTTAAAATTCAGTTTAACATGATACAAATCTAAAATTAAATCAATCTAACTCATTAAATTTAGTTTCAAACCAAAATGTATGAGTTAAATGAATTTAGATTTAGATTAGAATCAAATTGTTGAATTTTAAATTATATTTTTGATGACATGTTAACGGTGACGTGACAAAATGGCTGAAAAATGCATGAATGACGTCATTAGGTTTACTTTGTAACCATTTTCATAGTAATAGGACCAGTCTATAACGGATTAAAGTTTCAGGATGAGTTTATAACCCAACCTGTAGTTCTAGGACGTATTTTACCCCAAATTAAAGTGCTATTTTCTCCGGATTTAATTTGCAATTGTTGAGCATAATTTCTCCGGCACCGGTGCAGTAATGGCACCGGTGGCCGCTACTGCAAATGTTGTGGAATTTCCCTAAAATCCTTGTCGTAATTATATATTGCTGGCTGACGTATGCTAACATATATATATATAAATAATATAATATAGATGGTATAATATTGGTTATATATGGTAGGTCGGGGTTGGGGATTGGTAAGACGTACATATGACATATAGTTTAGCATAAAATATAAATACACCATGCCATATGCCATGCCTTGCATACATACATACATACATGCATGCATATCATGCCTATGTTATAATAGCATATGCTAATATGCTACAAGGCCTTGGTATAATTTTGGTATCTGTTAGGCCAAACCGCCAAAGTCACCTCATCCATTCCTACAATTACCAAGTCTTCATTCGTCTAACATGTATAGATCATCCAATTTAACTAGGAACATTCAATACAAAAATTATGGAATTTATTATACCAAAAATTGATACATGGGATGACAAATCTAACCAACGGATTCTAAAAATTTGACACGGTTAATAATAGTGGTAACAGAGCTAACATGACACTCATTTTACCGGTCAAACAGATTCCACGCCAGCTGCCACATAATTTATTTTCTGCTTTCATTTTTTAATTTTCAAATTTTTATTATTTATATGCTAAAATAATTGATGTGGAAATATGTAAGTTGACAATGTTGCTTACATTGTTTATAGAAATATTACTAACAAATTATGCAATAATTCCAATATTGATCAAACTCGGGAAATGTCAAAACACATGTACAAGAAGTGTCTTAACCCAATACATCACACTAATCTCAAAATAGGTTCCCAACCACAAAGACTTGGCACTTATATATTCATTGCAAAACAACAACATAGAAGGAAAGGCACCGACCAAACAAGATGGCCAAGAATCGCGAGACAAGAAGAAAATTCAATACAACATAATCTGGTTACGGAGGCAGATTTATAGAGGCAAATAGAATATTTACCTCTAAACATACTTTTAAAGAATAAATACTATATGTGTATCTATAGATGAAAATATTTGTATCTAATTATATTTTATTTATTTATTTTAGTATTAATAAATAATTTATATAGTTTTAGAGGCAGCTAATTTATAACTGCCTCTATAAGTTATATGAAAACTCTTTTAGAGGCAGATAATTTATAATTGCCTCAATAAATTTTTTGTCTTATACAAAAAAAAAAACTTTTTTTGAGGCAGATAATTTAGAACTGCATCTATTGGTTGTATGATTAAATTTTTTAGAGGCAGATAATTTACAATTGCCTCTATAGGTTGTATGATTTGCTTAGAGACAGATAATTTATCTATCTCTATATGTTGAATGATTAAAATTTGTAAAGGAAGATAACTTGTAAACTTTGTACTATTTTGTATAGATAAATGCTAGATAATATATAATTAATTATATATATATATATAATAAACGCTAACGATTTTCTTTTCTAATAATTAGAAAAAAATTTAATTTTTTCAATTTTAATTTCTTTTTCTTGACATAGTTTCTCCATATCATTTAGTTTTAGAATTCATATTTAAAAACTGCGCAAAAAAAATATTAGTAAGTACTCTTGAGCCAAGTGGTAAGTGCTAAGAACTTAGCACATTTTATTGAACCACTCGGGTTCAAATCTCATAGATAGCAAAAGAGTAGAAAATAATATATGTAAATAGTGGAAGAGTCCAATAAAGGAAAATATCATGGTACGGGTAAATTATATATATGGATGAAAACCATGGCGCTGAAGATTGTCAAGGGTAGCATTTTTCAACATCAGCATTTTTTCATGTTTGAAGCCTTCTCCTTGATTCTTTCTCCTGCTACTCCAGATCAGAAAGTTGCATGTTCGATTCACGTCGGGTTCAATTCCCATAACCACTAATTGTTTTTGTATAGCGGTGTTGATATTTTGATTGGCTGTTTTGATAGTAATATATTCACCATTCATAAAAAAAAAATATCAGTTTTTATATAATGAATAAAGAAATAATAATAATATGAGTGTTGTGATTAATTGGAGAGAGAAAAGTGGGACTAAGCCAAAATGTAAAGAATCACTAAAATAATTGCTACTTTGTTTTACACATATGCATTATTTTTACTATTTTTATTCTTTTGATTTCTTAAATTTCACTTCATATAGTTTCAAGTAAATATGATATTATATCACTCCCGTTCAAGAGTTGCTACGACAAAAAAACATCGACTAATGGGCCGAAAATAATCTAGTTTATCCAAAAAGGAAATAATGCCGAAGATTACCTTGGTCAGGATATTGTAGATCTTATATTATCCTACTATGCACGACCTCTAATTTTTTTATTTCCGTAGATAACCAAACATTCATAAAAATTAAGAGCACACCCAAGCCGTTAGGTTTACCACTCCTCGGATTGGGAGGCTACGAAGCGTAGGCTCGAAAGCTCGTGAATTTTTTATTACATATTATTGTAAGGATTCACAAATATTAAGGTTAGTATCGTAAATCGGCGCCGGTACCGTCAAGTCGAGCCGCAGCCATTTCCCTTGGCTATATATGCAACCAACCAACCCAACTGGTATGTACCACACTATATTGACTTTAGCATATAATTCCCAACATTAAATAATTGAAACCTTTTACCTTTGCAATACAACGTTTTCTGTGTGAACAAAAAGTAAGATCCCATAATTCATGGCTCATCATAAGTTCAAAAGTAAAGAAGAAAGGTACTATTTTTACTGATTTTTTTTATCACAAAAATACAGAAAAAATTAAATACTGTATACATACATATATATTGATCATATGAATGTTAATAAGTCTACAGCTCCAACATCATCAACAACAGTCACAATCTGTACAGAGATTACAAATCAGAGAGGAAAAAAAAAACTACACAGATTTCTGTTTTTTTTTTTTTGTTTTTTTTATAAGTCAACTAATCTAAATGTTGAAAAAGAAGAAAACTAGGAAGAAGATGAATCAGTTTGTTGTTTCGCTGCTGTTTCCATCTGATTAATTAGTAAGTACGATATTGATTATGAATTAATTAACTAATCAAGCAATCACATGGGATTAACAATCAGTAGTTATCCCAGAACGACTCCAATTCAACCATTCCTGACGCCGACGTCGACGGTCCCGCTTCCAATTTCCTCGACGATATTTCCGGCGCGGCGGTCATATTGTCCGTACTCAGCCCCGTGTCTTGCGATAGGCTCACCATTGACTGCTGCTGCTGCTGCTGCTCCATCTTGCACTCATGTCCCCGGTGCAAGTACCCCGCCGCCGTGTTCGGAAACGTGTACAGCTGGACTCCGCCCCCGCCCCCGCCGTCGCCGCCAATATAAGCAGAATTGTGGTTTTGGTGGAAGGTGTTGTAATTGGAATTGGTAGGTTGTTTGGCGAAGTCGTTGAGCACGCTGTCGGCGTAAGGTAGATCCATAAGCGGCGGAAGAGATAACGAAGTATCGAAGAAATCGTCAACGCTGGTTCCGAACGAATTCAACCTCATCAGCTGATCTTCATTCGGAGAAGGTCTCTTCATCATCACTCCTCCATATGATGAAGATGATGATGATGATGATGCAGCTGGGCTCTTGTGAAACACTCTACACACAACCCATTCGTCCTGCAATCCAATTACAAATTCAACTCCAATTAACCACAGATTTCGCGTCCGCAAAATTGAATTAATTCGTCACGATTTCGTCAAATTGAAAGCAACAGGCTACCAAGAACTAATCAAACAAACAAACAAACAAAAAGGATTGAATCAATGAATGAAATTAGAAGTACCTTGGAAGATTTGGGGAAGGAATAGTAAGAGAAATTGCCTTCAAGGCGGAACTCGTGCATGACCCAATTAGTCTTTTCACCTTTAGGAGCTCTGCCTCTGTAGAAAACAAGCGTCTTCTTCATCCCAACAAGGCATCCTCTCCCTCTGTATATCTCCTTATCTTTACCGGTCGCCTTCCAGTAACCTGCCTCCGTCGCTCTGTTCGTCCTCATCCCCGTCGGATACTTCTTATCCCTCTGGCAGAAGAAGTACCACTCCTTCTCCCCCATCTTCGCCTTGCCTATCATAATCGGATTATGAAATTAGAGAGGAATTGAATTGAATTGAAGCTGATCATAATTGATTAACCTAATTAAGTTACTTACAAGGTAGATCCCATGGCTCGGACTTGTTGAGATCGGCTTCTCCGACGGCAATAGCTGTGAAGCTGGAGTCCTTGACCTTCTCGGTAAGGTAGTGAGTGATGATCTCTTCGTCGGAAGGATGGAAACGGAATCCCGGAGGCAAATCAAGTATTTCGTCGCCTCTGTTCAACACAGCTGGCTCCTCCTCCATTGTTAAACGATGAATTGAATGAAAGAGAGATTGGAGAAAGGGGAGAATTGATAGAAGAAAGCAAACAGTTAAGAAAGTGGACGCAAAGGCTGAAATGGAGCTTAAATAGAGCAGCTTCTTCTATAATAATTTCATTTTTGTTTTTTATTTTTTTTTTAAATATATTTTTGTAAATTTGTTTGTGTGTGTTGAGGGAGATCCGTGGGCTGCAAGGAACTTGGGAAGAGAAGTCCCGGAGAAGCCACTAGGAGAGAGACAGCTGCTGATGTATGTGTGATTCATTAATTTGATCGGAGGATTAGTACTACCCATTATTATTAGTAAATATAGCACTTTGGCTCCCTCTACTTTGTCAACTTAACAAATAACACCATATACTATAAATCGCTCTTTTTACCCCCTCCTACTTCGACTACTTTGCCGTCTTGGTCATTCCGTCTTCTTAACATTAAATTTGGACACATCCACGCCCCAAAAAAAAGAGATATCTGAGGTAGGAGATGACGAGTTTGTTAGGGAGGTAGATTGGGGAGGTATGGTGAAATAGGAAGGGTTTTAAAACCACACATTTTACTCCTCGATCGAGTTCATCCTATATAATTATATATACTTATATTACAAATTAAAACACGCTTAGTAAGCTAATACATGGCTATTGGAGGTAATGTGGTGTACTGAATGTGCATCAATTAACGTCACGAAAAATGAAAGTTGGAACGGAATGACCCAAACAGAAAAGTGATCGAAGTAGGAGGGGGTAAAAAAGTTCGATTTATAGTATAGGGGGCTATTTATTAAGTTTGCAAAGTAGAGGGGGGCAAAGTGCTATTTTCCGAATCAATTATTATATTTGTTTGGCTTAGTTTTGGGTTAGATGGTATGATATGTGATTAAGGTAAGGTTTAATTAGAAGAAGTAATAGTTTAGTCTCATGTAATTTTGGAAAATGAGACCAAGGGGAATGTTTCATTGGGTGTGGTTTGGGGGAACCGGTCCCTTCTCATCTACTTGAATTTTCTACTTATAACCAATCTATATCTTTACATTATTTTTTAGTTTATGAGTTAGATTAGTCCAAATTAGAATAGATACATATGTCATTATCTTATGTAATTAAGATTTTATGATTATTAATTTTCAACAAAAGGGTTGGAGGATTCATGGTGATGGGTTGGCGAAACGGAGAGCTACTCGTATGTAAACATGAACTTTATGAAGGATTTGTTCGATCGGGGTGAAGCTTATGACCAGGTTAGGTGATGCAATGAGCCATGGTTTGGGAGTTCAAGGATTGAACCGAGTTTGGAGTCATCATCGTAGCATGCAATGAGTTACTAGCTACACAAATTAATTTCACTATTGTTTTTGTTTGGAAAAGTGGTAATAGGTCGCTCATGCAATAGCTAGAAGTTCTATTTCCTAATTTTATCTTCAATATATCAATCTTGTCTTGCTTTTTTTTTCCGAATTATATTGTCATTCTTCCTTAGAATTTTATTCTTTTCACGTTTAACTGCCTCAATGGTGGTCACGAGTCACGACCTCCATCTTCTCCCAAAAGCCACAATTCTCATCTTTCTCCAAGGGACATGCAAATTATCAACCCATATCATGCGAGTTCTGCCTAGCAGCCGCAAACCTCTCAAATAAAACACCTCCTCTCTATCGCGTGTCCACTATTCCATTTCTTTGTCATGACACATCTTGTATATGATCTCTCTCACATTTGCACAACACATTATCACGGAAAATTAGAAATGATACTTAAATAATGACCTATGATAGATGAGCAGTATTTCTTACCCAAAACGCTCGACGACATTGTTGGAGTACTATAAATGCTCAAAAGGAAAATGAATGCATTTGTGAAGAAGTTTGTGTCATGATATGGGTTTATATAAGAGCGGAGGGGCTGAATCCCGACCCTCTACATCCAGTCTCGTCCCTGGGTACTATAATCGTCAATACGGGTTTGAACATGTGTTTGACCGGTCAAGAATCTAATCAGATCTCGTAATTTCCTCATTTCTTTTCCTCTATTCATTTTTCATAAGATATTAAGTTTTTCAATTATTGGGTAGTCTATTTGAGTGGGTCCTATTCAACTCAGCTGAAGATCATACCTATAAATTTGGAAAAAAACAAGAAATAAAAAAAAAAGGGTTGAAAAAGGGATGTGAAAAGAAGAAATGGTAAAAGAGAAGAAGAAGAAGAGAGTAATGGTTTCTTTCTTTTCTTATACAGTTTGCTGGGGTTTAGGTGTTAATTCGTGTACGCTGCTGCTGCCTGGTGGCGGTGTTATATAGCAGACGCGTTTCACGTTTGAAAAGGGTTCCTTCCATTCTATTTCAATAAAAATACACATACAAAATGGTCCTTTTTTATCTCCTAAAAAATACCTAACCTTTTTCAAACTGTTTATTCAGTTAACTCCCTTTTTATATTGTTTTTCAAAACCTTCGCACTAAGAAAGGGTTTTTTCGTGTCTCAACAGCCAAATAATGCGGCCCTATTATGTGGCTCGACACATTCTAAGTTATCTTCCAAGTCGGAGATTGGTAAACCTCTCGACTTGAATTGACACCCCTCCTTGAATGTATGACTATCTTACTATATCCTACGAGAGCTACCTTAGGAAATAAAAAATAAAGGTTTTTTCAACTTACATAAATCATTACTCAATCAACTAAACAATTGATTTCTTACGGACATTACAAGAAATTTGACATGGATAGTCTTATCAAAGTAAAATTTTTTAAAAATACCGGGTCATTTATTTTTTTTTATTTACCAATTTGAAATAAAAAATGAAAGAAATTTGGAGGTAATTTGAACACTTTGTGGGTCCAAAGGAGATTTTGTAGTCATTTTGACATCTTCTTCATATAGGTGAGATTTCGGAAATATTTAAGTGAAAAATATCGAATTGACTTACCTAAAATGTAAAATAAATTAAGAAAAGAAAATAAAGGTTGGGACGTATTGATCATTTTCTAAATAATTTAATTATATATAATTTTTTCATAAATTAGAATTCATCAAAATCTTACCAAACAAACAACTATTTATATAATAGCTTGCTTATTTTAAATCTCTTTCTATTTTAAACACTTCCGACGAAATTCCAAAATCAAACGACATGTATGGTTATACGGGATTTTTACACAGTTTTTATAACAAAAATCAATATTTTTTATTATTTCAACTAAATAAGCCATAAATTCCATGTAAAATATTTAGCTGATTTCTTTTCGAGTTTGGAATTTGAAATTCTAACTATTATTGTATTAAGACTTTCTGAAATAGGTAATTATGGGTCTACCAATTATTTCCACATCATTGAGAAAATTACAAGTCTTTTGAGTCCAAAAGTGAAAGAAAAGTTAAAATGATGAAAACGAGAAAAATACTAGATATTAATAATTAACTATATCTGGCCAGCAATTTTTTTTTTTTAATAGTATTGAAAGGAATAGGGAAAATAGCACTTTGCCTCCCTCTACTTTGCCAATTTAACAAATAGCTCCAAATACTATACATCGCTCATTTTATCCCCTCTTACTTTAACCACTTTGTCATTTGAGTCCTTCCGTTCCAACTTCAGTATTCGTAACGTTAATTGATGAGCATTCAGTACATCACGTTAGCTCCAATAGCCATGTATTAGCTTACTAAGCGTTTTTAATCATGAATATATGTATATATATGGTTAGATAGGATGGAATCGACAAATAAAATATGGTTTTAAAATTATTTGTATTTCACCATACTCTTCGTGATTCCTCCCCAAATTACCTCCCTAACTAACTCTTGATCTCCTACCTCTGATATCTCTCTTTGTTGGTGTGTGGATGTGTCCAAATTTAATGGTAAGAAGGCGAAAGTTTAAACGGAAGGACCGAAACGGCAAAGTAATCAAAATAGGAGGTGATAAAATGAGTGATTTATAGTAGAGAGGGCTATTTGTTATGTTGTCAAAGTAGAGGGAGCCAAAGTGCTATTTTCCAAAAGGAATATAAATTCTTTGAATAGTTTCTTTCTCTTTCCCACAAAAAGCTGCTGAAAAGTTAGATTTGGCATTCATGTCTGGACCCGAGTAATTAGCTTATCAATAATTGAAATAATCCCCATTTCTAACAAACCACTACTAGACGGTGAGAAAAAAAAAAAACAATGGTTGGTTCGTCTCGACTCAGCGTGTGGCTCTTCAATCATCACCTATTTAAGTCATAATTATGAGTTTGGCGATTCAGCGATGACTCTCGAAGTGGTGAACGAAGCGATGAATAGAGCGTGACAACATCTTGGCTCGTTGGATGTCCAAACTCGCGACCAAATTTAGATATTCCGTCTTCACTTTGCACAACAAAAAACAGAGAACATTTATTTGGGAAAATCAACCTTATATAATATCTAGCTCCGTTGTAAGCTTGAGGAAGTGGACCTGGAGCGGAAAACCAGAGCACAAAAAGATTCGAGGCAATCCCTTTGTCGATAAACTTCTTGAATATCCCACAATAGTAGGATTGGTTACTTAAATGGTCACTGAACTCTTTGGCCAAATAACCTAGTGATCATTAAACTTCAAAATATTTCCTACCCATCACTGAACTTTGGCCGATTATCCCAAATGTCACTGTTAGCTACGGACATCCATAATTCCGTATGTCTGCCTATGTGGACTCGCCACATGGGTTGTCACGTCTTTTAAAATTCACATCTTGTCTTATCTACCCAAAATCAAACCCGAACACCCAATTCAATTACCCGATCGATTCTCAAACCCAAAGTCAATCCTCCTCCTCCCTCCTCTCTCCACCACCCTCCTGTGCACATCAGCGGGAGTGTCATTTTCTTGGACTTGCCCATTCTCACATGGAGAAAGAAAGGAAGAAAAGTAGCAAGGAGGAGATTGATTGGGTTTGTCAAGAGGCAGAGGAAAGGTTTATGCAACGACATACACAACTGCTCCGCCGCTGGACACCCTTCCAAATAATTATTCCCCAAACTACTTGCCGGCGGACACTTTTCCAAATAATTATCCTCCAAAGCAATCTCGCCCCGTAGCCTATTATACCTCATCGTCAACGCTAACAAGCTCGGGAGCACCATGAACCTCACCAAAATTTCCCCATTCAACTTCAGATTTTAATGCAATAGATTGATTTTTAGTTTCTTCTGCTTCATCTTCTCTTTTTATTTTTTTCTTCATGAGTAATGAGTGAGCCAATGAGTTCATCTATGTTCATAGTGGCTAGATCTTTTGACTCTTCAATAGTCGTAATCTTTGACATCCACTACTTTGGCAAAGACCATAAGATTTTCCTAATAAGATCTTCATTCTCATAACTTCTACCTAGATCATTCAATCGATTAACAATGTTTTGAAATCGATTATACATAGCATAAATAGTCTCATCTTGATTCATAGGGAAAAACTCATATTTATGTTTTAGCATATTTATTCTAGAAGTCTTGACAAGAGAAGTACCTTCATATGTGACCTGTAGTTTATCCCAAATTTCCTTAGGGTGTGTTTGGTTAGATGGATTTGAGTTTGGTATTTGTATTTGGTATTTCAAATTCCAAAATTTCTTGTTTGGTTAGAAACTAACTTGTGTGTTTGAATTTGAATGAAATCCACTCTTATAGTTTTTAGTTGTATTTCAAATCCCTTCTTAAAAGTAGTGATTTCAAACTCACAAATTTCAAATACCAAATACCAAATCCAAATCACTCTATCCAAACACACCCTTAGCAGATTTACACCCTGAGATTCTATTGAATTCATCTTGACCTAAAGCACATTACATGATATTCATAGTTTGAGAATTTTGTTTTGCCTTTTTAAGATCATCATAGTCCCAATCATCACAGGTCCTTCTGAGTTCTATTGAATTGTCAGATTTTCGGGTTCGGGTGCCAAAATAGCAAACACAACCCTAAAATTTTGGGCGGGTTCGAGTTAGGTCAACAGGTCGGGTCCAAAATTGCCAGCTTTAACCAAATGGGGCCACTTGGTACCCATTTAAGTCTTGATGAATAAATATACTTTTAATATCTTATTTTTTAAAGGATAACATTCTACATGGAATAAAATGATGTATTAGGTTGAACAAAACACTAATATCATAGAGATGATAACTTGTCATTTTAATTTAAAATGCATCTCTAACATGAAACTTGTAGAACATCGGGTGTACTATCCTACTCTGATGATTAAAAATTCTAACATAGACTTATTTTAAACTTAGTATGATGAAACCTATCCATTGGTTTCAACGTTATATAAAAATACAATCGAATCAAAAGAATTGTTCTAACTGAGGAACTACACACTACAAAAAATTAATCTTTAGCTACTGCAAAATTACAACGACATGAAAATACAATAACAAATAGTTAGTATTTGCTACGGCAATCACTATTTCATGTAGTAATTTGCAGTGGCAAGTACTATTTGCCACACCACTATTTGCGACGGGAATGCTGAGTGTAGCAAATAGTATTTGCTACTGCAAATTACTACATGAAATAGTGATTGCCGTAGCAAATACTAACTATTTGCTACTGCATTTTCATGCCGTTGTAATTTTGTAGTAGCTAAAGATACACTTTTTTGTAGTGACAAGTCTACAATAGCACCAACAAATGTCAAGGAAATCATATGCTCACAACAAATACATATGCTCACAACAAATACAAGTTTGTACGGTTTAAAAGATACACGTTTTTATTTATGTAGGGGGTTGCTTTCTCTGTCAGTCATTCCAATTTGATTGCATAAACTTATTCGGTAAGTAAAGTCCAAACTCGATAACGATTGATGTTAATTAGTCCATATGTTAACATTATTGCTCTAGTTTGTACTCCCATTTGAAAATTAAATGGGATCAATCGTTATTATTAATCGAAATCAATCGGGATAAAAAATGTTTATATAGTCATAGCGTAAACGATACCTAAGATTATAATATGAGGACATAATCGTGTGACTCTCAAGAGGGTAGGCATAACCACTGCTCGCGAGATAGTCAGCAACATGGTTTTCTTTCTGGGTAAATGTGCTTGACAATTAGCGTCCAATTTCAAAGTTCCTGGAATAGGAGACCCTCCATGCCATGTTGATGCGTCGGATCACCCTCATTCAAAACAAGCATAATAACAGCAAGAGAATCAAGTTGGAGGATCACTTTTTTGTAACCGGCATCCTAAATCCGGTGCAAACCAAATTAATCTTTGACATAACACTTGAATCTAATTTCTCATAAATTATAACAGTCTTGAAGAAACTATTTTTATTTGTATATCTTATTGGCAAAAAATCCGATTCTGTGAATGCTTAAAGGAAATTAAGTTAGCTTTAAAGTACTTTTTTGTGTGTGAGAAGTCGGCTTTAAGGTTTATCCAACAAAACTATGCATATAACTTTGGAACGTGTGTTATTTTATTGTCTCGGTGTTGTTTGTATTCCATCTAAGCATACTGATATGATGTCATCACAAGTCATGCCCTCAAGGAAGAAACATCAGTTTCTACATGCAACAAAAATTTATGGTTTTTTTTATGGGTAACACTCTCATTTCTTTCCCCCCAAGGAACAAGGTTAACCGAAATATTACAATATGGTGAAATGACTATTAAGGTAGGAGAGCCATGAATTCGCTAAGGATTCATGAGAAGTCCTTCTAGCCATCTAATTCGCCTAAATATTTCTAGAACGTGGAATATACCTAACTGAAATTAAAGGAGAGGAACGAAAGATGTAAGCCATAGTCACGATACGAGCCGCATAATTTCAAGGCCCGACATCGGTTCATTGTTAAGAATATCAACCAGGACCTTGCAGTTTGAGAAAATCCTGGACGGACCACTTGAAAAATGCGGTAGAGAAATGGTTTAGCCAAAAGTAAAGGCGTCAGTTGCCACGAGAGAGGAAACGAAATAAGTGTCAGCTTTACCGTCATAGAAAAATCCATGGGAATAAGTGATAATGATGTCATAAGCCCCCGACTGGGTCTCGTGAAGTAAAGACCCATCACGGTAATAATCCAGATCAGAATTACTAGGTGGTGGATTTGCAGGTGAACGAGAATGAGGGGCATTGACGCTCAGCAACATCAATCCAGACAAGGCGGCACCCATAGCTGAATGGTGACATTGTTGAAAACATAGTCACTAACAATGTAAAAAATTTAGCGGTCAACAGAGTCAACATGCTATTATTGGCAGACGCGTAAAAGATTATGACAACAAACTGTGACTCAAATAGCTTTGGATACGTTTGACATTAAGAAGTAATAAATTTAAGTTCATTAAATGAAGAATAAGAATTTAAATTTATTTAGTCGAGAGAAATAAACATTTCCCTAGTCCCCAAACAAAATTTTAGGCCATGTTTGGTAGGCAGGCTTTGGAAATACATGGTTTAGGCTTGGCAAAATATTTTCCAGACCTGGGTATCCGCCCGATTACCTAGTGCACTGGGTGGGCTTTGCCCGATTTGACCTGGTAGACCCGCTGCCCGGTCGAAGTGGGTGGCGGGTGGGGCTGGTAGATTAAGTATTTGACCCGGAACCCCACCCGCTGGGTACCCGGCTTGCCAAAATGACGCCGTTTTCCAATATGTTTATAAACCTTACATTCTAACCCTAGCCCCCAACAGCCCAACTTCATTTTTCAGATCGCAGCCAGCAGCCCCCTTCTCTCCTATACTTTCTCTGCACTGCAGCGATATTATCGAACCCTAATCTAGCGCAGTAGGAGTCCAAAACCATACCAATTACCAAATCTCTTCGACAAATATCATTCCCTTTCTGTAATCTGTATCAATAGTATTGAGATTCTCCTACAAATCCGCCTCTTCCCGCCGATCTGATTGGTGTTTCTGTTGATCTAATGGCACATATTAGGGAATCTGCCAAATCAAGCTCTGATTCTTCAGAGCCAGATAAGTATTCTCCTCCGATATTGACTCTCCTTCTGTTATTGTTTTCAAAATCCTACTATCGTTGTAGTCCTCCTAGCCTAGCCGTACTACTATAAAAGGGAGTTATCACTCTAGAGGATGATGTTAGCTGCTGCTGGAGGGTGATGTTAGCTGCTGCTGCTGGGGCAAAGCAAGAGGGTGATGTTAGCTGCTTCTGCTGTTAGTTGCTGCTGCTGTTGCTGTTAACTGTTGCTGCTGCTGCTGTTGTTGTTAACTGTTGTTGCTGCTGCTAGGAGTTTAGTTGCTACAACACGCATTTACATTTAGTATTATTACTTAGTTTTGAATTTGTCATGAATAAGCAATGCTTAGGCATAGCAAGCAGCTGAATGTTTTTCTGAATACTTTCAGTGTGTTTTTCTTGTTCAGTATTTCTGATTTCATATTCGGATACATTTCAGTATTATTACTTAATTTCAATGTTGTGGGTCTTTTTATTAGTAATTGAAATTTGTTGTTTCATACTTTCATTCCATCTACAAGATCACAACCCCAAAACTGTTCAAATAATTTCATGTATTTTGTGTTTTTGACCAACTCGGGTTTTACCCAGTAAACCCGTTCTCCCGGGACTGGATGGGGACGGTTGGAATTTCTAACCCGATTAGCACTTCCGGGTGGGCACGGGTAAAACCGGGCAACGCAATGGGTGGGGATTGGATACCCGTCCCACGGGTTTCAAAATATATGGGCTTCTAATACATGGGTCTGCAAAGCCCGGGTTAGGTTGATTGACTAAAAACCGTTGTAATCGACCAAATTATACGGATTGGAAGAATCAGAGGTTCGAAACCACGCCCACCAAACGCGGTGTTAGCCATGTTATATTCACAGCATTCTCTTCCTTCTGCCAATCACTCAGACTGGTTCATCATCATCAATTTCGATCACCACCTCCCTCGTACTCTGTTTAATTTGAAATCCATTTCAAATTTCCGCCATTAATAGAGCTTGAGCAGCCCATATCAGCTGAACCATCCTCATCTCTCCCCAAAATGAGCATGGCTGCAGCACCTGCAAGTACTCCTCACAATGACCAATTCAAAATTAACGCCACCGGCGTCGGCGCCGGAAGTTCAGTTCCATCCTCCAACGACCTCTGCTCCGGCTCAGAGTCCTTCAGAAAGCTAGACAATGGTGTCCTGAGAACAAGCTCACCCCAGAAAAGGCTGGCCTGGGTCCGCTCCCAGATCATCGGCCACGATTCCGAATTCGATTCCCCGTTCGGAAAGCGCAGGATCACTTACGCCGACCATACCGCCTCCGGCAGATCCCTCCACTATGTCGAGAATTTCATCATCAGCGATGTTCTCCCCTACTACGGTACGAATTTCAGTTTCGTTTTTTATCGAAATTCTTAATCGCAGAGCAGAGTCCAATTTAATTTTTCCTTCTTGTTTTCGTTCAGGGAACACCCACACTTCCGACAGCTACGTCGGCCCGCGGACGACGAAAATGGTGGGAGAAGCGGTGGCGTACATTAAAGGATGCTTGGGAGGCGGAGAGGACGACGCAATCTTGTTCTGTGGCTCCGGGAGCACGGCGGCGATCAAACGGTTGCAGGAAGTGATGGGTATTTCCGTGCCGTCGACATTGCGGGAAAGGTGTTTGAAGAAATGCCTGACTGAAGAAGAAAGGTGGGTTGTTTTCGTAGGACCTTACGAGCATCACTCCAACTTACTTTCATGGAGGCAGAGCTTAGCTGAAGTTGTGAAGATTGGGTTGGACGAGGAAGGTTTATTAGACATGGAGGCTCTCCGGCAAGAACTTCAGTCCGGTAAATTTTCGAACAGGCCTATTCTGGGTTCGTTTTCGGCTTGTAGTAACGTCACCGGAATTCAGTCTGATACCCGGGAGATCGCCGAGCTTCTTGACCGGCATGGAGGCTTTGCATGCTTTGATTTTGCGGCAAGGTACGCACTCTTCCCTTTTCTTTCATATAAAAATTACGGCGGCCAGAAAATCACCGGAAATTGTTTCAATCTAGTCAATGACTTTGAAATTGCAACCCGTTGAATACTTTGGACTTTCCATTTCACGAATCCTTAATCCATTTAGTGAATTTTTTATTAATCCTTAATCCCGTTGATTAAAAGAGGCTGTTATTATCCCCTGAATTTTTATTTAGTGGTCCGTACAAGGAGATTGACATGAGATCAGGATCATATGATGGATATGATGCTATATTCCTCGGCCCACATAAGTTTCTAGGTGGCCCTAGTACTCCTGGGATTCTATTGATGAGCAAAGCTCTATATCGACTTGGTTCATCTCCTCCTTCAACTTGTGGCGGCGGAACTGTTGACTATGTCAATGGATTCAATGAACAGGTATCATATGATATCCTATTTATGCTACTGTTTCTAAAGAACTCGGTTCCTTATTCCTTGAGTGACACTCGATAATCGATATATCAGGATACATTGTACATGGAGGAAATCGAGTCGCGTGAGATGGGCGGAACCCCTCCGATCATCGAAATTATTCGAGCAGCACTGGCATTCTGGACAAAAGAATACATAACTTACCCAGTGATCCAAACCCATGAAAACATGTTCATCGAGAGGGCACTATTGAGGCTTGTTTCGAACAAGAACATCGTGGTATTGGGGAACACAGAAGCCAAGAGGAGACAAGGTATATTGTCTTTCCTCATATTGTCCACTTTTGTGCAAGAAGGGTCCTTGAACATGTGGGCGGAGACAGGGAACGTAGTGGATAAGCCTCTACATGGACCTTTCGTCGCGGTGCTTCTGAATGATTTGTTTGGGATTCAGGCTCGTGGTGGTTGTGCATGTGCTGGACCATATGGCCACCGGTTGCTTGGTATGGATGAAGTTGCATCGTTAGAGATCAGATCAGCCATACAGAAAGTATGAAACTAAACGAGGAATATAGTGATATACACGCTCACTGTTCTTGAATATTTACTTAACGATGAATTTGAATGTAGGGATACGTCGGAGTGAAGCCTGGATGGGCGAGGATCAGCTTTCCGTACTACATGTCCGACGAGGAATTCGAGTTCATTCTCGCAGCTGTGGAGTTCCTAGCAATGTACGGTCAAAGGTTTCTTCACTTGTATCGGTTCAATTTCAGGAACGGTTGTTGGACCTTGGACAAAGGTGCAGTTCAACAGTTGGTAAACAAGTTGGGAAGTAGTAATGGGAATCTCTACGGAGGCAAACGTCTTGAAATCGTTAGCAAGTTTAGTTCGTACCTTGAAATCGCTAGGAACATCGCTAGTTTGCTTCCCAAATTTCCACGTGAGGAAGAGATTCCTGGGGATTTAGAACGTGACATCTTGCATTTTCGCGTATAGAATATTAATTGGTTGGTATATATATTATATACACCTAAGAAGAATATGATTCAATATAAGTTGTAACATTATCCCCGCTATATTTTATATTCAAATGTAGTAGACTACATAATAAAGCACAAATACTACTACAAATGTGGTAAATCTCATGGCTTGGGTGTGCACTTAATTTATTGTATGCTTGGTTACCTCCAGCGCTCCTGCGGGAGTTATCTAATGGGGAAAAAAAATACTACTACAAATGTTATACTATCAAAATGTATTTTGATCTTGAGTTTATGGACAAATAAGAAATTCGCTTCAGTTATGGATAGATGTTAGAAGGAGTTAAGTTATTATTTCAACTTAATTTAGTGAGTTCAAATCCAAATATGATCATATAGATTAATACTATGACTATTATAAATAAAGTAGAATGATATTTCTTATATTTTAATTTTCATTAATCTAAATTTTAGGAAAAAAATAATTATATATGACTCAGATTTAGTCTTGAAAATGATCAAATGAGATGTGATTTAATAAGTCTTATATTTGTTCATGATAATTTGTTATACTAGTTAATTAGTTAGATAAAATATTCACAAAAACCTAAATAATAGAATAATAACTAGTTAAATAGTTCACATAACTAATCATGAGCAAAATAAACTATTAACAAGTTATCAGTAAAATAACATGTTAACTAGTTATTAGTAAAAAACATTATTAAATAGTTATTAGGAAAATAATTGTAGTTATTAGGATATGTAATGTGGATGTTGTTGTGAGAGCTGCATCAAAAATGAGTTCCAACGTGAGCAATTGAAGAGCATAGCAGTGCAGTTGGAGTACGACAACTATGGATCCAGCCAGTTATAGTCAAAACAAAGAATTGTCAAGAAAATAGAGTATCAATGTAAGGCAAATAAACAGTGGTTTGAAAAATATTCTAAGGGTAGATCTCAATTTGCTCAACATTTGTTCCATCACTAGATAGTGAAGGAGTGTAGTTGGAAGGGTCATAGATTAATACTAAGTCAGAGCGAACATTGATGTTTTGAATGTATATGCTAATTATATTGTTTGTTTCGTTGTAAATGTTGATTTGGAATGTAGCAAGTGGTGGGAGTTTGATTTGGAGTGTTGATTTTTGGAATGACGGTGAATTGATGATTTTTCAGTTAATTAAGTTTGATTTAATGAATGTTGGATTATTTAGTTCAATTAAATTATTTATTTAATGATAACTAGTTAACTAGTTCATATAACTAATAATCATGAAAAAAAAACTTGTTAACTAGTTATATGATAATCTTTGATATACTATTTAATTAGTTAGATAAAATGTTAACAAAAACCTAAATAACATAATGATAACTAGTTAAATGACCTAAAGAGATCCCTCCCAGCTAATTTTTTTGACCTCCCAGATGTCTGGTGGCGCACCCTCGTCCTCATCCCATCCACCGCCGCCTCCACCTTCCTCCGCGCTGTCTTCATCGGTACTGATTCCCCATCCTATGAGGTGCCACCTCACTTTCGTCTCGATGAAGCCGTTGTTCGTTGCTCCTGATGATTACCACTACTTCTCCATCAGATATGTCTTCAACTGCATTCATCGTGCCACTAAAAGTTATTGATTTTGTGAATCAATTATTAAACAGGATGTCTCTTGAAGGCCCTTGTCTGATGCTGATCGTGTGAAGGTTAGTGGTTTCTGTAAATTCCTCCTCTTTGAAGCTTCTGTCCTAGATGCACTGTTATAGCAACATTGCAGTTATAGCTTTTGAATGTCTATTGTTGTTATACAGATAAACAAGGCTTTAAGAGGAGTGAAGGTTGAAGTTACTGATCGTGGAAATATGAGGGAGATGTATATCTGGTTTAACATCACAGGTAACTCTAGAGCTGACGTTAGTACCTGTGCCTTAATGCATATTTACATACAGTCTATGGTTTTGATTTTGTTATCTTGTTGTAACTCGCTGTCTTGTATCTCAGTTTCCCTGTGGACGAAGAAAGAGGAACCATGACTGTCCAACATAATGCCTATCACAGTGATCCTTATGCAAAGGATTTTGCTTCTGTTGAAGCTCGTATTCTGCCTGCTCCTCTGGTATATTTGATTCTTCAGCTGCTGACTTCCTGTTCATTTGTGTATTTTCTTACCCAAGACTTCTAACAAACGATTGTTCTTCCCAGCTTAAATATCATGACACTGGCAGGGAGAAGGATTGTTTACCTCAAGTGGGGCAGTTGAACATGATGAACAAGGTATGATCTTGTTCTTTGGCTGAAATCAACTTACTTATTTACCATGATTTCACCTTTTGAATGAGGTCTTAGTGTCTTACATCTAACACCCTGTGTTGCAGAAAATGGTCAATGGTGGAACTGTGAACCACTGGTTACGCATTAACTTCTCTCAACAAGTTCAAGACACAGTTGCTCGCAAATTTTGCTACGAACTGGCCCAAATGTGTCACATCTTTGGTATTGTATGTTTTTCTTATTCAATATTCTACTGTGGTACTATTAAATATTGAATGTTTCATCGACTCTAACTTTTTTGTCCGTGTGATTCTTGTTCATTTCTAACAGCTTACCTTATCAGGTTATCATTACTCCTGAGCTTGCATCGATAGAAAGCAGTCGTACTGTGATTACTCAGTTAATTGAGTTGTACCCCTACTATTTTGGCAAGAATTTTCTTGCAGTTGTACCCCTGCTATTTTGGCAAGAATTTTCTTGCTTTTCCCCAGCTGCTCTAAGACCGCCGATCGGGGTGTTGAGGCTATTGACGTGAAATCTCCATATGCCAAATGTGAGATTTTTTCCATAGATTCTTATTTCGTTCCAGCAGTCATTTCGGTTACTTGTTTGTGTTTTGTACGAGTGTCTTAGTTATGTTCATAAAGTTGTTTGGTTGTTTGTTTACTCATCGTGAATTTTGTTTGTGAGATACTTGTGTGCCCCCACTTGGGTTACTATTATTATTATTATTATTGAGTAGGTACATTAAGTTCTTTCAGTTCAGGGGATTGGCCACAGGAGTTTCTGCAAATCGTACTTCCATCGCATTTTTTCCGGTGACCAAATCACAATTTGGTCCACTAAACCAAATCAACCACAACCAATAATTTAATATTAAATATTCATGCAATCATTTAATTATCTCGACAGTTATTGTACTTAATTAATTATGTAATCTGGACTATTATGGCAATTAATTATTTATGGAATTTTAAGAATCCTAATTTGAATATAAATCAAACACAAACTAACAGTTATCGGCGGCCATTCCCCCTTCGACGGCAATCAAACACATTCTTCTCCTACGTTATTTCATCACAGCTGTGTTGAAATCACAACCCTATTTCATCACCAGTTATTCAGGTTATCCTCATAGTCGGTCGTTCCCTTTCATTGCATTAACTTATGTCGGTTCAATTCAATAGTTTCATCCTTCTGACTTTTGCAATCCTAGTGCAGGCATCATCGTAAGACTAGTACATGCACTGAGCCAAGAATATAATCTGTAAATTGTCCTAGTACATTAATTTGGACAAAACGAGAGCTCCACATTATAAATACATAGCTTAGATCAATTCAACATGGCACATATAACATCGACAAGTGAAAATATTTCAGATGAATTGAACAAGACTGTCCTAATACATGCATGGGTCAAGACTAGGGGTGGGAATCGGTTAATTCGGTCATTAACCGATTAAAATTGGTTAACCTATGGTTAACCGACCTCCAAGAAGTTTTAACCGATGATTGACCGAAATAAAATCGGTCAAAAACTGACCAAAATTCGGTTAATCAACAATTGACCGACTTTGACCGATTTAATATACTTTTAACCTTAAAATTTCATATAAACTAAATAATATCATAAATTATACACCATGTAAATAAACACTTGCACTGGAACTCATTATTCCATTATTGTTTCGGTCAAGGTTGGTTAACCACATTTTAACCATTAACTGACTTGCTAAAAATGGTTAACCGCCTCCTTGACTGACAATAATCAGTTAACCAATGGTTAACTGATTTCAATCGGTTAATCGATTTTAACCATTACCCTTAACCGAATTCCCACCCCTAGTCAAGACTGTCCTAAATGTATTAATTGTTTTCTGCTTCTTTCTTTTATGAATGTTTCTATGGTTCTTGATTGGTATAATAGATATGATGATTGAGGTTTCTTATTTATAGAGAAGTTGGTGCAAGTTGGGGCAAGGAATTTTTGGCTGTGAGCAGTGAATTACGGGGGTAATAAAATATTATTAAGAGCACTAAATTCTATTTGTCATTGACGAAACTGAGACAATTAACACATTTATCGGTCACAAAATCACAGTGTCCTAGTACATGGAGTTGGACAAAACAAAAAACAATAAATAGAACACATAACTAAAAACAATAAACAATAAATCGGTGGTGGATTAAACAATAAACCAAGTACAAAAAATAATAAACATATAACATAACTAAGAACAAAGCTCATAAGGATTATATTTTTCAAATAATAAATCGGCAGTGGAATGCGGCGTCGTGGGGGATGGATTCGGTGGTGACAATGTGGCACCGTGTGGGGTCGTTATCGGCGGTGAAAAGGCGGAGAGAATCGTCTGTTGTGGAAAAGGCGGTGAAAAGGGGTTTGGGTGTGTTGTTATCGGAAGCAAAAAAGTTGTGTCGTGGGGGGCTGTTACTGGCAGTGAATAGGCGGCGGTTTGGGGGGTTGTTATCGGCGGCGAATTGGCGGGCTGGTTGGAAAACCAGCGTGTTTGGTTGGGAAAATCGGTAGGATGGGTGTGGAAAGACGGCGGCGGCAGCTATTTCGTCGCCAGCTTGTTTGACGGGGGATTCGGGAAATCGGCGAGGAGATGTGGGGAAAAAGACGACAGCGTCGAGAAAGGGTTTTTGGCGGCGTGGGAAATCCAAAAAGGTGATTTTGTTTATAAGCTATTATTGGCGTGAAATATGGGAAATCCGAATAAGGGATTTTGTCCAAAATTTTTTGGTTTGATTGATTTTTTTTGTTTTTTTCTTATTAGTATATTTTATTGCATTTAATATTTCAAATTATTCTTGACCTTTTATTCAAATATGATGGTTGTTATAAATTTGGTCTAGTAACCCAAATTCAGTTTGAATGGTCGTCTTCAGATTGTAATCCAACTATATGTACAATTAAAAAAAACTCTCTCTGTGTAGAGCTTCGTTCTCAACCTTGAGCACTTCTTCTCCTCTCTGGAGCATCTTTTTTCTTCCTTCTCCTCTGTTCCTTGTTCTCTTTTCTCAATCTTCTTCTTTGTTTGTTCTGCTTTTCTGTTTCCAGCTTCCCTGTTTCCACTCTTCCATGACAGAACAGCAACATATGAGTGAACTTATTAGTAATACAGCTCTTATGAGTTGTGATGAACCTCTGCTGCTACTTCATAGAGAACGTGGTCTTTGTGGTTCATTCTCTCGAAGATCTCTAGTTGGTCGATTTATTAGTAAGAGGTCTTGTTCAATTACTGCTATCAAGAACAATGCTTTGAGAGTTTGGCATCTCAAGGGTGATCTCAGAGTTCAATCTCATCCTGGTCAGAATATTTTTCTGTTCAATTTCTTTGAAGAGGATGATAAAGTTAGAATTCAGGATGGTAGTCCTTGGTCTTTACTTCAATCTCACTTAGTTCTCAAGTCCTGGGAAGAATTCAACTCTCCTCAGGAAGTTCAAATAGACTCTACTTCAGCTTGGGTTCGAGTTGTAGGACTAACACCTGATTTCAGGGGTGATGATAATATTGCTCTTATTGCTGGACTGTTTAAAGGTTTAATCTCTGTTGATGAAGAGGGACGAAGGTTAGATGAATGGAGCAGCTATCTCAGGCTTCATCTTCAGTTGTTCATAGATAAACCACTGCCAACAGGTTTTCATTGTCCAGGCGATCATGGTGAGCTTAACAAAATCGAGTTCATCTATGAGAATATACCAGATTTTTGTTATTGCTGTGGTATTATGGGCCATACTATCTCCTATTGTGAGCTTAGAGCTGCTAATCCAGAGTTTTTCCTTACTCATCAGACTAGATATGGGAGTCATATGAGAATTGATGTGCCAAGAAAGTCTGATGTTGCTAGGTTGTATGAGAAACCTATTCCAAATGCTTCTGATAAGGGTGCTGCACATGGTTCCTCATCAACTTCTAATCGCCGATCAGTTAACACTCCAGTGAGGGAAAACCAAGAGGTAGATCATGACTCATCTTCTTCTCTTAATCCTCCTGTTTGCCAGGTGTCAAATATCTTTCCAGCTCCTGCTACTTCTACTGCTAGGAAACCTCACTCTTCTGGTAATTTGTCTTATACGGAAGGGTTTCCAAAAAGGCTTCCATACAAGCAAGCTACTGCTGAGCTGTTTGCAGGGTTTTGGCTCGGATACCAGCATCCAGAATTCATTCATGAATTGGGATTCTCACATTTCTGTATGCCAAACAACACAGCTATTCTACGCTCCCTAGCTCAGCATTAATGTGGTCTTTCTCCTGCTGAAGTTGATAAAGTGCCTATTCCAGTTCTAGTCTATTCACTTCTTGATCTTAAGAGTGAATTAATCTCTCACATCATTAACTCACTGCATCCTGGACATCCAATTTTAGACCTGCTAGTATGGAAAGTTTTGATTCAGCTCTCCCATTTTTTAAGCCAAATAGGAGTTGTTGGGAAAACCTTTGTGGTATTGAACCTGATACAACTTTATGTAAGTCTGTTAAAAAAGAAGAACAACAGAGATTTTGGTGTCATCTGATCATTTTCAGGACTGTCAGCAGATTCCTACAATTTCAACCTCAAGATTTGTAGCTGCACATCGTCCTGTGAATATTTTGCATCATGCTAATCTTTATTCTGATAAGGATAAAATGGATTCTGATTCAGAAGATACCACTTCAGATCCTTCTTCCAAGGCATTGGTGGCAGCCTCAAAGCCACCAAGCTCCAAATGATACTAAGCTGGAATTGTAGAGGTATGGGACAAGCCTCTACAATTCAATATTTACAGAACTTGATCTGTAAATCTTGTCCCTCTGTAGTATTTCTAATGGAAACAAAACAAGATAGAAATGCTATGGAAAGAATAAGAAGAAGGTTCAGGTTTCCTAACTATTTCTACATTGATCCTCAAGGATTATCTGGAGGTTTAGCTCTGTGGTGGTCTTATGATACTGACATCACAATCCAACGGGTACAAAGAACTACATTGATGCTTTCTGGTCTGGCACTTCTAACTTCAATGTTAGTTTTGTGTATGGGGCACCAAGGAGGGAAAACAGACAGGCTGTTTGGACAGACATAATACAGAATCATATTCATTCAGTTGACTTTCCTTGGTGTATTATTGGTGATCTTAATGCCATTTCCTGTCTTGAGGAAAAAGAAGGCATCAATCCCCCTGATTCAGCTACAATGAGAGATTTCAATGCTTTCATTCAAGCTATGAGGTTATTGGAGATAAAGTCAAAGGGTCCTTTTTTACTTGGACTAATAATAACAGTTTGGGGGGACTTGTTCGTCAGAGATTTGATAGGGCACTTTGTAGCATAGCTTGGCTTGACATCTTCCCTAATGCTGAGTTTGAAGTTCATCCAATAACTCAATCTGATCATGCTCCTCTCACACTTCGTTTTGAACCTATTTCAGAAAGAAGCAGGAAAATCTTCAGATATGAAGAAAGCTGGCTTTTAGAGTCAAGTTATTTACAACAAGTGGAAATGAATTGGAGGAATGACCACACTTCTACTGAAAACTTACAGCACTGTGCTGCAATCTTATCTACATGGAAGAAAGATGTTATTGGGAACAATACTTCACATATTTCTCAGCTACTTCATGAATTACAAGTCTTTCTGCACTCAGTTCTACTCCTCTTATCCTTAGCAGAATTTCTTGTATTAATGAAGACTTAGCTAGAAGATGGTCCATTGAAGAATGTTATTGGTCCCAAAGGTCCAAAAATAAGTGGCTTACTCTTGGTGATCATAACACACGTTTCTTCCATCGTTTGACTATGCAAAGAAGGAGTCTGAATACTATTAGTACTCTTAAGCTGGACAATGATTCATGGATTTCTAGTAGATCTGATCTCTCAGCTCATATTGTCAGCTTCTATTCTGCTCTTTTCACTCAAGCAATGGATGTTGTAGACTTCTCTTTCTTGCAGAATTTGCCAAGGAAGGTAGATCAGTTTATGAATGATCAACTTATTAGACCTATTTCAGATTCAGAAATTAAGAGTGCAGTGTTTCAAATGGGGCCAACAAAAGCACCTGGACCTGATGGTTTTCCAGGTCGCTTTTTCCAAGTCCATTGGAATCTGATTTCAGCTTCTTTCTGTTCTGAGGTTAAATCTTTCTTCATTAATGCATCTGTTCAAGAATCTTGGAATGATACTTTCATTGTTCTAGTTCCTAAGGTCAAACATCCAGAAGTGATTACACAGTTCAGACCTATAGGCTTGGCCAACTTCAGAATGAAAGTTATTTCAAAGATTTTAACTGCACGTCTTCAGCCTTATATTTCCAATATCATCTCAGAATTACAATCTGCTTTCACTGGAAATAGAAGCATACAAGATAATGTTGTTGTAGTTCATGAGGTGGTTCATAAGCTTCGTACAAGAAAGAAAGGGCATAAGTATGATTTTCTCTTCAAGGTTGATATGCTGAAAGCTTTTGACAGAGTGTCTTGGGACTTTCTATTTGCAACTCTTCATGCTCTTGGCTTCCATGCAGTCTGGATCAATTGGATAAGAATCTTAGTTACCTCTGTCAAGTTTAATGTCCTTTTTAATGGATCTCCAACTCACTGGTTTAACCCTACTAGAGGTCTAAGACAAGGTGATCCCCTATCACCTTATTTATTCATTTTGGTTTCCAATGTTCTCTCTTTCATGGTCCAGGAATCAGTTCTTCAAAGACGTGTTAAAGGACTTAAACTCAACAGGTTCTGTCCAACACTTCATCACATTTTGTTTGCAGATGACACTGTCATCTTTGGCTCTGCAACAAGCTCTGAAGCTAAGAATATTCAGCTTGTTCTTACTAGATACTGTCATGTCTCTGGACAAGCTATTAATGTTTTTAAATCTTCAATTCTGTTATCAGCAAATACACCAGAAGTTGTTAAGAATAGCATTGCATTTGAATTTGGTGTGGATGCTTCTCTCTCTGTTGGTACTTACTTAGGTATTCCAGCAGAATGGGGAGCAACAAAGAAGCAGACTTTTCAGTATATGCTAGAAAGACTCACTTCAAGAGCACAATCTTGGCAGTCAAACTTATTGTCTCATGCTGGAAGGTCAATCATGATCAAATCTGTTCTCCAAGCTCTGCCATCATATTTGTTCTCTTGCTTTCTTCTGCCAAAGAATTTACTTAAGAAGATGGATCAAGTTCTTATTGACTTCTGGTGGTCAGGTGACATTTCCTTCAAAAAATTACATTGGTTACCAGCTTCTGTGTTAAGGAAATTCAAAGCAGATGGAGGTCTAGGATTTAAGTGTTTCTATGACTTCAACTTAGCTTTTGTTGCTAAGTTGGCATGGAGAATTCTGACTAATCCAGACTGTTTATGGGTTCAATTGTTAAAAGGCCTCTACTTTCATAATTTAGAATTCCTTCAGGTGAGGAGGCATCATAAATCTTCTTGGTTATGGTCTGGTGTAATGGAGGGAAGGAAAGCCCTTTTACAAGGTTTGAGGAAGAATATTGGAGATGGTTTTGGTACTTCTATAGTTGAGGCATGGATACCTGAAGCACATGGTTTTAAAGCTTCATGTTCAAGTTCTTTTTCTTCAACTAAGGTATCTGATTACATCAATCATTCTCATAGAACTTGGAACATTGACAAGCTAAGATCAGTTTTCCCAGAGGATGTAGTCAAACAAATCATACTTATTCCTCTAGGACCTGAAGGTTTTTCAGATCAGTATGTTTGGCATTTTGAATCTTCAGGAAATTTTACTGTTAGATCTTGCTACAGACATCTTCGTGCAATGGCAGTCCCTCATAATCAACCTGCTGATGAAAGCACAAAGAAGCTTTGGAAATGGCTTTGGCAACTTGATTTGCCCCCAAAGATTAAATACTTTCTTTGGCGTGTTTGCAGGAATGCACTCCCGACTAAAGTAGGATTATTCAGAAGAAGATGTGGAAATTCATCAATATGTTTAACTTGTAATGCTAGTGAGGAAACATTGGAGTCTGCTGTTCCACTGTCCTGTGAGCCTATCCTTTTGGCAACAGGTTCTGCCTCAACTACATTACCCTGCATCAGGTCAGTTAGCAAAATCTTGGTTCACCAGCATTGCTTTCACAGTTTCAGATTCTACAGCTACTCATATTGGTTTCACCATCTGGTATATTTGGAAAATGAGAAATGAGTTGATTTTTCAGAATATCTCTCCTTCTTTATCAGATTTAGCTTCAAGAAGGCTGTATGAACTGCAACAATGGAATTCTAATACTGCTATCAGAAATACAGTTTCAAGGTTAGCTTCCAGCAGTAGTATTTCATCCCAGTTAACCAATTCACTAGCTCCAACATCCTATTCTTTTAGGGTTGTGTGTCATGGTGCTTTTAAAGCATCTATCCAGAAAGGAGCCTATGGTGTTATAGTTTATAATGCCGAGGGAAATGTGGTTAATGGTAGGGCAGGTTCTCTGAAGTGTGCAGCACCAGTTTGTGCTGAGGCGTATGCTGTTCTTAGAGCTTTGGAATTAATCAGGTCTACTAATGCTCCAATGGTTATATACTCAGACTGCTCAGTTTTAGTTGATTCTATTGCAGGTCACCAAAACAACTGTCCATGGTCTATTTCAAGTATTGTGGCTTCTATCTCAAGAATGCTATACTGGAATCAACACATAAAACTCAGGAAAGCAAGTAGATCTATAGTTCAACAAGCTCATAGCATAGCAGTTCAGGCACGGGATGAATCCTTATCTCCAGATTGGCTTTCTCTTTTAGTTTAGTCCTTGCTGTAGGTCTTGTTTCTGTACAGTTTACAAGCCTGTTTTGTTGCTTCTTCTAAAGCCTTTCTTTTTGTACCTTTACTGTTAGTTCTGTTATTAGCAGTAAGGTTGGTGCTGTTTTAATAATATGAGGTACTTTCGTTCAAAAAAAAAAAAAGTAACCCAAATTCAATTTTTGGTCTTTGTATATGATTCGTACTTCCCTCAGCTGAAGTCGTTGGCGATGAGATGTACTCTTCTGGTAGCGGAGTTAATTACGTTTTCTTGGGTTTTAATTATCATTCACTAATTTTTTTCAAATTTCTTAATCTTGTGTTAATTATGGTTATGCCAATTATGATTATTGTTGGTGAATTTATTTGCATAATTTGAGTTGATTAGTAAGATAATATTGTTGGATGTTGTTTCAATTTTCCCCCCTTTTTCCCCTTAATCTTCTCTGATTAATGATGAAAATTAATTTCAATTCTTTAATTTTTTAGCATGAGTCATGATTAATCATTGATGAGTTGATTAGTCATTGATTTCAATTCTCTGATCAGTCATTGATTAGTTGCCTAGTTAATTTTATTTATGCTCCTTTAATAATTAGTATTTAATTTTTTCATACATTACTTCACATTATACTAACAAATTTTTTTATTAAGGACACGCCTTTGAGCAAGGAGAATGAGGGTTTTTCAAATTAAAAGATCGTGATAATCGAGAAGGTTAAGAAATGTTATGTTCTTTTTTCTTACCCCTTAGTGGGACTTTGGAATAAGAACATTTGTGTTGTCTTTACCCCGTTGTGGGACTTAGGTATAAGAACATTTGCATTATGCATTTATCCCCATTGTGGGACATCTTTTAAAGTACATAATTGCACCCTTCCCTCCCCACCCTTTCCCCTTCTAAACCTTCCCCTTCCCTAACTCCCTTTCTATTTTTTCTTTCTTCTTGTATCTTCTAGGTTGGTTCACGATCTATAGTATGCTATCGCAAAAAAAAAACATATTTAAATGACCTAACTGGTTAACTAGTTCATATAATTAATTATGAGCAAAATAAATTATTAACTAGTTATTAGTAAAAAATTGTTAAATAGTTATTAGGAAAAATATGGTAGTTTCTTGATTTGGTAAGAATCATTGCCTTACTAGAAGAAAGTGAACTTCTTTGTACTTTTCATCTACTAGTTGTGCGAGTTAGTTTTTAATAGTAGCGTTGTGGTGTTGTTTTTCGATGAAATTTGGTCGACCGCTGAAAAAGTCACCTGAGACGGTTGTCGATTATCGGAGATCGATGACCGATTGTCAAAGACTCATCAGTCGGTCGCTGGTAAATATTATGTTTTTAAAACAAAAATTAAAAGTAAATTTATCTTAAATACCCCTAGTCATCTATATTATTAGATTGATTAAAAAATTAAAATGTGATCTAATTGAGATGAAGGTTGGAGCTGATATAACCGCTTAGTTTACAATACAAAATGTGAAACATCACCGGGGGGGGGGGTGGGAATTAGACCGAGTCAAATCGAACTTCTGGCTACCTGGTCGTTGATATTGTCAACCTGAGCCCGACCTGGTCATACCAACCGGGTAACCCGAAGCCCAATGTGGTCGGGTTCGAACTTAGCCCGAAACACAATTAATTACCCGATTATCTCAAGTCTCAACCCAACCCTTAGGAAAAATATTTTATTTTGACATTTTCCTATCCTTGTAAACTTGAGCAAAACAAAAAAGAACATTGCAAATATACTTCAGAGAAATTTTATGTATTATATTTGTTGTTTCTCAACTACAACAAACCTCCCTAGAACCAAAGATTATGTTTCAAGTAAGAATACAAATTTTTAGAAACAAATGATTTGACGTAATAATAAAAATATATGATCAACACTACGATGAAACCGAACTAAATAAGTATTTTTCATATTTTTTTTATACATTCGGGCAAACCTACACGGGCCAGACTTTTTGAGTTTAGCTCAAAACTCTCAAATTGACAAACCAGAACCTGACCGAAAGCTCGGTTTGACCGGACCGGGTTTCCCACCCCTAAACCTCGGCGGAAGAATTTAATCAACGTTAAAAAAATGTGACCGTTCTGATACAACTGACTGTGTCCCGTCTTTTGATGGCCCCCATTCACCTGCTCAACGGCTAGTTTTCTACTTCTCTTCCCCCAAACCCCACTATAAATTACAGAATCAATGATACATCTCCCACATCCCAAACCCAGTTTTCCACTTCCTCTTTCTGTTCAATCTCCTCTAACAATAACAATTCACAGCAGCATCCAGCCAATTAGGCCTTTCCTTACACCAGTACTTCTCTTCTCCTTAATGGCCGCCTCTAGCAGAGCTCTGTTCTCTTCTTCTTGCCTCGTTATACTGGTACTCAGCTTCTGCTCACAAGCCTCCGCCAAAGAACTGCTAGTGGGAGGAAAGACCGATGCTTGGACGGTTCCAGCTTCAGAATCCGATTCCCTCAACAAATGGGCACAAAACACCCGTTTCCGCATCGGCGATTCTCTCGGTACTGCATTTTGTTTATTTCCATTACAAGTATTGTTAGATCTGATCTCTGTGTTTTCTTTCTAACTTAAATTTTCGTTACTGCCTGAGCAGTGTGGAAGTACGACGGTACAAAGGACTCGGTGTTGCAAGTGACGAGGAAAGGGTACCTGGGATGCAATACAACCGACCCAATTGCAGAGTACAAAGATGGGAACACGAAAGTGAAGCTGGAGAGGTCAGGTGCTTTCTACTTCATCAGTGGAGCTGAGGGACATTGCAAGAAGGACAGAAGGTTATAGTGGTTGTATTGTCTGCAAGGAAGAAGGCTTCATCAGTTTCAGCTGCTCCAGCTCCTTCTCCTGCTGATGAGCTACAGCAGCAGCTTATGGGTCCTGCTGTTGCTCCCACTAGCACTGCTTCCAGTTTCAAGCTTGCTACTAGTGTCCTGTTTTCGGGTTTTGCTCTTGTGGGTTTGCACTGGTTTCTGTTCTGAATGTGGGGGGGATTTTGGACTGGGATTTGGGAACATCTTTGATGATGATGGAGATGGGTTTTGCCTTAACCCTTAATTAATTCATTTTATTCATTTGCAGTGATGAAATCTTTGATGTGTGTAACCTCTTCTCTTTGGGATTGAAATGTGTTGGATTCATTAGCAGTGCAACGATTAGAGTAAACATGTTGAAGAAATGACATCGTGACCATTTGTAAACCATCTGCATCCCACAGACCTAAGGTCAACTTCAACAAACCTTTCAATTCGTCAAACTCACAATATGAATCACTCTTTCCCCTTCGAGAATCAATCCCAACTTCAATCTATCCTCAGCCTTTCTGAAACTTGACAATACATGGATGAATGCTGAATCACTCTTCCCTTGGTTCGAGTTCGGTTTCAATTTGTCTTTGATGAACTTCCTCAAATATGATGACTCTGCTTTGAGCCGGCTTCTTCTCTAAAATCACTCAGTTTTACTTAGTTAATAGAGTGCAAAAACACCAGGAATGATCATTAAGTGACCCACATTTACAATGATAAACACTCACATCAGAAGAAAAGCTTGAAAAGAACCCCTTTCAATATATCAGCAATTTGAGGCCATGATCATTAAGTGTTCCATTAACAATACTCATGTTTTACACACACAAAAACTGAGCTGAATTCAAAGCCTCCTTTTATTTACACATCCATGTCCCTTTTCCCCACATAACTTCAGGTGCTTAGCTGCTAAAAGTAATCTTCTTCCCCAAGTTAAATGAAGTAGCACCGTTCCATTTTGTTTTCCAGTTAGCTGTATACAGCTTGTTGCCAGGAACACGTCTCAGAATAGCTGTGGTGGGTGGGAGTCAAGCCTCTTCGATATATACACCTCAGGCATTGAAAAGGTTCTCTTTTTGATAGAGTTGTTGCATCAATTACACAAGCCTCTTCAAGCTGCAGCGGCAAAATGGGCACGACTTAGATCTCGTGTTCCTGCTCAATATCCATCACAATTCATAACACACAAGAAACAATCCATACACCATCCACATAACGAAATGCTCTTCATCACACATCAATGACCAGAAAAGTAAAGGGGAGTGCTTACCGGAAGCAGTTCATGCACAAGGAGTGGCCAAAATTTGGTATACCATTTTGCTTAGCCAACTTTAACACAACCAGCCATAGATGATCAATTTGCCATACTAGTGTGGCAAACATTATGTTTATTGTTACTAAATGTTGTTCAAACAATTTAATTAGCACAAGCAACACGGAAGGGAACATAGACTATAGGCAGCTAACTAACTTTATAATACTGTTTTCACAGAACATCAAGAACCAAGTCAAGTATATAATCTCCATTTCCATTCAAAGCATGTAAAAGTCATTGAGCCTCACCAATATTCTTCTCATCTGGTAACTGTGTTCAAGTTTAGTTGAATAAAATCCAAAACCAACTTTATCACACTAACACCTATAAGTATTCTGCAACTTCAGAAGAAGTGGCCTTGTAAACCATAAATAGCTCCTCTGCATCGTCTAAATACTTACAAACAAACTTCTCCAGGAATCTATCATTCGTCAAACTCAAAACAGTGCACAAGTTTGGCTTCTTCTTTTTCTCTAGCAGTCCCTTGGATTCGACAGCCCTCAAAACATGATACCGAGGAACCACTCTATCCTTCATGCTATACATCAATAGCACAGGCCTGTAAACAACTACATTCTTGGTCAGCTTCACTGTGTTCAAGTAGAAATCCATCCCAAACTTCAACTTCTCCTCGGAGAACCTCAGCAATACAGGAGCCTTTCTAAACATTTCCATACATTCTTCCCTTGAAAACCCATAACTGCTAAAAATTGCAAATTTTCTTTCGAGGGTAATGTAACTCCTGCCACTAACAGTGTACAACCCATGTACAAACATCCTTGACTTCACTGAAAACCCAAAATCCAAAGTCCTGGAAACTAAATCTCTAAGTCGAGATTCTTCAGACAAGAAAATCCTGGGCTGCATCCTGAACAGCATCGAAAGCTGAGACCCTACAATTCCACAGCTCTGCAGCAAGGCGATGTTTGACAACAGTCTCGATTCTGGGTACTTCACAAGAACCCAACAGCACCTTTCTACACCCTTGGCTAAATCATATTGTGATGCAACATTCTGCAAGGTTTGAAGACGAGGACCCAACCTCTTCTTCAAACTAGCAGTCAAAAGTGCAGGCAATCTCGCAACAAGCAGACCCAGACGTGAACCCTCGTGACCCAGATTATGAAAATGCTGGATCTTGGGTTTAAGGTTCTTGTCAATATTTGCAAAGAGAATCTGAGGTCTCCTGAACACAGCAAGTTGGATGTGGGAGTGAGAGAAACCCAGGTTCCGAAAGTATATGAATAAAGCTTGGGGCTTTTGGGAAGATTTGAGAGGGGGAAACGAGCGGCGATTGAAAGTGCTTGGGTTTTAGGAAATTTGAAAGTTTCGATCAAGCAATCGACTAGAGCAGAAGTTGATGTAGTAGTTGAGCTTACTTGGGCGAGTTTTGAGAAGTGGGCAATGAAGCAAGCTGTTCCTGGAACGAATCGTTGATTGGTGAGACTGGAAGTTGAGAGTAGTGCCTTCAGAGCTTGCATCGTGAGCACAGTGAAGAAGAGCGGAGTGGTGAATTGAATTAACCAGAATAACGTTTTTGATCCCTTACCTATTGATGTAGTGACAAAATAGTCACATTCTTTTTTTGTTAATTCATCCTCAGACATTTTGTAATGTACAAATTAGCCATTCTCCATAGATCACAATTCACAAGTCACAACAATGGCCACAATTTCACCAAATCATGATATTCGGCCACGTCATCCATCCAACTACTTAGACAACTATTACAACTCCTAAATTAAAATCTCAACTACTATTTTCCACCATTCCCAACTTGTATGCCAATTCCTCCCTACAAAAATCTCAAATCCAACTAATTCATGTTTTCTATGTCTTATTGTTACGGGCAGCTATGAAGAGTGCAATAATAATAGAGTCTATTGTATCCTAAGGTTGAGTACTCTAAATTATTTTTTAATTAGGCAGGGTTGACGATAAGAGTTCATCGGGTTGGTTAGCGACTTTGTCTATGATTGTGACTCGTGAGCAGGGATTCGTGTCAGTTTAAGTATTCACGAGTGAGAAGTTATCATCGAGTGGTGTGTTTCATTTAAAACGGGGGTGTATAAAGGGGGACCACCGATCTCCCACCTTTTATTTGTCCATGGCATGCAGTTTTCAATTTTTATGGCAAACATTGAAGAAGCAAGGAATTTGAAAGAGGTGGTGATGAAGTTCGAGAAATTCGAGGTAATGCATAAACTATGAAAAGTCAGGGGCTTTTTGTAGCCCAAACACTTATTATATGCTCAAGGACGGGATTAAACACATACTTGGTATCGATCAACCTTTGGATACTTGGAGATACCTTGGAATGACAATGATGATGTGTCGAAACAAGATAAATGTGTTTAAATACTTGAAAGGAAGAGGATGGAAGAGGTCACAGGAATGGAGGATTCACTCGATGTCGAAAGAAGGAAAGGAAGTGTTGATATACAAAAGCAATAGTGCGAGCACTCCCACCGTACTGTATGGACGCTTTTTTTATTCCAGATACGACGACAGAGAAGTTGGAGCAGATGATGAATATCTTCTAGTAGGAAAATAAAGGCAAGGGGGGGAATCACATGAATGTGGCGGGAAAGGCTGGGTGTCAGAAAGGAGCATGAAGGCATGTAGTTTCAAGATCTGTTGAGATTCAATTTGGAGATGTTTGGTAAACAAGGGTGAAGGCTTCTCACAAACAACACATTGTTGATTAGTAAGATCTTCAAAGCTAAATACTACCCAAATGGGGTTATTTGTTAGCTCAATTACTTACAAACCCGAGCTATGTGTTATGGAGGCAGTGGCGGAGCCACATGTGCCAATGGGGGTGCTCTGCAGCCCCCTTGGCTTTTATTAAAAACTTGAACTCACCTGCATAGCTAAGAATCGAAGCTGTGACCTTGCATGTGAACATTGTGTTATTAACCATCCTGCTGAGTTGCATTACCTATCTTTATATGCACTGATTTATATTTATACAATCTGAAATAAAACTAAATCCTAATTCCCAATTCCCACAATCATCTTCAAAAGAGAACAAATGTAGAAAGACAAACTGATGGCTTGCTTGACCCTTCGGTTGAATTTAATTACTTGTTATATATGAATTTTGTCTGTTGTTGTTATCCATGACTTGTTTAAGCCGATAATATTCATTTAAAACTTTTGACAAGGACAAAGTGATGCAACTTGCCACTTTCTATCCCAAAAAGTTATCTCCAAATGCTACAAAGTTTCTCAGTCATCATTTGAATTCTTACATTTGTGATCTACCATTTGATGACAAAGATCATTTTCATCTATGAAATATATCAAGAACGAGTTTCGCAATCGAATGAACATGAGTGGTTGAACGACGCAGTGGTGACATATATTGAACAGGATTTATGTGCTAGTTTGGACAAGGAATATGTTCTACAATGCTTTCAAAATATGAAATCTCGTCGTGGTTCGTTGTAATTCGTGATTATTATTAAATTATTGTACGAATCTTAAATGTTATTTCGTTTAGTGTTATCTTTTATACTATGGCTCTACCAAATTTTTTTTTTTTTATACTATGTGATTTCTTTTTTTGTCGAACCAAGCACCCCCTTGGTCAAATTCCTGGCTCCGCCACTGGATGGAGGCTAGGGTTGCTATTGTTCATCACCACCTCAAGAGTTGTGGCTACTTCAACATGGGGGCATGCATGTGGAATGGAGTTGTGTCATTTGTAATGGGAACCTAGAACCATGTGGCATTTATTACTAGACTATTAAGTACGATTAGGAGTGCTAGAAGGAGGAAGTTGTGAAAATGTTACTGCTGGGAAGCGGGTGATGTGAATCCTTTGAAGATTGGACCATGCTGATGTTGAAGGAATGGAATGAGCATGCCATCTAAACGAATATGACGATCTTATGGGCATTCTGGTAGGAACAGAATGAACATGTGTGGTCACAAAAAGCAATGACGGACCGATGGATGGTGGTCTCGAGGGCAAAAGAGGTGGTGTGGGAATGTGTCCTGGCCAAGGACAAGATGTTTGCGCAACAAGGAGTAGTGAGTTGGGGGTGTGATCGGGTTTGGAGAGATGATTGGGGACAATTTTTGGGCTATCTAATGAATACAAGGAGAGGAGGCGTCCTGGTGGAAAAAGGAGAGTGTTTGGCATTGCTTGAAGAGATGAGAAGGGCTCAACAATTGGGTTTGTAGAATGTGTTGTTCGAGAGCGATGTAAAGTAGGGCTGGCCAACAATTGAGTTTGTAGAATGTGTTGTTCGAGAGCGATGTAAAGTATGTCTGTGAGGATTTTTGGGCTATCTAATGAATACAAGGAGAGGAGGCGTCCCGGTGGAAAAATGAGAGTGTTTGGCATTGCTTGAAGCAATAAGAAGGGCTCAACAATTGGGTTTGTAGAATGTGTTGTTCGAGAGCGATGTAAAGTATGTCTGTGAGGATTTTTGGGCTATCTAATGAATACAAGGAGAGGAGGCGTCCTAAAGTATGTCTGTGAGGATTTTTAGGCTATCTAATGAATACAAGGAGAGGAGGCGTCCTGGTGGAAAAATGAGAGTGTTTGGCATTGCTTGAAGCAATGAGAAGGGCTCAACAATTGGGTTTGTAGAATGTGTTGTTCGAGAGCGATGTAAAGTAGGATAAAATGCGGCCCATGCCCTCATAGTATTACCAAACTGCACGATATGCCATCATAGTTAAGATTCTGCATCGCGTGCCATTATAGTAACTTTTATGTGCATTTACCGAATTTTGCAGGTTTTTCAAATTCTAGCAGGTTAGAAGTTGATGACGTGGCTGTAAAAAAATGTAATAATGATATTTATTGTAACATTTTAATTTTTTCAGGAGATAATTATTATTGTAAAATACTTTAATATGTTAAATAAGAATTTGAATGTAAATAATATTATTTATTTTAACATTTATTTTTTTCACATGACAATTACTTTTGTAAAATACTTAATATGTTAAATTTCCCACAAAATCTTCCTGTGACGATCAAGACACTTAGTTGAATCCCTTGAAACCATTTGATAGAAGTTCCTTGATATATGTTTTTTCATCACATAGAAAGACATCACGATTTCTAGAGGTATCGGTTCTTTCTCCTTTTCTTAAATCGACCGAAATGGGATGATAAATCGTGTTCGACCTGTTCTAAATATCGATGTTTTTTATGGATTGCGATTTCTTATTTTGAAGTGTTTCAGTTGTTGATTGAATTCAGATAGGTTGGGATTAACATTTAACATCTCATATGCGAGATCTGAACGATTTTTCACAAATATAAGAATACGGTTGTTCTCGTAACTCCACTCTCAACTTGAATTTTATCCAAAAAGTATAATTTAACATATTAAAATATTTTACAAAAATAATTATCACCTGAAAAAATAAAATATTAAATTAAATAATATTATTTACATTCAAATTCTTATTTAACATATTAAAGTATTTTACAATAATAATTATAACCTGAAAAAATTAAAATATTACAATAAATATCCTTATTACATTTTCTTATAGCCACGTCATCAACTTATTACCTACTAGAATTTGAAAAACCTGCAAAATTCGGTAAATGCACATAAAACTTACTATAATGGCACGCGATGCAGAATCTTAACTAAACTTACTATAATGGCACGCGATGCAGAATCTTAACTATGATGGCATATCGTGCATTTTGATAACACTATGAAGGCATGGGCCGCTCATTTTATCTTTACAATAATAATTATAACCTGAAAAAATTAAAATATTACAATAAATATCCTTATTACTTTTTTTATAGCCACGTCATCAACTTATTACCTGCTAGAATTTGAAAAACCTGCAAAATTCGGTAAATGCACATAAAACTTACTATAATGGCACGCGATGCAGAATCTTAACTAAACTTACTATAATGGCACGCGATGCAGAATCTTAACTATGATGGCATGGCCGCTCATTTTATCCTGAAAGTAAGGCTGGCCACACGTGATGCAGATCTTAACCTATAATGGCACGCAAATGCAGAATCTTAATATAACTTACTATAATGGCACGCGATGCAGAATCTTAACTATATGGCACAATCATATGGCATGCGCTCATTTTATCCTGTAAAGTAAGGCTGGCCAAAATTGAGTTTGTAGAATGTGTTGTTCGAGAGCGACAGCCTCACACTTTACCCTCCACTGGCAGGCCGAATACTAGTCAATCCAAGCCCAACGATCTGAACATGTCCATTGTTCCACAACATTAATGCCTCCACTTGGATTAGGATTACAGGTTCAAGTTACTGAACTCGGCAAGTAAGTTACAGCACTTCGATGAATATAAACAGTACAACCGGCTGCTAAATGGAGCATGTGGTACTGAAGAAACTATACATTACCGAATCAGAAATATAAACCACTATCAAAGTACAAACTATAGCAGCAGGGGATGTGTTTAAGTTTCAACTGATCGGATTTAGAACAGTTTTTCTTGTTGCTGTCTATGTTTCTTTGTTGCAGGTGGTATGAGCAGTCAAACAATAGAAACTTACCTTCCCTTTACGCTCTGTGCTTCATATGATCATATCAAAGCTGTTTTGTGATGCTCCATCGACAAATCCACACTTTCGAGACGAGCTTTTACTGAGAAGTATATTTATCCTTATCCAAATGACTAATCTTCCGTTGTAAAAGTGCTGGTATTACCAATATCATGAATAAACACATTTGCAGTTATCATAACAGGGTTTGTGAGTTTTGACTTTTGACGGTGTTTTGCTTCATTATCTTGTCAAAAGAAACGAACATATTCATCTGTCATCTATGCAATGGAATCTTTCCGCTGTAAATTTCAACTTCCAGATTCATATTCACCACATAGTCAAATCCTAAATAAGATTACAACATCTACCGACAAGCATAGAACAATCCTACTAACTATAACATTGCATATCAGTTTCTAAGGAGGCTCCACCATGATCCGTCTGGCATTGGAACATCAGCAGGGCTTCTATCGTGCATTGCACAATACGACAATACCAAATTCCAAGAGCGACAAGACGAATCAGATTCCTTCGATTCAGGTAATCATTAATCACACACAGACAGAATACAGCGCAAGATCCAGGCAGCAACTTGTACCACCCAATATTTGGCTCTGTGTAATCTGCAAACCATATATACCAAGGATCGTGTTACAAAACGGCAGCAAAACACATAACTGGTTAACCACTTCATCCCCGCAGAAACTAATCCAATAATTTCAACTGTGGTGCATGTATAGAAATGGTTTGGAGAGCAGATCAGAATGAAACTTGTATGATGTGCTAGTATCACAAACAATTAGAAATAACAAAAATTCAACGAAAATGATTCATTCCAGATAAGAGTCAAACCACTAGTGTGCACCTGCTAATGATTCTATTTCTGTTTGATATGAAAATATTGAGTATCCCCACAAATACAGCCCAGAGAGAGCCTTCCACATTTAGTGTTTAACAGATCTGCAGATAATGAGATCATGCATGACTTTTACAAGCTTTCTGTAAAGAGAAGCACTATGCACAAATCTAAGTGCTATCCTACTTGTGGAATATAGATGGTATCATTGTTCATATAGAAAGAAACACTAACACAAAATACTAGAACATGGAAAGAAATGGAATTTCTTCCATCTTAGCAGGACATTCCATGGTTGAAACTATTCAAATGTTCCAAACATGCTGACCTTTATATTCAAACACGAAATATAAACAATAAAGGAGGAAATATGAACATAAAGATGATGTCATTTCTAAGAGTATTTACGAAATTGAACTGTACCAGAACATGCCACAAAATTAAGCCGGAGGTGCCTCATCCTCATCTGTTGTGTCACTGTCGACTTGTATTGGTCCTTTAAAACCACCTGTTTGCACTCCAACAATTTCACGGGCTGCCTTCTCCAGAAATTCTTTAGCAGCAGCTTGCACCGAGGATTTATTAGATGAAGGAAACTTTCTCTTCTTTGCTATGCTCGTTTCCGTATAGCTCATCCTATGCCCTTCTCCTCTACTGATATCCTTCATATTTCTCCTTTGTTCTGCAGCATATTATGTATTTCTCACTATATGAAAAGAACGGACACGGTATTCATACCAACTAAAAGAAGTTTCCAAACCTCACCAACCTGGTGTAAGGTCAGGCAAGGAATGTTCAATAAACCGGGTGGCAGCCTGGTAATTCAAGGTGGTTGAACGTCGTAATGGAGCTTCATGAACAAATGCAACCCAATCATGAAGAGGAAAACAAGCGATGAACCAATAATAACAATTTGTCACCATTCATCAAGAATCAAATCCAGATAACCATTTGCCAGAAAGTAACAAAGAGTTCCAAAAACACCATTAAAGAAGAAGTACCTTTACTCAAATCCATGAGCCGGTCCAACTTCTTTTCATACAAGTTGATTCTATCCTGCAGAAATAAACCAGAAAGACATACTACACTAAGGTCATAATTGCAAAAGACAATACAAGGAGTCAATCTAGTCAGACTGATATACAAAGTAGAACACTGAGGAGGTAAAAATGAAATCAACCGGGAAGATTCATAGATCCAAGAACACTAGAAATACCCAAGACATGTTCCACGAAACATAAAGGGAAGAAAACACAAGAGTCTTGAAGGAAACATACGAGCTCTGCCTTAACGGGATGCTCATCTGGGTGAAGTCCATTGCACCTCAATCTCACTAAAAAGTACACAAATTCAAACATGAACTTCAAAATTCAGGCTCATTGGCTTTAAAACATAATTGAAACTGTGCAAGCAAATAAGAACAGAGAGAACAAGAGAGCAAAGGGAAAGCTTTAAAGGGCACATACATGCAAAGAGGATGGTTGTGGCCTTAGCGACCATAAGCAGAGATTGAGCTCTCTCGAGAGGAGGCATCTCAGAAATAACATCAGGATCAGCGAGGGATTGAAATTGAAGCAAGTTTGCTTCCACTTGTTCTAAGTTGGTAAAGGTAGTGTTTACAGAGTCCAGCGCCGAATCTGGGACAATCGTACTCAGGTCGTTATCTCCCATTGTGGGTTTTGATGAAGAACACGACTAGTTCTGAAGGAGATTTTGATGAAGAACACGAACTAATTCTGAAAGAGACGGATGGGCAGGAGCAGAAATATGACACTTCAAGTCTTGTGCGGAGAGACGTTTTAGGGTTTGTCGTTGTTGGGGTTTTGAAGTTTGGAAGAACTAAAAAGAGAGTTTGTTTCCTGGCGGCACTGAGTTCTGAGTTAGGGATTGATTTAGATTTTTTTTCTCTTTTGATAGCAAGAAATAGTCATAGTACTAGGGTTGGGTTGTATATGAGTCGAGCTGAGCCGAGCTGAGTTTTGGTCAGGTTCAGACTCAGCTGGATAAGAAATTAGAGCTCGGCTTGGATTCGGGTCGAGCTCGGCTCGTTAAGAAAAATTAGAGCTCGAGCTCTAAGATGACGGGGAGACTCGGAATGAGCGTTAGCGAGCCTTAGCTCGCTAAATCGAGCTCGACAAACTTATCAAGCTCGTGAATGCTCATTTCGAGCCTAACTCAATAAGCTTATCGAGCACACCTAATTAATTTACTATTCATTTTGCATAGAAATAGAAAGGCAAAAAACCCTCACATGTCACTAACTATTCGGTTATTACTCGCGTATATACCACCTATTGCCTATGTTTGTGGCGTCATCACCTACTGGAAGTTGAGTTCCGCGTAACACACCATCTATTTTTCAGCATTTTCGTTCATATCTGTTAGTGTGAGCTGGTAAATATGCCCATTTGAGCTGGCAAATAACATGGTTTGGGCATCCTTTTTGGGTTTATTATAGGTTGTTTATGTTTATTGGTTTATGAGTCGTTTGGGTTAGGAGTTAGGGTTACACTTACTGAGGTGTGTACGATTGGTTGGAATATTTACCCACACCCAACCGTGTGCATATGGTTGTATATTTATAGATGGAAGTTGTTACAAGAATATATGATAATAAATACAAGATATATAAAGATAAATACAAGGAATATCTAATTGATTTTATAATCCTTATCATCCTCCCGCAAGCCAATGGCGGGTCCGACAGTGAGCTTGAGTCGAAGAGTGGTAAAACGAGGCGCCGGTAGTGGTTTTGTGAGAGCATCGGCTATCTGGTCTTTGGTGGAGATATATGCCACGTGTAGATGTTTGCTTGAGACCCGTTCTCGGACAAAATGGAAATCGATCTCGAGATGCTTTGACCGGGAGTGGAAAACCGGATTCTTTGATAAATATGTCGCTCCTATATTGTCGCACCAAAGTGTTGGGGAAGCTTGTAGTGGAATTCCAATTTCGAAGAGAAGGGAAGTCAACCAAAGGGCCTCGGATGATGTCGTTGCTAATGCCCGATACTCTGCCTCGGTTGATGAGCGGGACACCATTTTTTGTTTTCTGCTTGACCATGAGATTATATTGGGACCAAGATACGTGACATATGCACCTGTGGACCGGCGATCCAATGCATCTACTGCCCAATCGGCATCTGTGTAGACCGATAGAGTATGAGTCGGGTGCCGTCGTAGGGTGATCCCATGATCTTGGGTTCCCTTTAATATCGTAGAACACGCTTTAAGGTGATCCAGTCATCATTCGAAGGAGCATGCATCGACTGAGCTAGCTTGTTAGTTGCATATGCAATATCGGGCCTGAACATATGAAGATATTGGATGCCACCTAACAATTGCCGAAATAGTGTTGGCCGATCAAAGGCCTTTGCATCTGAAGTCCTTGTCCGATAGTACGGTGTAGCAACTGGGCTGGAGTGCTGCAAACCCGCCTTCTCTAATAATTCTCGGATATATTTGCCTTGTGACATATGAAGAACGTGTTCGATGTACTTGAACACCCAGGAAGAAGCTTAATGGTCCAAGATCTTTGAGCTGAAACCGGCGGCTTAATTGCTCAATGATTAATCGGACCTCCATAGTCGACTCTCCTGTGATGATGATGTCATCTACATAGAACCCTGCGATTGGTCAAGTCCTGTATGCACACCCATTGTCGATAGAATATTATAGCAAGATTATTGTCACGAGTAATAGCACTTATAGATAGCAGATTCTGGCAAGCACTTGGGACCACTAGAATATTATCTAGATTAATAGAGCTGTCATTTAAACATGAAGTAGCATAACCATAGTGAGAGATTGGGGCGAGATTACCATCGCTTAGCTGCACTTGTTCAGGACCCTGGTACTCAGAATGGAGGGCAAGATTAGCTAGGTCATTTGTGAGGTGGTGTGTAGCGCCAGAGTCGAGGGTCCAGGAGGGTGGTGGAGGTGTAGGGGATGTGGAAAAATAGGCTTGAGGGTTCGGCTGGCCTTGTCTCGGAGATGGACACATCTTGAAGTGGTGACCAACCCCATTGCAGTTATAACATATAATCGGTCGGCTTCCCGGTTGGGCTTGATAGGACTGGCGGTTCGGAGGAGGCATAGCTTGCTGGCGGCGATACGGCGGTGGCGGGTCCTGGGTGACAGGGGGCTGTCCTTTGCTCCATTGCCCGTAGGACTCGCGACCCTCGGTCGGCGGTTGCGCCCTTTATTCTGACCAGTCTGGGCCGAGTAATTGGCTTGTGGTGCCAAGGAGGCAGCAGCATCATCCATGGCTAGGTCAGACTCCTCCGACAGAAGAAGGCCATGAAGCTCCAAGAACGTGATAGTGTCCGTCCGATTATTGAGGGATCGGAGCAGTGGCCGATAGGCCGCTGGTAAGCCATGAGTGACGTGATGAACAAGATCGGCATCTGCTACAGGTTTGCCCAGCGCCTGGAGCCTATCGGCTATTCCTTTTGCTCGCTGTAAATAGTCAGAAATACTGTCAGTAGATAAGGTTAAATCCAAAAGCTGGTTTCTCAAGGACCTGATTTGAGAGGGACTTCCTGATCCGAACGCCACGGCAAGGGACGTCCATGCTTCTCGAGCTGTCTGAACACCAACGAGGGTATGAATGACCGACGGGGACAGCGAGTTAATGATCCAGCCAAGGACAAGCTGGTCCTGGCGATACCATTTCAGATAGGCGGCCGAGACTGCTCCTGCTTCCGTCGTACGGGTTGGTGCAACGGAGGTGCCGTCAACATGGCCGATCAGATCGTAACCGGCAAGGAAGGGTTCGATCTGCAGCTTCCAAAGGATGTAATTATTTGCATCAAGCTTCACCGCAAGGGTTGTGGGAGGAGCTGGCAGCTGGATGGAGTTGGCAGTAGCCATGATGAGTCGGTGGTAGGGTTTTTTTGTTTTTGGGAAAGGAGGAAGTAGGCGGCGGCGGTAGGGTTATTGGATTAGGGTTTTTGTTTTCAGCAAGAGTGGCCGAAAAAAGAGAGAGTGATGTGAAGGCTCTGATACCATGTACGATTGGTTGGAATATTTACCCACACCCAACCGTGTGCATATGGTTGTATATTTATAGATGGAAGTTGTTACAAGAATATATGATAATAAATACAAGATATATAAAGATAAATACAAGGAATATCTAATTGATTTTATAATCCTTATCAAGGTGCATATACACACCGACGACTTCATGTGGGGTATGGAATATAATTTGTAGTCATACAGACTATGGAATAGTATTATCCCTCATTTGGCAAGTGGATGTATTTTATTGTTGTCCTTACATCTTTTTTATCTTGAGTTTCATTCGTTGTCAGAGTATACTTCGGATTTCAGAGCCAAAGGTAACAAGAATCTCAAAGGACAAGTTCCATATGAGATTGACAATCTCTTTCTTTACGAGAATTTAATCTCAAGGTCGATCCTCCAAACGAATTAGGAAGATCTGAAACTCCAAAACTTACTTATATGACACAATAGGTTAGTTGGTTTGATCGCATACGAACTTGGGAAATGTATAAAGCTCATAATCATCGTTTTGTTGGAGAGTATCGTAATGGGAGCCATGCACAGAAGTTTCAAAAAGCTTCCCAATCTTAAGGAGCTTCAGTTAAGTGTTAACCAAATTTTGGGGACGAATCATGTCGAAATCTATGACTATGGAGGTTTGGCTCATCTCAATGTTGACAACAATATCTCTAGTGATGCGAACAGAGAAAGATTAATTAGGGGAGACGGAGAAGGGAGAAAATGAAGGGCGAATTTTGCTAAATCATGAGCCTTTTGGTTTTTCGTTCTTGAAAATGCGTTATCAATTGCAAAAATTTGCTAATTAATTTGATTATCAAATTAAGTGTTAATTATTCAAATATTATATTTGATTGGCGATTATATTCTTTTAGTATTATTAATAGTTTAATCAAACTTAATCAAAATGACTGAATCAAAATTAATCATAGAGGACTTAAATTGGTCCTTAAATTTCGTTAACTTTTGCAAAAAAAAATTTGGCCGTAGCAACTCCTAAGCAGGAGTAGGCTATAAATCATGAACCAACTTCGGAGATAAAAAAAAAATTTTAAAAAGGGAGAAAAAGAAAGGGGTTTGGAGGGGGCGGGGGAGGGTGGGGCTGAAATTGTTATCTTAAAACGAAATCACATTTCATAAAGTTAAATTCTTGATAGTCCATGAGGTGTTCTTGAAAAATAAAGTAAATCCTATTGTTTGAAGCATATATTTTCTTGAGTAGTTAATACAAATTCAAAATTTTGCTAGTTTGGTATTTTGTGAAAGATATACTCTGATAGGCTGACGGCCTGGGTTCACTCTTTAACATCAGTTCCGACGCTAGGCTGATGCCTTTGCCGAGTCTGAAACTCCTAAACAAAACAGGCCGGAAATGACCATTTTGAGCTCGCTGATCTTGACTTTACCAAGCAACCACCAAAATTTTGGCTAAAAAGGTTTATTAGCCCTTACAATTACCAAACATCTTGGATTGGTTGCAATAGAAACTCATTAATTAAGATACTGAAATAATAAACGTTTAATTTTTCTTTAGTGTTTTACTATCTCTAGTGAAATATCCACATGCATCGACAGTTTAGAAAGTTTAACATTGTTTTTCATGTGACAGATCAATCTAATAATGACCTTTTCGACCTCGATTTTTGAATGTCGAAAGCTCCATGTGCTTGAACTTTCCTACAACCTCCTTTTCAAGTCTATTCCTAACAAGATTCTTGGTTTTTAGCTCACCAACAATATAGGGGTGGTTGTGGTGGTCGGAGCGGGGAATCTAACCGTGGGGGTGGAGGAGCGGGGAATCTAACCGTGCGTGAATTTTTTTAACTTTATGTTTATTTCATCAAAATTAATTTAAGTTTTTTTTTTTTTTTTTTTTTTTGCCGAAGACAACTCCCGCAGGAGAAAGTAGTCAACCATACAAAAAGAGGAATTAAGTACCCACCCAAGTCGAAAGGTTAACCACACCTTGGACCGGGAGGTAACTAAGCGCTTGGCGAGCCACATAATGGGCTGCCATCTTCTTGAAAATTTCTTGTTTGTTAAATAATATTTTTATGTCATGTGCCATCTTCTTGAAAATTCCTTGTGGAGTTGGGGGTGTTTGTAGGTGCCGTTTGGCCATTTGTCTTGTACTCAAAGTTTTTTGATGATATAAATCTCTAATTATTCATCAAAAAAAAATTTCTTGTTTGTTAAATAATATTTTTATGTCATGCTAGGCCCAAATTAATACCCTTTAATATTTATATGAGATTATCTAAATAGTTAATACAAATTCAAACTTTGACTAGATTTGGTATTTCGTGAAAGATATACAAGATATGTTGCAAGCAATCTGTATCTTGTTAATCTTCTGTCTTGTCTCTTCTGATTGCAATTTGACCTCTCTCTTGCAGTTTAGCTGTATACTGCTAATTGTATGGCTTCTCTCATCAATTAGTTATCGATTAGTTATCTAGTTCAGAAGTTAACTCGGTTAGTTAACTAGTTAACTCGGTTGGTTAATTAGTTAACTAATTGTAACTACTTCTGATAACCACATGTTAACTAGTTATCTAAAAACACATGTTAACTAGTTATCTAAAAACATGATGTTAACTCGAGTAGATAACTAGTTAACCCAATAGGTTAACTAGTTATCAGCTAATTCACATGTTAACTAGTAATCTAATCAATTAGTTATCAATTAGTAATCTAGTTCAGAAGTTAACTCGGTTAGTTAACTAGTTAACTCGGTTGGTTAATTAGTTAACTAATTGTAACTACTTCTGATAACCACATGTTAACTAGTTATCTAAAAACATGATGTTAACTCGGTTAGATAACTAGTTAACTCGATTAGATAATTGGTTAACTAGTTAACTTGGTAACTAGTTAACTCGATAAGTTAACTAGTTAGCTTGATTGATTAACTAGATTAACTCAATTGGTTAACTAGTTAACTCGATTAGATAACTAGTTAACTCGTTATCTAAATCATGATGTTAACTAGTTAACAACTTGTTAAATAGTTAACTCAATTGGTTAACTAGTTAACTCGATTGGATAACATGTTAACTAGTTATCAGCAGATAACTAGTTAACTATAAAAAATCAGGTTAACTAGTTAACTTGACCTCGCCGGAAAAGTCACTAGAAAACATGTTAACTAACTAGTTAACTGTAAAAACTCAAGTTAACTAGTTATGAATAAAAAAATCATGCTAATAAGTTAAAAGTAAAAAATCAGGTTAACTAGTTAACTTGTACTCGTCGGAAAAGTCGTCAGAAAAAGTCATCGGAAAAGTCATCGAAAAAAGTCACCAAGAAAAAAAGTCACCAAGATTAACTCGATTGGTTAACTAGTTAACTCGATTAGATAACTAGTTAACTCGTTATCTAAATCATGATGTTAACTAATTAACTCGATAAGTTAACTAGTTAATAACTTGTCCTCCGGAAAAGTCACCGGAGTTTGGTCGGTTTCCGGAGCCTCACCGAAAAACATGTTAACTAACTAGTTAACTAAAAATCCAAGTTAACTAGTTACGAATAAAAAAAATCATGGTAATAAGTTAATAGTAAAAATCAGGTTAACTAGTTAACTTGTCCTCGTCGGAAAAGTCGCAAGAAAAAGCCACCGGAGAAAAGTCGACGGAAATGTGATTGGAAATGTCACAAAAAAAATCACCGGAAAAGTCACCGGCGGCCGGCGACTGGCAACCGACATTGGACGATGACAGTTGTTGCCCACTGTAATAAAAAATAAAATATTTAAATAATAAATAATAATAAAATATTTAAATTAAATATAATAATTTAATTATTTGTGTAAAGTCCTAAATGCCCCTAACAAATCTGAACCATTAGATTGGTCAAATGGTCAAACTAGATCTAATGGTTGAGAATGGGTTTGGAACTTTCCAAACCAGCATTCTCTTGGATGCTGATCCATTGCCAATTTTGACTATAATAGTTTATTAGTGCTTACAATTACAAAATACAAAGCATCTTGAATTTGTTACCGTATTTTGGTATAGAGAAAGTTCATCAAGTCAAAACTCTTTAAGGAAATTTTATAAACATAAAATACCATTAAAATTCTTATAAAATAGAAACTCATTAATTAAAAATAATAAAGTTACAAACGTTTAGTTTTCCATTAGCCTTTTACTTATCTATCTTCAACTCTTTTGTGTATATATATCTACACTCATTTTAATCACTACAACAACATCAAAATGAGGTTTATCTCTCAAAATAGTTTTCACTTTCTCTTATCATTGTCTTTGATTTTAGTATTGCTTGGTTCCTCACATGCAATAACATTTAGTGATAAGGTTACAAAGTTGGTCACCACGACCATTTGTTTGAAGCTAGAAGACATTGCCGATTGCATTAGTTTGTTAGACTCAATCACCCATGGTGCTACCGTTGACATCGATGTTAAGGGTCTCTCTCAAGTCCTGATCGGAATGGCCCGCAACAATACAAATGAGACTTCTGCTATGATTCAAACACTGTATTACCAAAACAATGGTGGTCCTAGTTCGAATCCTATTTTGGCAAAGAGGTATGGCGCTTGTGCTTTTTATTACCAGGTTGCAATGGAAAGCTTGAGAGTGATTGATACATTTTTGGATCCAAGTCAGCTTGAGCCTTTGTATCGCTATGCAGTACACACTCGTATGCAAGTTTTTGAATGCATTAATGTGGAATTCAGTTCACTGCCAGCAATTTCATCGACAATCCCTCCAAAGACTAATGAACTTAATAATATTTGTATGATCATAGGAGTTATTGCTAATATAATTTCTTAATAAAAATGTTATTTTCCATGTTTACAAGTAATGAGAACTCGATGTCTGAAAACCGTATGTAGGAGAAAGACTCAAGAACTAGGGAACCCTAGTGGGTGAAGTTGCCCTTATGTAAGAGAAAAAGCTCTCAATCGAGGGGAAAATGTCTGAAATCTATACCTAATATCTCGTATTATGTTTTATATTTTTTTTCGTAGCACTCCTGTGTGGGAGTGGGCTATAGATCGTGAACCAACCTAGGAGATACAAAAGGGGAGGCTTGGAAGGGAAGGGGAATGGTGAGGAAGAGATTGAGAAGAAGTCCCTTATCGGGGAAAAGTCCCTTAATGGCTAGAGTCCCCTAATCAGGTAAAGATCTATGATCAGGTGAAAATTTTTAGTTTTGCACCACTAGTATGACGCTACGGCTCATAAGGACTTGTCTTTTCTTCTTCTGTCTCCTTATTGTATGGAAAAAATACAAAAATGATTAGAAATTTGGAAATGAAATTATTCCTCAAAATTCAAATCCACCCAACAAAAGACAAAAAAGAAAACTTAATAAGATTTCTAAAAAACTCAACAATAGACTAGAGTAAATAAATAAATAAATATCTCGTATTAATTTCCTATTTTATTTTGGCATAGAGAAAATTCATCTAGCCAAAACTTTTGTGTGTATATATCTACACACCTAGTCACTAAAGAACATACCTCAAGAACAAAAAAAATGAGTTTTACCTCTCAAAATATGTTTCATTTGCTCTTCTCATTGTCATTGCTTTTACTTTTGGTGAGTTCCTCACATGCACTAAAATTCAGTAATAAAGTTACAAAGTTGGTCACTTGGACCATTTGTTCAGAGCTAGAGGACATTTCTTCTTGCATTGAGTTGCTAGACTCAATCACCCATGGTTCTACAACTAACATTGATGTTAAGGGTCTCTCTGAACACCTGATCAGAATGGCTCGCAACAACACACATGATACTCATGTTACGATTTTGTTACTCAGTTATCAAATTAAGGGTGATCCTGATTTGGTGAAGAGGTATGCTACTTGTGCTTTTGATTATATATCAGGTTGCAATGGAAAATTTGAGAGTTATTGATATATTTTTGGATCCGAGTCAGCTTGAGGTCCTGTATCGCTATGCACTACACACTCGTACACAAGTTTTGGAATGCACAGATGTGGAATTTGGTTCACCACCAGCGATTTCACCGACACTTCTTCCAAAGATTATGGAACTTAATAGTATTTGTACGGTGATAGAAATTATTGCTAAAATCATTTCTTAATATATGAAAAATTATTCCCCTTTGTTTACGATTTCTGAATGTCGACTTCACCGGTGATGGCACACTGAATATTTTTTTGTCTTTACACCCTGTACGAACTTCAGGTTGTACGATTGTCATACAAAATGTACGAATTTCATACATAATGTATACAATTTTATGAATTTTTTACAACTCTACCGTGTGAAAAAATAAAGTGTACAAAATCAAATACAGAGTGTACAACTCCCTACGAAGTGTATACAATTTATATACAACTCTCGTACAAAATGTAAAAATTAAATACATAGTGTACAACTCTCATACAACGTGTATACAGTTTGTACATACCGCATACAAACTATACGACTAGCCGATGTGAAAATGATAAGGAAAAATATTTTTTTTTCCAGAAACATAGATCTAATTATGATGATCAAGTAGGTGAAAAAAAAGTCATCAATAGAAGCTCATGTTATCGAAAAATTCGTCGGGAAACTTTTCGGTGATAAGAGATGAGAGAAAACTCCAAAAAAATAAATTAAATTAAAGTTATAAATAAAGGATTGAGAGTTGAGACTACACGATTAAACCACTAAAATCTAACAGTGAATGATTTTTATTGCATTGGATGTAAAAACATGATGTTATTACGGGAATTAGACTCGAGTTAGACATGACATATATGGGCTAAAATTGGAGTAAAAAAATGTGTATTTGTCAAAAAAATAGGGGCGGACTAGGGTTCAACCCTCGCAAGGTGTTGGATTTGGTTCCAACCTTTTATAGACCGTTAGATCAATTAAGGTTTCATCTAACGGTTGATATTTTTTATCTTGTTCACACAGTTGACCGGATCCGGATCCGACTTTTCCAGTTAACTAGCTAACTCCGTCAGTTAACGGCGTTAACTAGTTAACAAGTTAATTTCGTCCCCTTAAAAAAAAGTTAATTTCGTCAGTTAACTAGTTAACAAGTTAATTTCACCAGTTAACTAGTTAACTCCGTTAGTTAACGACGTTAACTAGTTAACAAGTTAATTTCGTCAGTTAACGGCATTAACTGAGGTAGTGGTTGAGCGGCCAAAGGATGGTGACATAATAAAAATTATGTCAGATCAACATAATCAATCACAGCCTTAGGATTAGTAGGGTGATCTTAGATTGTATATTGCAATTAATGTAATTAATTCGAATTTATTAGATTTAATTTATTAAGGGTAATATTTTATAGTAGGATCTTATATTTTATTCTATGCAATCAATCATTTATATATCACTTACCAAATCATGTCTAATATTATTCTGATTCAAATCCGAAATAAAATCTCTCTCTTACTTCTTTTTGTCATTATTCAGTCCATATCATTTTCCCAACCTCTTTGCTTGTCTCGTGGAGCCTCATGATCTATGAAGCCAGCCAACATCCTATGAGCGGAGGTTTTGATCTTAATCTCATACCCAATGATCCAATCGAAGAAAATCATTCAGCAACGAATGAGAATACTGCACCATCTTCTGCCAATCTCAGAATTTTGCAAGGCCAATATATATAAATACTAATTTCAAAACATGTCATTCTTAATAATCCCAGAATAATAGTATTTTCTGAATAATAGTATATCTGAATATTTTTATTTTCCAGAACTTAACTTATTAGGAATAATAATACTGACAAAACAAGACAATATCTTCCACAAGTATTTTGATCTTAATCTCATTCCAGATAATATTTTCAACTAATACTAGTATTTTCATAATAATAGTATGGACTTTAGTGTTGCGATATTATAATATTTAATAATTGTGACAATATGGTATCGTTTCGTATTATGATAACGGTTTAAAGTTGTGTTTTAGACTATGCTGGTGTTCTAGTCGATTGGTTCAGTATTAAAGGTGTGTTCAATCCCGTTTCCAATATCGCCTTGAATTTTGGTTCTTGACTCTTGACCGGTTGAGTCCTTCCTACTATAAGATCATGGTTCTTGATTGACTTTTCTTCTTCAGTTCCCCACGTTTTTCTGTTTTGTTAGTCATCCTGAATACAGTTATACATATCAGTATTATTAATCAAAATCGATAATCAAATCAAGATCAAAATTAATACTAGTAAGTTGTTCATACTAGTATTCTGAATATAATAGTATAATGACAAACAGTGCAAATGATCAGAGCAGCATATCTCACTGATAAGCACTCATTTCAAGAATACTAATATCAAAACCTATAACATGAATGCCCAAAATCGAAGCTCCTGATTTCATAAACACAAAACACAAAATGGACATGAACCGGAACAAAAACAGCAGCCAAAGAGCAACAAAACGGACAGATCAAAACAGAGAACAACCAAAAATCGAAGCTTTTCATGATTAGTAGTCGCAAAAATCGAAGAATAATAGTATTAACCTAACACGAGTATTGTTTCCAAACCCAAATCAGAGCGGAAACACATATAACAGAGATGAATGTTGTTCCACAAAACTAATTCCCAACAAAATCGACAACAAAACTAGATCTGATCGCACATGCAAAGCCAGAAATCCAAACCTGATTATAGGTCCGACGAGATTCAAGACAGCGGCGACGACGGAAACCAAATCGGAAACTCCAAGCGACTACTGACGAACCGGTAGTGGTTAACTGAATGTAGTTCGCCGTCAACAGCCCCCAAAAATGGCATCGGAAACGGCGATTACGGCGAGTGGGAGTAGAAAATGATTGACGACAGTGAAGAATGAGAGAAAGAAGGGGACGGTTCTTCCTTTTCAATGGTTAAAAGGGGAAAGAAATTGAAATGGTAAATTAAATGATGTAATTTTGGGGTAATTAATATATTTAATATGGGGTAATAAATCATGGGATCTCATTATTTTATTATTAAAATTCCTCCACCATTGGATGTGTTATAAGAAGATCTAATGGCTCTTATGGATTATGTCTTATAGACATAATCCAACTTTTGTCACCATTTTTAATCCGGTGGTTGAGGGCTGTAAAACAGGGAATTAGGGGTGCATTTGGGTTACTCTGATTTTGGTTGGACCGGTCCAACCTTTAAAGGTTGGAGGTTGGATCGGATACGGGGCAGAAAAAATAATATCCAAGACGGAAACGGCAGGATGAGGATGAGGATCGAGTGTTGCGAGATAGCACTTGGCGCCGAAAACTCGTTTCTTTCGGCAATGGATCAGCATCCAAGAGAATGTGGGTTTGGAAAGTTCCAAACCCATTCTCAACCATTAGATCTAGTTGACTCTTTGACCAATCTAATGGTACAGATCTGTCAGGGGTATTTAAGACTTTACACAAATACTTTAATTATTATATTTAATTTAAATATATTATTATTATTTTTTATTTAAATGTTTTATTTTTTTTACATTACGCAAATACTGAGCAGCCACTGTCCCCGGCCGCCGGCCGCCGGCCACCGGCGACTTTCCGTCGACTTTTTCCGGCGACTTTTTCCGGTGACTTTTAATGGTGTATTTTTCCGGTAACTTTTTCGACGAGGACTAGTTAACCTGATTTTTTAATTCATAACTAGTTAACTAGTTAACTTGGATTTTTACAGTTAACTAGTTAATTAACATGTTTTCCAGTGATTTTTTCGGCGAGATTCCGGAGATCGAACAAACTCCGGTGACTTTTCCAGCAATGACAAGTTAACTAGTTAACCTGATTTTTACTAATAACTTGTTAACAATATTTTTTTTTATTTATAACTAGTTAACTAGTTAACCTGAGTTTTTACAGTTAACTAGTTATCAATAGATAACTAGTTAACATGTTATTCAATCGAGTTAACTAGTTACCAAGTTGTTAACTAGTTAACTTGTTTAACATCATGATTTATCGAGTTAACTAGTTAACCAATCGAGTTAATTAGTTATCCAAATCTAGTTAACTAGTTATCCAATCGAGTTAACCTCATGAACTAGTTAACTAAACTAGTTACCTAGTTACCAGGTTGTTAACTAGTTAACGAATTACCATGATTAGTTAATTGAATTGTTTGTTAACTAGTTATGTTATTTTTAATTAGTTATCTAGTTAACATCATAATTTAGATAACGAGTTAACTAGTTAACCAATTGAATTAACTAGTTATCATTTTAACTAGTTACCAAGTTGTTAACTAGTTAACCAATCGAGTTAACTAGTTAAACAATTGAGTTAACTAATTATCAAGTTGTTAACTACTTAACCAATCGCGTTAACTAGTTAACTTATCGAATTTAGTTATCCAATCGAGTTAACTAGTTATCTAATCGAGTTAACTAGTTATCATATTGTTAACTAGTCATCTAATCGAGTTAACTAGTTAAACAAGTTGTTAACTACTTAACCAATCGCGTTCACTAGTTAACTTATCAAATTTAGTTATCCAATCGAGTTCACTAGTTATCTAATCGAGTTAACTAGTTAACCAAACGAGTTAACTAGTTAACTAATTGAGTTAACTAGTTAACCAATCGAGTTAACTACTTATCATATTGTTAACTATCGAGTTAACTAGTTATCATATTGAAACAGTTAATTACTAAACAATCTGCACACTTTTCTTAATTACAAATCAGTCACTCAATTTTAGCAAATCCCAAAAGCATCCCTCTTCTTCAACCTATCACTCCTCTGTTCAGTCTACGAAAACTAAGAGAATTACATATCAAATTCATTTCATTTATATGAATGGTGAATTAAATTAATCAAAAGGAAGAGGTGCCGCCACTTCAAATGAGAAGAGGCATCAGACCAAATATACCATAATACAAAAGGGACAAAAGACATGGCCCAAAGGAGGAGAAATGAACAGAATCCAGGAAAAAATTACATAAGACCAAAGAACTAAAGTGCATAGACTTGAGAAAGATACAGATCTGAAAATGAAATAGAGAAGCTCAACCGTTGTCGAAAACATAGATATCAAATTCATATATTAGAGAAGGAGGAGAGATGAGCACTGGGGCTGACTCGGTGACGGGGAGCCCGACGATGTCGTTGTCGGCTGTCAGAGAGGGCGACGAGAGTGCGCATTTTTAGATCTCAAACATCAGATCTTGAGTCTTGGCTACGATCCAAACCTCTGGTGCCAATCGTTTAGCCTTTCTCTATTCTTCGAGATGAACATCAATTTTTTGGGAGGAAAGATGGAAGCGACGGCGGCGGGAGGAGTGAGTCAGCGAAGCAACAACGATGGGATGAGGGAGGAGGTGGATCAACGACGAGGGAGGAGGGAGTTGGTGAACCGACGATGACGGGAGGAGTCGGCGAGGGTTGTGAGTCGGCGAATCAATGGCGACGAGAAGATGAAGTTGGTGAAGCGAGGATGGTTAGAGGAGGCGGCGTGAGGAACTGGGAACAGAACAACAGAAAAGGGTTAGGCAGTTGGGATTAAATGTGTGGCGGCTAATATTAGGGTTAAGTATTTTTTTGTAAAATTCCAAAAATACCCCTCCTGTCAAATAGTTTGGAACGTTCCAAACTAAAAAGTTTGAACGTGGATCCGTTGCCGTTTCTTTCCATCAAAACGGATAACCTCCCAAATTTAAGGGCCTTACATTCGCACTTCCTTTCGCCGGAGCTGCTTCAAACGTCTTGCTTCCGCGGCGGCCATCTCAGTTCTCACTTTTTCCCGACCTCCTTAGTGTTCAGCTGAGAATGGGCTCCTTGTGCTTCGTTCTTCTCTTCACTCGCTTGTTCTCTCACGGTCAATTCATCGAACGGCTGTGATTCACAACGCAATCCTGTATCTGGTTCACTGGTAATCGTTTTTTCCATGACCGAGCTACTACTTTGTTCTTCTACTATGTGCTGCGCTAGTATCAATTCTAGTCTCGCACTCACAGAGCACACACATGTTTCTCCTTTAGGCTGTAGTTCAGTTTCTTTACGAGGTGCACAGGTTGCGAATTTTAGGTTTTTATCATTTGGGTATCTTGAATATGGGAAGAAACTCAGGAAACGGAAACTGGGTTTACGTGTAATTGCAATGGAAAGCAACCGGGAGGCCATTGATGATAAAGAACACAGAAACCGAGTTACTTCTGGCTCTGAGGATGTCATGGCATGTCTTAGTTCAACTTCGGACTTAACTGCTGCATTCTCCTACTTCAATTGGATTTCTGAGCTTCCTACTGTTGTTCACACCAATGAAACATGTAATCTAATGCTTGAGCTTTTGAGAGTTCACGGAAGGATGAAGGACATGGTTAATGTTTTCAACTTGATGCAGAAACAGGTCATAAGGAGGGACATCGAAACTTATTTGACTATATTCAAAGCCCTCAATATAAGAGGTGGCCTTAGAAAAACACCGTTTGCACTAGAAAAGATGAAGGAAGTAGGGTTTGTTTTGAATGCTTATTCCTACAATGGTCTGATCTATTCACTACTTCAAGCTGGTCTTTGTCGAGAGGCTCTAGAGACGTATAGAAGAATGGTTTCGGAAGGTCTCAAGCCAAGCCTTAAGACGTATTCTGCTCTTATGGTAGCATTGGGGAAGAGAAGGAACATTGAAGCAGTGTTGGGTTTGTTGGAAGAAATGGAGAAGTTAGGATTGAGACCAAATGTTTACACATACACCATATGCATTAGAGTGCTAGGAAGAGCTGGGAAAATTGACGATGCATTTAGGATAATGAAGAGAATGGAAGATGAGGGCTGTGGGCCTGATGTTGTTACTTATACAGTTCTTATTGATGCTCTTTGCACTGCAGGCAAACTAGACAAAGCTGCAGAGTTGTTCTCAGAGATGAAGGCTACTAGTCACAAGCCTGACCAAGTAACCTATATCACCTTGTTGGACAAATTCAGTGATTGTGGAGACTTGGATATGGTCACAAAAATTTGGAATGAAATGGAAGCTGATGGTTATGCTCCTGATGTAGTTACTTTTACCGTGCTGGTCAAAGCTTTATGCAAAGCACACAATATTGATGAAGCATTCCGTACATTAGATGTCATGAGAAAACAAGGCATTCTGCCAAATCTTCATACTTACAACACTTTGATTGGTGCACTATTGAGGGTTAACAGGGTAGTAGATGCACTGGATATATTTGCGGATATGGATACTGTGGGTGTGAAGCCTACAGCTTATACATACATCCTTTTCATAGATTACTACGGGAAATCTGGCGACTCTAGAAAAGCCATCGAGACCTTTGAGAAAATGAAACTCAAGGGGATTGCTCCCAACATTGTTGCTTGTAATGCATCTCTATATAGTCTTGCTGAAAGTGGTAGGCTAGGGGAGGCAAAAAGTATTTTCAATGAGCTGAAAAGAAGTGCACTTGTTCCAGATTCAGTGACCTACAACATGATGATGAAGTGCTATAGTAAGGCTGGTCAAGTGGATGAAGCTATTAAATTACTATCAGAGATGGCGGAAAATGACTGTGAACCTGATGTCATGGTAATTAATTCTTTGATTAGCATGCTTTACAAGGCCAATCGTGTGGATGAGGCATGGGAAATGTTCTGTAAAATGAAGGACATGAAACTTGCTCCTACTGTCGTGACTTACAACACATTGCTCCGTGGGTTGGGGAAAGAGTGTAAAGTCCACAAGGCCATTGAACTGTTTGAGAGTATGACGGCACAGGGGTGTTCTCCAGACACAGTAACCTTCAATATTCTCCTAGATTGCCTTTGCAAGAATGACGAGGTTGATTCGGCCTTGAAGATGCTGTATAGAATGGGTACTGTTAATTGTGGACGTGATGTTCTCACTTTCAATACCATCATTCATGGATTTGTTAAAGAAAATAGGGTAAATGATGCGATTTGGCTCTTCTATCAAATGAAGAAGTTTCTTATGCCTGATGAGATCACTCTGTGCACCCTTCTTCCTGGTATTGTAAAGGATGAGCAGTATGAGGGTGCCTTTCAGATTGCCAAGGACTATGCTCAGCAGGTTGGATCTCATATGACCAGTTCATTCTGGGAAGATCTGATGGAAGGGATAGTGACTGAAGCCGGCACAGAAAAATCTATTTCATTTGCTCAAAGAGTTGCAAGTGTTAGACTCTGCTCGGATGACTCCATATTATTTCCTGTAGTAAAAGTTCTCTGTAAGCGTGGGAAGGCACTTGCAGCCCAAATTCTATTTTTAACGTTCACCAAGAAGCTGGGAATCACGCCCACAAACAAATCGTACTACTGTCTGATTAGCGGTCTGCTTGCGGTGCATGAAGATGATATAGCTTGGAGTCTGTTTGAGGAAATGAAGGTTGTGGGTTTATCGCCTGACATATTCATATATAACAAATTACTTGATGCTCATGGGAAGTCTGGCAACATTGATGAGCTCTTCAAACTATATAATGAGATGCTTTCTAGAGGATGCAAGCCAAATGATATAACCCACAACATAGTTATATCCAACCTTGTGAAGTCCAAACGCGTTGACCAGGCCATAGATTTGTTCTATGATCTTGTAAGTGATGATTTCACTCCCACTCCTTGCTCCTATGGCCCTCTTATAGATGGACTTTTAAAGAGCGGAAGAATTGAAAAAGCAAAAGAGCTGTTCGAGGACATGGTGCAATATGGCTGCAATCCTAATTGTGCTGTTTACAACATTCTTTTGAATGGATTGGGAAAAGTTGGTGACGTGGATTCTGCCTGTGAATTGTTTCAAAGGATGGTAAGAGAGGGAGTAAGACCAGATTTAAGAACGTATTCCATTCTCGTTGACAGCCTATGCATGGTAGGGAGAGTGGATGAAGCCCAGCAGTACTTTGAAGAGTTGAAGGAGACTGGTATAGATCCAGACAGAATCGCATACAACTTGATGATTGATGGTCTGGGAAGATGTGGTAAGATAAAAGAAGCTCTTTTAATGTTTGAAGAAATGAGAAATATAGGTCTCAGCCCTGATCTTTACACATACAATTCCTTAATTCTCTATCTTGCAATTGATGGAGAGGTAGAACATGCAATGCAGATGTATGAAGAGCTTCAAACGGTGGGTCTTCAGCCTAACGTATACACTTACAATGCACTGATTCGGGGTTACAGCATGTCTGGAAATTCAGATCTTGCGTATGTTGTCTACAAGAACATGATGGTCGGAGGCTGCAATCCTAATGATGGAACGTTCGCTCAGCTGCCGAATCTTTCGTGATATCCACAGCGACATTTAGTCATTCACCTGACAAACCGTCTGGCCTAATAGTATGCACACCCCCTTGGAGATCAACAGCAGTGTTCGGTACTACTCTTGCTTTACTTTATGATCTCACATTTTCAACGTTTTTGCCATGAATACCATTCATAAAAAGTAGCAGTTTTCTTCAACCATTCGAACATTTGTTTCTTGACAGGGATTCTTTCTCATAAAAGCACTTCAATAGCCTTGCAGTAGAGGGGCAAAAGCATTGGATTTTGATTTGTCCTGCTGCTGCAGATGATACAACTCTCGATTGTACTCAACTGCGACAGAAACAGTAACGTTCGCTTGGCTGGCTGCTCCTGTAATGAACAGATTAAATTAATGAATCATGCACAGTGATAAGGGAAGAGCTGAAGATGGAATCTCTGGAGTTTGGCTCATGATTAGTCCTCTGAGCTCATATGGGAGGCTGTCAGATGTATGCACTGTGTATTTAGGTAGTGAAACATTCTGTGATGTTGGTGTATAAGTGACAACATCACTGCTGTATACAAGTTGCAGTTAGTTGATCTGTCCCTACACGTATGAACTTGTTTTGAGAAAAGAAGTGAGAAAGTAGTGAATCCATTTGTCCAAGTTAGACCAGAGAAATGTGTAGTAGAAAAATGTATAGATGGAGCAGGTCAAAAGACAAATGTAGGCTTGGATGGAGTCAACTGTACTTACATCTTCAGGGTATAAATTTAGGATAGTTCACTTAGGTGATTTGAATTTAAATTTAGTTGATTTCAAATCTATAGAGATTTCAAAGAGTTAAAAATTTGGATTTCCTAACTATTTGAAAAAGAGCTATGGGTTGTTTGGTATAGGGAATTGAGAATTAGGAGAAATATGAAAATAAGAGAATGGTGGAAAAGTGTTTGTTAAAAGTTGGAGAATGTTAAATTATCTTGTTTGGTATGTATATTTGGTAAAGAAAACCATAGGGGAAGACAGTGGGACTTATTAATCTATTTGAGGGAAGTTAGAATTCCTGATAAAAGTAGAAATTGTCAGAATGCACATTCTGGAGACAATAAAAGAACTCTGTTGAAATACAAAAACCCAACTCCATTAGACAGTAAACAAACAAGTATATCTCAGAAAACAGAGTTTCCAAGTGCACTATGAAAAACTATAACACAAATCTCTAGGGGCCCACCTCGAAATCCCAAATCTCCAGCTACAAATGCAAAGTAAACGAGTGGTTTCGGCCAAATCTCCTAGGCATGGATTTGAGCCCCAAATCACTCACAATCCCCACCCCAAATCACCCAAGTGAACGACCCGTTAGGGGTGGTTTGGTTGATGGAATTGAGTCTTCAGTTCTCAGCCCACTGAAAATTGTAATGTAATTATTTGGGTCAATTCTCACCGGGAATTAGAATCTAATTCCCAACCCCAATTTCATCAACTAAACTACCTCTAATGCCAACCCATAGATATCTTCAAACCACATGTACTCCTCCTCAACAAGAAAACTCCTATAAAACAATGGGCCAATCCCAATTCCCAAACAACACAACAAAATTAATATGAGCAAAGCCTACTTTAAATTCATAAACTACATAACCCAACTTCCCCGCCCGTGAACTTAAGATTCACGTGAAGCCAAATTCCCCATTCACGGGTGTTCACCAACTCGTGGGTTAGTTCTACAACCCCAATTCTCATTCCTTCTATATATACTAACGTTAGACATACCCATTCTTCATACACTTCCATCATCGTCTTCACATCTATAAGAAATTATTAAGCCAAGTCACAGTAGTAGCAATGGCGAAAAATTCGGTCCTGTTACTGATCAAGATGGTGGTCTTGGTCATGCTGGTGATGGCTAGTGAGGGTTCGAGGCAGCCGGGCAAGAAACCATCATCTGACCAACAAGTTGTGTTCTGTAACATGACAGAAGCAGGGCTTACTGCTTGCAAGCCATCGGTCACGAAGCCTAACCCGGTCGACCCACCAGCTAAGGATTGCTGTCAAGCACTTGGAACTGCTGACTTGAAGTGTCTGTGCTCATACAAGAACTCATTCGTCCTTCCTTCACTTGGGATCGACCCTGATCTCGCCATTGCTCTGCCTTACAAGTGCAAACTACCATCTGTTCCTCAATGCTGATTAATGAGACCTGTGAGGGATCAGTAATTGTTGGGATTAATCTGGTTTTAGATTTCATGTCGTTTAATTTGTGGTTTGGCATGTATTGATTAATCATGTGTCTTGTTGTTGTAACTGTTGTTTTGTTTCTCTGTTAGTTTGTCTGGAGGGATGTTCCTACGTACTTGTATTTTTTTTCAAATGAAAATGATGCTATTTCTATGTTCCTTTTCTATTTTGCCAATTCTAAAAATACCCTTTTATCCCATATGGAGTTTCGTTACATGCAATAATTTTACCAAGATGCTATTTCTACCTGTCAATATCATGGTAACCCAGACCTTTTCATTACATTCACGTGCAATGTACAAGTGTAACAAACAAAATTGATGAGTTGGATTGGTGATATCAACAATTAACGAAGATTCTAGAAGAAGAATGAATGGGGTTGGTTACCTAAATTATCACTGAACTTTGAGCAAATAACTTGCCAGTCACTGAACTCAGAAAAATTTCCTAGCCATCACTGGACTTCAACTCATTATCCTAGCAGTCACTACCATCTACGGACATCCAAAATTCCGTTAGTCAGCTTATGTGGACATGCCAACTGGAATTCCACGTCACAAAAGTCAACTTAGGTGGCAAATTTTTGCCCAATCAACTAAACTCATGTAACCAAAACCCAAACCAAAACACCCAACCCAATTACCAAAACCCAATCTCACTTCCTCTCTCTCCTCCTTCCTAATCTCAGATCTCCCTTCTTAACAAAACCGTCGCCGGAGGCCATTCCCACCAGACCGTCGCCGACCATTCCTCTCCCCTAGAAATCCTTTCCAACGCTGATGTAGACACCAGCTTCATGTTCGACATCGCACCACGCTTCAATGCTCTCCTCGTCTTCATCGAGCACAGATTCTACGGGAAATCGATCCCGTTCGCGGCTCCTACGACGGGAAGTAAAAAGAAAAACCTGATCCTGTGTTTGAATTTCCCCTTTGTGAATCGGTTGTTTGCTTACAATTGATTTTCATAGTGCTGGCAGCGTGGTTCAGACTGATTAACCCTTTCTCCATTACAAATAATTAAATTAATTTTGGATTCGGAGTCAACAATGGAGCCTCTTCAATAGTCTATAAAACAGCAAGTAAATATAAGTAAAATAGCAGACAGTGATGACGACGAAGAAGATGACAATAGCGTTCGTTCTGCTCCTTTTCCCCTTTCTCTTCTCGGCAACCACTTACAAACAAGTTCCTCTGTATATTTCTTCCAGCAAAGCCTGTATGAGTCCAGATCCGGATCTCCGACGAAACTTAGATCTGGTTCCTCTGGAACGAGGAGGCCAACGGGGATAAGCAGCTTCCCATAGAGCTGCGTCGCAAGGTCGAGCACGTAAGATTCGAGCTCCGGATAGGATCCAAGAATTGGTCCACCTCCGATTCGAAAGCATCGTAGGTCGTCGCTGGCGACGGGAAGAGGAATCGGAACGAAATTGAAGAGGTGAGAGAGATGAGGGATTGGGGGAGGCTTTTGATGTGACCGAATGGGAGGGAGTGAGAATGGTTTGGTTTGGTTTAAGTAATTGGGTTAAAAATTTGATTAGGTAATAGGGTTGGGTGTTTGATTTGATTTTGGGTAGATAGGATTTGATGTGGCAGATTTAAATGATGTGGCAGATGACTTGGCATTGCCACGTAGGCAGACTAACAGAATTTTGGATGTCCGTAGACGGTAATGACTGCTAGGTTATTGGGCCGAAGTTCAGTGATTGCTAGGAAATTTTTCTGAGTTCAGTGACTGACGGGTTATTTGTCCATAGTTCAGTGATGATTTGGGTAACCAACCAGAATGGATGGAATGACCACAATCTTAAAATTGCAAATAGGCTAGTGACAACCATGTTACAAATTAAAAGTTAATGAGCACTTTGTTACAACTCTATAGGTTAATGACCAAAATGGATATTAAGCCAAGGTTTTGCAGCTTAATATTCATTTTGGTCATTAACATATAAGGATCATAACAAACTGGTCATTAACCTATAATTTGTAACGTACTTGTCATTAAACTATAATGTTTGTACATTTTAGTCATTCCGTCAACTTTTTATCCAATTTTTTTGTTAAATGATGATACCAGCATACCAACTCAGCTTTTTTTTTCCACGTCACCTAATTAAACCCGACTCAACCCAACAAATCAATCCAACCTAATCTAAATCTGCCAACCCAAACCCATTGTCCAACCATCTAATTCCAATTGATCTTCCCTTCCTCCTCCCATCTGGCAAGACCGTCGACGTCAGAACCTTCATTTCTTCCTAAGCTCGACAAGACCGCCTTTATCGACGCAGTCACCGGCCACTGCCTCACCTTCCCCGACATATGGTCAGTAGTCAACTCTGTCGATACGTACACATCTCTCAGAAACCATGGGAATCCGAAGGGCCATGTCGTCCTCCTCCTCTCCCCTAATTCCATGTCCTTCCCAATCGTCTGTCTGGTCGTCATGTCTCGGGTGCAATACCACGAATCCTCTCAACACTCCCTGCGAAATCGCCAGACAGATCCCCAATTCAAGGGCTTCGTTGGCATTCACCGTCCCTGAACTTGTCCCCAAGCTTGTCGATTTGAACCCTATACTCCTAGTCGTCCTAATCAACAAAGAAAATCAAGACTACGTTGCCAGATCTAGAGCCAAACAGCCCTTAATCGTGTCGAGATTAAGCGAGATGTTGACTAAGAAGGCGAATCGGAGCGGAGAACGAGTTAGGAAGCAAGTTTACCTAGAAGACATGGCGACTCTGCTTTACCCTTTAGGGACTACAGGGGAAAGCAAAGGAGTGGTTTCGTTTCACTGAAATCTAATCCTTCTCGACTGCAACAACAGATCGACACCACCATCGGAGCAGCCGATCTCCTCCTTCGAAATTCTCTGACAGCTCCAGGAAGGAGAGCTTGAACGGAGACAAGAAAGAAGAGCTCGATTGGAGTTCGAATGGAAGGAAGATCAACATACTGTAGTTGGAATTAGATGGTTGGGTGGTGAGTTTGAGTTGGTTGGTTTAGGTTAGGTTGAGTTAGTTAGGGGTTGATTAGGTGACGTGGCAAATGGTGAGGTGTTGGCATGCTGATATCAGTATTTAACAGAAATTTTAATGAAAAGTTGACATAATGACCAAAATGTACAAACACTATAGGTCAATGATAAGTAGGTTATAAATTAAACGTTAATGACCAAAGGATATTCATTTTTCCCAAAAAAAAATTTCTTTATTTGCAAAAATGGCCTTTTGTCCATCGGCGACACCACTGAAATTTACCGGCTGGCTTTCTTCCTTTCCCTCTGCTCGATTCAGCCTCCCCTGTAACGTTCATTGAGCTCTCGAAACTTTCATGGAAAACGAATCAAAGGGTTCGACTTGTTTTCATCTCTCCTTCTATCTCTCTAATCTCCCTATCTCCTATCATTCCTCACTGTTCTTCTCTGCTGAAATTTTCCCTTCTTGAATCGGATTTGGAACTAAGGGTTCGCCATCAATCAGTTCTGGCCTTCTGGGTTCCTGATTTTCTAGACAAAGTTTCAATACAAATCGTGCTATCAGATCCTGATTACCCAGCTGGATTTTCTTCCCTGTTAGTTTGAATTCGCGTAAAGACTGCAACTTCTCCAGAATGAAGACTAACAACAAGAAGAGAAGGGTGGCTGCTGTGAGTACTCCTAACCAATCTGAATCTTTAGAGGACGACGAGGAAACTAGGTTTAGAGCCAGGCAGAAAGTACTGTTTCAGGATTTCTTGAAACTGCAGAAGGTGATTAAATGTTACCCTCTCTATTACTCTAAAGTTAGTAGTGTCTCTAATCATAAAATGTCTGTTGTAATGAAAGCGATGGTGTTGTGAATTCAGGAATTTGTTTCAAAGAAGAAGCAGCTTGAGTTTGCAAAGGAGAGGAGGCAGACCCTTCTGCAGGAAGTTGAGTAAGTAGTAGCTAACAGTAAATCTGGTTGCAGATATAATTCTGTGAAATGCAACATCTAGAAAACAACTTTTCCTTTTGCTGATCAGGTTCCTACGAAGAAGGCACACGCATCTGCTGAAGATGCAATCTGATGAACAAGAGCAGGAACAAGTGCAACAACAGCAAGAGCGAGTTACAACAAAGACATCGGTGAAGAGGAAGTCTGCCAACAGTTCACTTGACACTAGAGGAGGCAATAAGAAGAAGAACAAGAAGACAGACGAAGATAACAACTACTTGGCAAGACATGAACTATCCTTCGAATGAAGGAATTAGCAAATCATTCAGTCATTCTTCCTTCCCACTGAAGAACCCATAATCCCCATTTGGTTAAAGCTGAAGCTGAAAATGTTAGGATAGAACTCAAATTCTTTTGTTGTTTAGCCCGGTTGTTATGTATGGAATCTTTGATTAATTTCATACATACCTTAAATGCCTGCTATTCAGATGAGTACAAAATTATCGATTTTGCCATGTAATCCCAAACAGACACATCACTTGCAGTAGTAACATTATCTTTACAGTAAAGTTCACAAGAGAAATCCCTCCACCAACAGTTCCTTTTAAAGTAACTAAAATCTTTCAATATAAAACCACAAGACAACGTTGTCAGCAAAAGAAAAACCTGTACACTGTTTCCAAAATGTGATGCTGGTTCAAAAAAAGGTAAGCACACTCACAGCAGTACCACGACCAGAAGAAAGCAAAGCAAGGGCACATCTGAACACCAACCATACCGTCAAGGCAAATGGGTCACAAGAAAGCTGCACAATCTGATTTCCTTCATTCGCTTCCCACGGGTCTAGTGGACTCGGGCGTAGGCTCTGATGAACTGGGTTCAGGGTTGACAGCAACTTCAGCTTGAGAGGAGGTTTTCTCGTCTCCGGGGGAGCTACTCGTCGCCATGGGTTTCTTAAGCTGCACCAAGATCATTGTCATGTTGTCACATCCTTCACCGCCTGCTGTTGATGGTGCTAAACACCTGTCCATTACTCTCTCACAAACGGCAGATAGCTTAGTTTCCTGCAAAATACATTCCCATACACCAAAACTTAGAAAGATACATGGCAAAAGATGGCCTGTAAGGAAAACCACTTCAGCAGATGGATGCAATGTCCCTGCAAATAGTGTTCTAACAACAACTTTAAGATTCAAAATAAGGGCTAAAAGCACTCACCGACTGCAGTTGCTCATGAATAAAGTCTACCAGTTGCTGACTTGACATGCAATCCCTGAAACAATCAGAAGCGATCCTGTCAACTTATATATAATGGATTAGCAGACGCTAGCAACAAGTCGAAATAATTCGACAAAGTAAATGCAACTCTCTCCAATGATGACCCAAAATTTTGAATGCATGATACTTTTTCATCTCACATTGTCATTAGGCTTATGGATTCAGGGTCGAAATGAATGCACAAGAGGAATATATCATCTCCAACTTAATTATTTTAAGAAAAGGCCATAAGCGTGTTAATTAACGAGTTCATTAAAGCAGATGAGTAATTAAAGGTACGGAATCCTGACCCCAAAAAACTGAAACCAGAGTTTGACAATGATAGTTGCAAAAGATGAAACACTAGGCCGAAAAGAGGAACGTAGAAGTAGGCCTCTTACCATACTCCATCGCATGCTAGAACAAGAAAATCATCATCCTCACAAAGCTCAACCTGATCACAAGACTTGTCAAATGAGCACATGAGCACGTAGATGACAATTGGTGCAAATCCCACATGTAGGATCTCAGTTTTATACTAGTAGTAGGTATTGGAGAAAGAATTAGTATTCGTACGGTGTTTATATCTGGATTGGCCGTCACAATTTGCTTTTCAGCAGGTAAGAACTTGTTCTGTTTGAATTCCATGTCTCCTGCATGGAGCAAAAGAAAGCTAATTGAAGAATAGGATACAATGAACCCCGTCAATCCTTGTTCGTCAATTTGTTTGACGGAAGGCAAATACAGACATGTAAAATGAGTCACGTGTCGTAGAAGTCTGTAGACACATGCTCTCTAATAGAGAAAAATACAGTATCAATAGAAGTACCAATAGCTCTTGCAAGATTCAAGCTGCCATTGACACGTCCTGCATGTATGAAGCCACCAGCTTTTAAAATCCTTTCTTTCTCAGCCTCAAGATCAGGTTTGTGATCTCTAGATAGATTGTATGCCTGCACAAAAGAAGTATTATCATCTTTATTCCATTGAAACATTCCCAGGTCACTGGCATTAGGGTACTGGGAACAGCATACTAATAGCAGAATATGTCGCAGATATTGCACAATTCCATCCCCGGTCATTTAACAGAAAGGATACCTGTCCCTTTCGTGATATCACACATCGAGAATCGCCAGCATTTGCAACCACAAGTTGATTGCTTCTTATAACTGCAACACAAGCCGTGCACCCAGATGTAGGTCCAGAGAAATCGGAATGCGGACCCTGTCAAATTCAATGGGTAAATGAATTCCTAATCAGAATATTTTAAGGTTCTAGCAAAGTTATAAGAAAATAACTATAAGGTATCTCATACACTGCAACGACAATTTTTCAAAAAAGAACTATACAGTGATTCAGTACCATACCTCTTCCAAAGCCCAATCATCATGTTTCTCACTATTTTCACCAGCCTTTGGAGACCATATCAACCCTTCAATCATGCCACTGAACTTGTTTATTTTATCACCTAAAACAGCTAACTCTCTCCATCCTCTTTGTCCACGCATCATTTCGTCCATTCTACAGGGAAACAATGTAAGGTGTCAAGTGATGTCAACAGCACTAACAGAAATATATTTCAAAAAAACAAACAGTTCGAGCAACAGCAGGAATACCTAGCAATTGACTAAACATAGTGCCAAAACTGAGAAGGCATAAAAAGGTTCCAATTGGTCAAACATAGTGCCAGCCACAAGAAGATATCAAAGCAATAACCTGAAAAATGATTTCTGAAGAGAAGTTCCTATATCACCAGCTACATATGCATCATGCTTGAGAACCTGTTGATGAAGATATTTGGCACAAAATTTTGCAACCACTTTACCTGCAAGTCACCCAAAGAAGCATAGTACTGTTAAACTGTAAGCACAATTCGAAGACTGTCAATCCATACTCCATGCTCATTACAGTGTAAGAGAAGAAAATAATTATCCCAACCTATCACAATGACTGGAATAAAGAAGTTTCATTAAAATCAGCATAAGAAAATATAGTAATTGTTGAAAGAAGAAATCCTTATTAAGTTCTGCATACACAAACAAAAAAGGTTTCCTGTGGGGGGATTTTGTCAACAGCTCAGACCTACCAAAGCAAGTTGGGGAAAAATCATATATCTTCACATCTTCATGGTACCACCACAGTAATTGAGACTCAAAAGATTACTCTCACAACAATAACATGATAACATAATGCCAGTTAAGAGCACCATTCAGAAAGTTGTGAATAGTGATAAGGAGGATCATATTGTTTGAACTTTTCCAGAATGGAAGTTAGCTGAAAACTCGTAATCACCAGAAGAACACAAACCAGTTATCAGAAACCAAAAAAAAAAATCAAGGTTGTACAGAATAAAGAGAAAGACATTGAAAAGAAAAAATTCTAAGTGTACAAGATTCCGAAACTTGACTCTTACCTCCATGGCCATCATAAACACCAAAGAATGAAGTAGAAGCATCCAGTTCAGGGAAAGCAGCATGCTGAAAGTTGTTCAGAGAAAAGTAAGTATGAATGACAAGAAAATGGGAAGTACTCATCCAAGATACTACTAGTGAATGAAGGTGGTGGAGTTTACAGCTTTCTCACAGTGGAACCAGTGATATTCTATAGGACAAAAAGAATACACATTTTTTTGTCATTCATACTTACTTTTCTCAGCTTTCTCACAGTCATAAAATTCTGTAGCTACTGTATAAGAATTAAAGATTATGACAAACCAAAAGGACAAACACAAAAATCTAGCATACATATAATCTTAAGCTATTATCAATGAAGAATCTTGGCAATCGGGATGAACTGAAAAGATTATGAGCATTGAAAGTATAGCTGTTCAAGAAATAACTAACCGCATCTTCCATGGTTGCACGCCATCCTTGCATGGACGATAAACCATATCTGAGCTTATCATTTTCTCCATCCTCTGAGAATTTCTCTGTTTTGGGAGAACTGAGATATATACCCATCTCTATTCACAACAACAGAGAAGGATTCAAAAGGTAAATAAGGGACTAGTAATGTAAAATATTCATTCAATATGAAGAAATTAAACAGAAAACTCACAAGACACAAAACAATTTGACACCCAAAATGCTTCGAACATCATGAAAAGATAAGTCTTATAAGGTTTACAATCACATAAAAACTACATTCAGCATTTTGATACCCTTATCAATGGGTGGCCTCCAGTGCCACTAATGGATCTGTCAAGGTCTAACTAAATTGATTTACAGTTACTCTTTGCTTCTTTTAAGAAATTGCTATTGTGATTTCAGGCACAATAAGTGGAAAGAACAGTTTTTAGTTCAAAAACAAGGATGACATTTGCTGTAAGATAACATATCCAACTCTAAGTTCATAGATTCATATTTGCACTTGCTGATTCTCAAATATTTTCCCTACTTCTTCTTGCACAAAAATATCTTGGTTTTCCACTTTACTTCATCATCATAATCACATATCCATCAAAAGGCTCTGGAATTGATAGTTTATAGGAGAGATTATCAATGCACTGAAAGAAGATGTTAAAGTATCTTGATAAAACTGATGACGAACCTCTTCTTTCCAAGATACTCAAGAAATTCTGATCAGTTTCAGATTATTTTCACATAGTTGAACTATCACAGTCTAGATATGGTGCATTTTACTTATATCTTTGCCGTATTTCCCAATTCAAGAACCACCACCAACCAAACTTCATACCGACATACGAGCAGAAATGAAAATAACTAAGCACAGAATTCAATCAGTCTGAAAACGGATGCTTAATGCTTTTAAGACTTTATGAAAATCGAATTAACTGTAAGTTGAAACCACCAAATCCAAAACAGGATCCAAAAGTTAAAATTGAAATCTGAGAACTTTGAGAAGAAAAGCAACTGCCCAACAAAAGCGACTAATCACGACAAACAGCGAAAACCCAGATCATAATTTGATACTAATCAATCATATGAGTAACACATGTAGAGAGAGAAAAGAAACTGGAAATATTTCCCCAATTACTCACCTTGTCTAGGATGGGCACGAATAGCACCAAATCGCTACGCCAAGAAGATGTCAATCAGTGAGATAAAAAAAGAAAACAACTCGGCGCAGAGAAGAAAGTGAAAACCGGTATCTGAAGACGGGGACAGAGAAAAGGAGGAAGAAAAGAAAGCCCACAGAAATTTTCAGAGAGGAAAACAGCAACAATGAGGCTGAGGGAAAAGGACAGGAAGCAATGAGTGGAGAAGGAAACAAATGAAAGAAGACGACTTTAAGAGGACTGGACGAATTTATTGGTTGATTACCCAAATGGTCACCGAATCGTGATCAAATAACCCGCCAGTCATTAAGTTCAGAAACATTATCTATCCATCACCGAATTTTAGCCCATTATCCCAGCAGTCACTATCGTCAATGGATGTCCAAAATTCCGTTAGTGGCCTGCATGGCGATGACAAGTCAATTGTAACATCATTTTGATGTTGTCACCTCAGAATCTATCTACTCAAAATTAACCCAAGCACATGACTCAATTACCCACCCAACCCAATTAACCAAACCAAATCGGGTCATTTTCTTGGTTTATGGTTGTCTTCAACCCACCCTGTGAGCCACCTTCATCCTTGCCGCCTTCTTCCTCTCCTCGTTACCGCCTCCACCGCTGCAAGTACCATCACCATCTCCGAACCTCTCCTATACCATGTACCATGACCATCTCCGACGAACACCCTCTTCCAACCGAACCCGAACAATCCTCACCTCTGCAACTCTCTCTCCTTTTCTCGAACATTAATTGCAACAATTTTATTGAGCGGAACACAAAGAGCTCTATATACAGAGGCACTGAAACCTTCCCCAACCTCTTCATGCAATTCGTAATCGCTAACACTTAAAAGATATCTTTTCTTCAAAACGTTCTCCATAGATGCCTCTTACCGCGAATCATCAACACCTTCCTAAGCTTTAGATTCGCCAAAAATGGTAAATGAAATTCAGATAGATAAGGGTTTTTTTCCAGTTTCTGATCTGAGCATTTTCCTCTACAAGACTAGATATACCATGCACCAACATGATTCATGAAGAGCGTGTTACAAGGAACAATCACATAAGGGTAAGGTCACAGAACAAGTTTCAAGTAGTTGCAAATAGCAGACATACACCCACTGCACATCAAACTCTCTGCAATTAGAAAACTCAGAACTTGCTCAGCCTTCACACAGTTTGAAGAAGCGAATCAGATAAAAAACGAAAGGAGCTCTTCTAATCACTTTCTTCACTCTTTTAAAAGATCTAATCGTGATCAGAATACAACACTAATCTAGCATTCACGTCTCAAACGAAATTGGTCTCCTCTAATCATACTTCAAGCGAAAAACAAGCTAAAAGCATAGGTTCCCAATCCCAGCTCCTCTCGAATCCCTAGTTGCTGCAAAACCAAAACAAAGATGGGATACTCCATAAGCCGACGACGACGAGGTTGGACACTGACGGCGATTCTAGTTATCGACTGACTCTCCAATCGCTTCTTTCCTTCCCTCTCTACTCTGAAGAACCCATATCTGGGAATCAATTTTGCTAACCTGTAACACTCGATTTTGGAGTTGAGTGGCCGTTGGACTGATTCCGGCCGGCGGTGGCGCTACGACGGTGGCGGAAGGTGTGGGTTGGGTTGCAACTTCGGTGGGGAGGGCCGACGGTCAGAGGGTCTAGGTTTGGGGTTGGTTTTGATGTAGGAGCTGATGATTGGGTGAAATAATGCTACCTAGGCTGAGTGCTATTACATGGAATCCCAGTTGGTATGTCCACATAAGCAGGTTAACGGAATTTTGGATGTCCGTTGACGATAATGACTGTTGGGATAATGGGTTGAAGTTCAGTGATGAATAGATAATTTTTCTGAATTTTGTGACTGGTGAGTTATTTAGTTATAATTTTGTGATCATTTGGGTAACCACCCACGAATTTATAAAAGATGCCTCTTTTCTCCATAGAGACAAATACACTTGAGGACTACGGTTGCATTTCATGGGTTTATGACCGAAAAGGACATGGAGAGGCAAGAAGGGTAAAAGGTTTCTTTTTTACAAGTAAAATGTGTTTCCATTTTTATTCTATCATGATATAATTGGGACAAGCAAGGGTGTGGCTAGGCGTTGATGTTGAGAGGGACACAACATAGGTACTAGCTAAATTCTCGAGACGGGATAACTTCCGTAGAGATAGCGGCTCAATAGTAGTATATACAAGATTGGGTTTTTCTTGGAGTCAACCCCGGAACTGAAGCTGTCAGCGGTGTCCAAATAGGCTAATATGACGGCCCATTATGTGTCCTCGTGATGCTTTTCGATGCCTCCCAATCTAGAGCTTGGTAAACCTCTCAGCTTGAGTGTGCACTCAACGCTTTTCATTTTTATGGTCATCTTCTTATCTTTTGCGGGAGCTATCTCAGACCCAAAAAAAAGGACAAGTAGATAAGGATATATTTATTCGAAAAAACAGTAGAGGATCATTAAAAAGTGCTGCTAGCTATTCAATCATCTATGTGATGCATTTACGTGACATCACATCGAGGTCGAGTGATAGAGAAAGTTCGTGTCGGGCAATTTCAAGGTCATAGGTTCGGCTTCTCAAAATGGGTGTGTTAACAAGAGTTCAGATAGGAGACCCCTAAGCTGCAATATTCTCAATAGCAACCTGCAGAGCACAATGCTTGAAAAATGTTTACCCATCATCATTAGTTCAACAAAAAAATGAATTTGTTTTAGGCCAATCAATCATTGATAATGTCCTTATTTTGTTTTACTCTGTTGTGTTAGAAGCACTAGACTTAAGGAAGATCATATTTTGGTGCGTTAGATCTTATTAAATACTTGTCGACTTCATGAGCGACGTAAAACCAGTAATAATTAAATTACAGTTCCCACATTACTAAGCCCTAAGGGAGGGTCGATAGATGAGAAAATTAGGAGATTATTGGCTCAACAACTACGGGTTGTTCCACCAAAAAAAAAATTACAGGTTGTTTGTGCCTAAGAATTGGTTTGGATTCTCTATGATTTGGGCATTCTAGGCTATTTCGATAATCAATAGAATTGAATTCTCTAAGGGGTCGTTTGTGACAGAGAATTGGTTTGGAGAGAATTCAATTCTCTAGAGAATTGAATTTTCTGAGAATTTGGCATTCTAGGCTATTTCGAAAATCAACCATTTGAATGAGTGAATGTATGAGATAAGTCAAGTGGATCCTTGTAGCATGGTAAGCTGACTGAATATAAAATTTCTCAAATTTGTTGAATCTCCACACCCAAAAATAATCATCTTTAGGATGACCAATCATTTTAATATCAACAATGCTCACATGTGGAACATAAATAATGTAAAAAGTCTTTATTTTGAGTGGGAATGTCTGAGTAAAAATATCATCAACACATGAAAGTTCCCACGTGTTTGAAAAAAATTTGATCAAATTCAAGACTGACGAACCTTTTTACAAGCAACCTGAAGTTCCCATTCGAGAAATAAATTCCTCTTTGAATTTTTTCTCAAAGTGCCTCGGAGTTCAAACGAGTAAGTTATAACCAATTATTGGTAAATTCTCAGTTTCGAACAACACAATATTCTAATATGTTGTTCCTAAACACTTACTTATGGTAGATTGGTAAATAAATTTGAAGTTTTATTATTTGAATAAAAAATATTAAAAATGTTAAAAAAACCCATGTTTAATATATAGTAAGATACTAGTTATTAATATAAAAGATAGCTATTGAGATTTTCTTTTGTTTTTTGGGTGTAGAGTTTCTGAGTTTGCATTCCCCAATTAAGAAGGGTACATGCATTTGAACAACTAGTAGCAGCTGTATCAAATCCAAATCTCTCTACACGTGAAATTGCTCTTCTTTTTATCATGCTTTCAGATTTGGACACAAAAATCCTTGATGATTTGGTCAACCAATGCTATCCTTTTGTTGATTCCCAGAATCACTAGAGAGAAGCATCATAGAGTTGTCTCCTGTCCAAAATCCTGCATCAGAGAGTAAGTTCTTCAATTACAAGTTCTATCCCTGCAATCCTGCAATGGTAATGCACTGCAAAGAATTCATGGCATGACATGACATCAGTTACAATCGACTGACTTGATGTCGGTCAGCATTAATCGATGCTACTTAACATCTGACATAACTGCCCGACTCCAAGTCAATAAAGAAAGAAAGACGACGCTAAACTGCATAAGTGATTTAATGTCGCTATAGAGACGCCGTTCCCATGTACGATGCCAAATTACCAAGCATCAGTAGCCGGCTGATGAACTTTTTAATGGTCAACATAGCAAGAGTGTTTGATCAGACAGTCCAACCTTGCTGATGAAGTCTTCACCAGCTTCCCCTGCCAAAAACTTAACCCTACTTCCTTCAACTTCAATCTCACTACAACCTGCAACTTTAACATTCCCACAATCATTCATCATTTCCCTCCATCTATCTGCTTCCTCCCATCGACCTCTCGACGCGTACAAGTTGGACAGCATCATTAGCTCCCCATCTCTGAGTTGAACTCCCCTCTCAGTAAGCAACTTCAATAGCTTCTCTCCCGTTTCAATATCTCGATATGTTATGCAGGAACTCAGCAACGCACCCACTGCAGGAGCTCCAGGCTCGAAGGGCATCCATTTTATGAGCTCCAGCGCGTAGTCTAGATGCCCTGCTCGTCCCAGTAGATCAACCATGCATCCATAGTGTTTTAACTTTGGTGACATTCTCAACTCCTTCTGCATTGAGTTGAATAGCTGGCAGCCTTCTTCCACCAATCCTGAATGGCTACAAGCGGTTATTAGCCCCGTGAAGGTAATCTCATCCTGGTTTACATGGCTGTTTCTCATCTCGCTCAAGAGCTGCATAGCTTCGTAAGGACGGCCATGGATTGCCAGGCCGAAGATTATGGAGTTCCAGCAGTAAATGTCCTTGATTGGGGACTTGAAGAAGACTCTCAAAGCATGTTTAATGTCGCCACATTTCGAGTACATGTCTATCAGAGCTGTGGTCACATGGGGACTCCCTTCCATCCCTTCCAGAATGGCAAATCGGTGTATCTCTACTCCTTTGTCCAACGATCCAAGATGCGCACAGGCAGATAAGACTCCTGTCACGGTTAGATAATCCGGCAGGCAGTCCCCGCTCTTCATCTCGTCGAATAAATCGATTACCTCCTGATATCTCTGGCTTTGTAGGCATCCAGTGATCACAGAGTTCCATGTTACTGTTTCCAGCTTTGTAGGCATCCTCAATCTCATTTCCCTGAACAACCCAAAAGCATCTTCCATGTTTCCAGCTTGGGCGCACGCTGAAATCATCGAGTTCCAGGAGACGACATCTTTCTCAGGCATTTCGTCGAACAGTGCTCGAGCAGATTCCATTCGACCACTACTGGCATAAGCAGAGATCATAATGTTAAAAGAAGTGGTGTTCTTCGAAGGCATCAAACTGAACAGCTGCTGCGCCTCGTCCATCTTGCCGCTACAAGCATAAGTATTCAACATAGAGTTCCAAGCAATTACATCTCTCCCAAGCATTTCATCAAACACCTTGCGAACATCAGAAATGGACCCAAGCGATCTGTACATGTCCATCAGAGAAGTTTGGACGAAGGGATGAGAGGAGAACCCAGTCTTTATCGCCTGGCCATGGAGTGTCAAACCAACACGAGATGATCCGAAGCGACAACTTCCAGCTGCCTTGAGTAAAACAGGAAGCGTGTAGTTATCAGGACGAAATCCAACCAGTTGTATATCGGCATACGTCAGAATCGCCCGTTCTGCATTACCATTAATCAGTTGTTTCTTGATGATTTTGTTCCATTTCTTTACTTCGCTGGATGACATGACAGAACTGCACGCCAGAGCCGCCATTTCATACCATAAACTTCGGCAAATGAAAGAAACCCAGAAACAGAGCACTTGGATATTTGAGGCTCAGAAAAGGATAAGGTGAATCTTCAGTGGAGCTACAGAACAACAAAGTAGGAAAATGTTGCTACCTTTGGCCGGAATTTTTTCGAGACTAGGGTGTTCCAAAATGTTAATTCCAAATATAGGATGCTTCGAAATTCAATTCTCAATCTAGGGTCATTTTTTCTGGGGTAAATAATTCTAAAAAGCTCAAACTTTGTCAATATATAATAAAAAAGCACTAAGTTTCAAAAACCCCAAATCTATCCCGTACTTAACGCCGTTAGACCCTGTTTGTAATTTTTTGGACGGGAGTGACCGAAACGCTATTTTACATTCCACGTTGACTGACACGTGTTCGGCTGACTTATTATTAGCACATAATGGTTTTTCGATTAAAATTACCCTTCTCCACCTCCAAATCAAACACTCTGCCATGGCTTCTCCTTCATCTTCTCATCTCCTCCTCTGCTTCACCGCCGCCTTCCTCCTCTCAACCGCCGCCGCAATCACCATCCCAATCTCCCCCTCCTCCACCGGAACAACAACCACCGCCAACCTCCACGAAATCCTCTCCCACCTCGCTTCATCTTCCATCGCTAGAGCACTCCAATTAAAATCCTCCACCCCAATCTCCACCCATTCCTCCGCCGCAATCTACACCGCCTCCCTCGTCGAAACCCCGCTCTTCCCCGGCAGCTACGACGGATACTCAATCTCCCTCAAACCACCAAGTTCGTCATGGACACCGGCAGTTCCCTCGTTTGGTTCCCCGCACCCCTAACTACCTCTGCTCCCGCTGCAACTTCCCCAACGTCGTCCCTTCCCAAATCCCCACTTTCCTCCCCAAGAATTCCTCCTCCCTTGCGACGACCCCAGATGCCGCTTGATTTTCGGCGACGAAGTCGCCGCCCAGTGCTCTATCAGCTGCCCTAATTGTACTCAAAGTCAATCGTCTTGTCCTCCTTACTTGATTGAATACAGATCTGGATCCACCTCGGGGCTCCTTTTATTAGAGATGCTCGATTTCCCTAACAAAACGGTGTCGGATTTCCTCGTCGGATGCTCGATTAACTCCGCGAGGATGCCGGAGGGAATCGCCAGATTCGGGAGAGGAAACGATTCGCTTCCGTCTCAGATCATCGCCAAGAGATTCTCACACTGTTTCGTTTCACACGGATTCAACGATTCTCCTGTCTCGAGTGAGCTGATTCCAGATCTGGATTCGAGAAAGAGGAGGAAGACTCCGGAGGTGAAGTATACTCCGTTCGAGAAGAATCCGGATTTTTTCCCACAGAAGGGTGGTTTGGAATTTTAATTCCAAATATGGGGTGCTCCCAAATTTAATTCCCAATCTAGGGTTATTTTTGCTGATTGTACATCTGATGGGCCACCCTGGATCGGGTCAGCCCGGTAAGCGACACGATCCACCCAGAAAAGAAGGTCAACGCCTCTGGCGAGGGTTGACCAGGCGACCGTCCAAAAGGCTAGAAAGCAGGCCCAAGAAACGGTCAATGCGTTAAGCGAGGATTGACCAGCCAGATACCCTGAAGGTCGCCCTAGGAATGGGCCCAGATGTGGCCCAGGAAAAGCCCTGGGGCAATGTCGCGCCTACCATTTGGAAAACCCTAAAGGGACACGTGGAGCAATCCTGGAGGTTTCATCTTCACCAAGCGATGGTCTGGATTCAGCGACACGTGGCGCGATTTGCTAGGCGTTGTACCATTGCCTAACGGCCTTGGCAGACCTGCCAGGCTATAAATACAGAGGGAATGAGCAGACTGCAGACATGACCAAATTCTGGGAGAAATCCCTAGGTACGCTCTGATACAACGTTGTCCTTTTCCATTCTCATATCTTGTCCTGATTACTGCCCTCTCTCACTTATTGCGAGGCGGCTCGGAGTCACTTAGGCGATCGGGTCGGCTCCCTCATTGTTCCAGGCGACGAGATAGAAACAATTGGCGCGCCAGATAGGGGGTAATCAAGAACTAAAGAAGCTGAGCAATGGAACAGGAGAATGTAGGAAGAATGATAAGAGGGGAAGCGTCTATGATGCATCCTGAAGGAGAGGCGGAAGAAACACTGCTGAAGTACGTGAATCCTGGAGCTCAAAATTTGGAGGGAAGAAATTTGAGAAATGAGCTGGAGGAAGAAGGAGTGCCTAGAGACACTGATTCCTCGTATATCCCTCGGGATACTAGAGGAAAAGGCATAATGCATGAGGAAACATCGAATTTGGAGGCATACAAAGTCCTTGAGCAGTGCTTTCAGGTCCTGGAAAAACAGAACTTGGAACTTACCTAACTGTTAAAAACAGTTATCGCTCAGCAGGCACAGGCGCCTAGAGCTCAGAACAACCCGGCCCCGGGCAACGACACTCACGCGGAAATGCTACGGGCATTTCGACCGCTAGTCGAAACTAGCGTCGAGCAGAGGGTCATCCGGCAACCTTTGGCAAGGGCTATCTTCGCTGAAACGCTTCCAATCGGCCTTGTCCCACCAAACTGGAGAAATATTCGGGATTAGGCGACCCTGAAGAGCATTTGCAAAATTTTCAAATCGCCATGCAAATGCAGGGCGCCAGCGATGCAGCGTTTTGCAGAGCTTACCCAGCCAATTTAGGAGGAGCGGCAAGAGAATGGTACATGAGTTTGCCAGAAGGAATTATTCATACATGGGATGAATTTGCCAGAATTTTTTTGGTGAAGTACGAAAGTAGGCGACACCGAAAGGTTCCGGTACAAGTCCTCGTCAACTTACGGCAATGGCCGGAGGAATCATTAAAAGACTTCTTCGAGAGATGGATCAGCACAGTACAATCCGTCAGGCACGTCACCGTAGACATAGCTACTGCAAGTATGATCCAAGCGACGCACAACAGGCGACTGAAGGAAGCATTGGTAAAGAAAAAACCTACCACCCTGTCCAACTTGGAGGCCAGAATAAATAGCATAATTCTCATTGAGGAACAGTTGGCAGAGATCGGGGGAGATGACGGCCGGAAGAGTCGAAAGGAGGGACAAACTGATATGCCACGCGACAACAGTGACAGGCGAGGGCGATGGCAGAGAAGTGAGCGATCCCCGGAGAGGAGGGAGTACCGTGATGACAGGAAAAGCAATGACAGGCGCGCATACCAAGAAGATAGGCGGGAATACACCCCGCTCAACAGATCTCGGAAAGAGGTATTCCTGTATATGCAACATAAGGATCATCATATTCAGTGGCCTGAGCCACTCCGAGGCGACCCAGAGCAACGTAATCCTCAAAAATTCTGCAACTTTCATGATTCGCATGGCCATACAACGGAAGAGTGTAGGCAGCTTAAAAATGAGATTGAGCGATGGATCAAGGAGGGCCGCCTGCGAGAGTTCATCCTCCAAACCAAGCGAAAGGAAAGGAACTCCAATGATGAAGAAGATAGTCCAACCCCAGGCGACCAGCCTAGAAAAACAGTTTTGGCCCGATTGCAAGAACCGCAGGGCGACGCTCCCAAAAAGGCAAAAGAAGCAGAAGAAGTCACAAAGGTTTATCAAACCATATTCGGAGGAGAGCTGCCTGACAAAAAAGCAGTCTAACGGTTGTAAGGAGGTATTGATCATAAACAATGACGTACGGCGATCTCCCATCATGTTTACAGAAGAGGATTTGATCAGAAATGGAGGGCCCAGCTTGGAGGCAATGGTGATCCAGATTGTAACCCTCAGAAGCCGAGTGGAGCGGGTAATGGTAGATGAAGGAAGTTCGGCCGACATCCTATTCTGAGAACTTTTCCAGTAGATGAATCTTCCCACCTCAAGCCTGCGTCCAACAAAGACGACTATTACAGGTTTCTCTGGGCACCAAGTACCTATCAAGGGAATCATTACCTTACAAGTCATGATAGGCGACGAACGAGTCAAGGCGGTACAGTCAATAGATTTCCACGTGCTGGATTGTCGATCCTCGTACAATATAATCCTGGGGCGACCAGCGCTTGCTGCCTTTTAGGTTATCTCTTCACCAGTATACCAGGTGTTGAGATTTGTAACAAAGGAGGGTGTCGAAGTCGCTTGGGGGCATCCAGAGGTGGCTAGGCGCTGTTATCGGGCGGCGACAAAAGGAGCGTGTTATAAAATTAACTTGGAGGAAGGAGAGGAGAACAGGGAAAGGCTACAGTCAGCAGAATCTGACGTTCCCGTGACCTTGTGGGAAGGCGATGAAGAGAAGACAGTAAGGCTATCGTCTTACCTGAGCCAGGAAGCCAGGCAAGCGATGGTGACATTAATCAAGCAATATTCACATCTCTTCGTGTGGCATCCCAGCGACATGCCAGGGATAGACCCGACGGTTGTTAAGCATTGTTTGTCAATCGACAAAAGTTGTCGTCTCGTACAACAAAAACAAAGAAATATCTGCCGGGAGCGACAACTAGCCATCACAAAAGAGATAGACAAGTTACTGGAGGCAGGTTTTATCAGGGAGGTTCAGTATCCGGAGTGGCTATCAAATGTGGTTCTGGTCAAAAAGTCGCGGGCGCATGGAGGATGTGTGTCGACTTCACGAATCTAAACGATGCCTGCCCAAAGGATGCTTACCCGCTTCCGAATATTGAACAGTTGGTCGACGCCACAGCAAACAATGAAATGTTGTATTTCCTTGATATGTTCTCCGGGTACCATCAGATACCACTCAACGAGGAAGATCAGGAGAAGACGGCATTCATGACTCCTATGGCCAATTATTGCTACAAAGTCATGCCCTTTGGCCTCAAAAATGCGAAGGCAACTTATCAGAGGATGATAGATATGGTCTTTGCTAAGCAACGAGGGCGTAACCTAGAGGCATACGTCGACGACCTCTTGGTGAAAAGTAAGAAGGGCGATGATCACCTAAGCGACTTAAAAGAGACTTTTGAGACATTACAACACTTTGCGTTGCGGCTGAATCCGCAAAAATGTGTGTTTGGAGCAACATCAGGCAAATTCTTAGGGTACTTGGTAACTCGACGAGGGATCGAGGCGAATCCAGCACAATTAGAGGCTATCTCCGCCATGGCACCTCCTAAAACAGTTACGGAAGTGCAAGTTCTAGCCGGGAGGATAACTGCAATCAATCGATCATTCCAAAGGCAGCAGAGCGGTGCGCGCCGTTCTTCTCTATCTTAAAAAATGCATCAAAATTTGCGTGGAACGACAAGTGCGATAAGGCATTTGAGGAGCTCAAACAGTTTTTAGTTACTCCGCGGTCTTGGCGTCACCCAAGGAGGGAGATGAACTATTCATGTACGTCGCGATATCACCAACAACAGTAAGTGTGGTGCTGGTGCGACGGGAGGAACGAAGCGACCAGCCAATATTCTACACCAGCAAGACGTTAGTCGACGCTGAGGCTAGATATCCAGCCATTGAGAATATGGCCTATGATGTGGTGTGCGCAGCAAGAAAGCTCCGACCGTACTTTCTGGCTCATACGGTGACAGTGTTAACCAATCTGCCAATACAAAACGCCTTAAGGGCAATGAGTGTGGTTGGGCGACTGGCAAAATGGGCCATTGAACTCAGTGAGTATGACATCCGTTACAAACCCAGAACAGCAATCAAAGCCCAGGTGCTTGCTGATTTCATTGTGGAAGGGGTGGTCCAAGAAGAAAAAAGTGAGCACCAGACTTGGTCGCTCTTCACGGATGGAGCCTCCAGTAAAAATGGGGCGGAGCTGGCATAGTGTTGAAAAGTCCTGAAGGAGCTATTCATGAAGTTGTCTTACGTTTCGCGTCGCCTAGAACTAACAATGCTGCTGAGTATGGGGCGATGGAGGCAGGGCTCAGAATCGCAAGGAGTATGGGCATTAAGCATGTCAAAATCTTTTCTGATTCAGCGGTGGTGGTCAACCAACTAAATGGGGAGTTCAAAATTAAGGAAGAGTCGTTGATGCCATAATTTGACGAAATAAAGTTAGCCCTGGCAGATTTTAGTAAGGTGGACATTGTTCAAATCGCTCGAGATGAAAATTGTCACGCGGATGCCCTGTCCAAGCTAGCTACGGCGGTTGATTTGAGGAAACAAGAATGGTAACGGTCGAGAAGGAAGTAAAACTAAATACATGTTTCCAAATCAATGATACCCAGGGGGAAGAAGAAGTACAAGAGGATGATTGGCGCACTCCCATTATCCAGTTTTTGAAGGATGGGACAGTCCAGAGGATCAGGCGACGGCCACAAAAACGAGGCGACGGGCCGGCAGGTGCATCCTCATAGGCGACGATCTTTACAGAAAGTCCGCCGCAGGGCCTTACTTACGATGCCTCGGACCAGTCGACGCCGACTATAGCCTGCGAGAAATTCACTTTGGAGTATGTGGAACGCACTTAGGTTCTAAGAGCCTAGAGAAAAATTTACTATACCAAGGCTACTACTGGCCAACAATGAGAAGAGAGGCGACGGACCTAGTTAAAAAATGTCACAAGTGTCAGGAGTACGCCGACTATCATAGATTGCCTTCCACAGCTTTGCAGGCGATCGTTAGCCCTTGGCCTTTCGCTCAATGGGGAATGGATATTCTGGGACCCTTTCCCGAAGCCTCTGGCAAACGTAAGTATCTGATTGTGGCTATCGACTATTTCACAAAATGGATTGAGGCTGAAGCGACGGCCAGCATCACTGCAAAGCAAATTGAGAAATTCACGTTCAAGCATATCATCTCAAGGTTCAGCATTCCTCACAGCATTATTTGTGACCACGGCACCCAATTTGACTGCCAGAGTTTCCAAACATATTGCCAAGAATACAAAATCCTCCTACGGTTCGCCTCGGTTGCATATCCACAAGCCAACGGGCAGGCTGAAGCCGCGAACAAGCTTATACTAAGAGGCTTGAAGCGACGGATCGAAGGCAAGAAAGGAACGTGGGTTGAGGAGCTCGACCACGTTCTGTGGGCACACAGGACGATCTACAAGACGTCAACGGGAGAATCACCTTACACATTGACCTACGGGTCGGAGGCAGTTCTTCCGGTGGAAGTAACGATACCGTCCTTCCGATTAAGCAGCTATGACCCGGAGGAAAATGAGCAAAATTTGGTCCATCATATTGACATGATTGAAGAAAAGCGCGAGATCGCCCAGATGAAGTTAATAGCAGAAAAAGAAATGCTTGCTAGGCGATACAACAAAAAGTTAAGACCACATCACATCAAGATAGTCGATTTGGTACTACGAAAGATCTTCCGGCCATCAGAGGGAGCCGCAAAGCTCGATCCTGGATGGTAGGGACCATTTCAGATCAGGAAAGTTATGGGAGCAAACACCTTCAAATTAGCCAGGCTGGATGGAACAAAGATCCCTCGGACTTGGAACGCGATGCATCTCCGGAAGTACCATGAGTAGTCGCCTAAGGGCATGTGTTGCTTTTTCATTGCACTGATTAATGAAAAAGAGCGTCCGATAGCTATGTCGCTGGATGACTCATCTTTATCATTTCTATCCGATCTTCATTTACTTCCTAAGCACTACAAAATACGCATCCGCATAAGCACTACAAAACATCGTCGCTTGACTACAGGCTAGGGACACCCTCGCCTCGTCTATGGGGCACAACAATTCTAAATTCGCTAAGGCTAAAAGAAATCTCTTACACTAAATCGCTAAGGCTCCAATAAAAACATCGCCTAAAAAGCCTATCGAGCGTCAGGCTTCGTCAAAAATGATTATTCGTCGCTTATCAGCACCATATCAAACGCTAAGGCTAAAAAAAAAAAGTCGTCGCTCAAGAGCACAATGGCAAAACATACTAAGACCATCAGATAACAGAATATCGTTCACGAGCATGCACAATAAGAGAAAGAGAAATGTCGCTTATAAAATTAGCAGAATATCTTCATAAAGTTTTACAAACAGAATGACAGAAAAACAAGTGAGGAAAATCTTCATCATTTATTCTTTCCATGCCCCGAGCCTTGTCCACGGTCGCCTTGAGGGGCCGTCAAGCTCTTTTCGGATGCTTTCTCTCCCTACCAGCATCTGCCCGAGCCTTTGCAGCCGCCTCAGTCTTGGCCCGAGCCCTTCTAGCCTTCTCAGCTGCTATGTATTCCTGATCCGCCGCCTGAACCTCCTTCATCACGTTAATATACTCAGGGTCGACATCAGTATTAGGGTCAGGCACCCCGTTCAGCAGGTGATTCACAGCCCTGAAGGCAGCTGAAAGAAATTCGCGCCGAACGAAGGGAGGGGAGGGCCCAACGACGGCCATAAATTTCTGGCGGATGGCGGTCATGATCACGGGGATGGATCTTCGGATCAGCGCCACGGCGGTCATGTACTGACGAGCACTGGGTGCCTCAGTCTCCTCCTTAATGGCCACGGCACGGTCCCTCTCCACCGTCATCGCCTCAGCCAACTTCTTCGCCTTGTCTCTCTCCTCAGACACTTGATTCTGCGCAGCAAGAGCAGCATCTCTTTCCTTCGTCAGAATCTGTATCTGCCTTTGTAGAGCCCCTTGATCCTGGAGCTTCTTGGCAGACAAAGAAGCGGCTTCTTTGGCCTCAGACAGGTTTTTCTCCAAATTGGTGATGGAGGACCGGCTGGTTGATAACTCTTGAGTTAGGCGCTCCACGGCAGAGGTAGCCTCGCCTAAGTCGTGCTGGAGTTGGGAATGAGCCTCAGTCAGGCGGGCAAGCTCACTCCTGGTGGCCTGATGGTCAGACTGTGTAAAAAAAAAAACAAACAAACAACGGGACAAGGACGGTGAATGCTAGCTCGAGTAAAAAAAAAATATCATTATCATCAAGTTTCTACGTACCTCCTCGGTATCTAGGCGACGTTGAAGAGCCGCGTGATCATCGCGAAGCTCCCAGGCCTTGCGCATCAGCAGGTCACGTGACTTATCCGCGATACTTAGCGCCAGCAGCATCTGGATAAGGAATAGCACCAAACGTGTTGATAGGCGACGGTTGGCAAAATATTCTAAAAAAAGAGAAGAACATAAAAAAGGGGGGACTAGGCAACAACAACTAACCTCGTGATGCTTCACATAGACGTTCCCCATCGCTGGATGGAAATCGCCAACCTTCACATCATCCAGTCCCTTCAGGACCCCAGAGGTCAGTTCCTCTGCGATATCACGAGCCACGTCGGCCGAAAGCTGTGATCACTGAGGATAAACAACGGGGAAGTAGCCCTCCGGCTTCTCATAATCAGGCGCCTGGAAATCTGTCAAGACGCGATGAGATAAAGCGCGGCGGCACTCCTCGTTGTTGTGAGGCGACAAAGGCGAGTCATCCTGAAGGAATGTTATGGATTCTCGCTCCACAGTTTCCTTTCCGGGTCGACGAGGGGGAGACTCAGGAATGATATCATGATGCTCTGCGACGACTGGCTCGCCGTTAGAAGGCTCTATGGGCTCGGTGGGGGTAGTCGTTGGCGGGGGCGCTGTTGGCTCGACCTGAACGTCCTCCTCAATAATGATTGGGTCCGACGTGCCGACGGATGAGGGTTTGCGTCGCTTTATTGGTATCGCCGCAGGCGATGATTTTTTTTTCGCGCGAGCGACGGGCCCCCCATTTCTTTCCTTTTCCATGAGGAGAAGGGGGTGGCGGCTCAACTACTGGCGGCGGCTCACGTCGGGGTTGAGTCGTGGATATAGACCCACGGGTCGACGTGCTGATCAGCACGTTAGAAATATCTGTCATCCCTACACAAAAAAAAGAGAGAGAAATCAGGGACAGAAAATGAAGACACAACGCAAGATAATAAAAAGCAGGAATAAAAAAAAGGTGGGGGAAGATAATCCCATCCACCTCCAGGCAGCATCGCCAGGACTTGTTTTAGGGTGAGAGGGTCGTTCATGTTGAAGTTCTCCCTGTTGATGAGCGACAGGAGCTGTCGTTCGACCGCAGTGGCTGAGCGACCACGCGAGAAGTTATTAACGTCACCTTGTGACCAGCAAGGCGGAAGAGACGTCGTCCAGGTGTCTTCAGGCGAGGGTTTGAAATAAAAAAGGCATGGTACCATGTGGGGTGCGGTTTTACTGTTCTCCGCATCCCCACATCCCTATACGGACCTCGCTTCACAAAGCTAAGGCCATTGGTGTTATGTTTGGCACTATACAAAAAGGAAAAAAGGCGAAGGGAAGGAGTAATTTTCTCGCGTTGGCAAGATATCTCGAAACTAGCTATAACGAACCACGAGGTCGCGGTGTAAGTGCCAAGCGATGCTTTGAGAGTTTGAAGTAATGATACAACAAAGGGAGAAGGGGGAAGGCGCAAGCCGTTGCTAAAGCTCTCTGACGACACCCCATGCCAGCCTCCAGGGCAATTCCCAATGGTAGACAAAAAGGAAGGAGCAGCGTAGTCCCAGCAAGTTGGAAGGGAGAGTTTGGGAAGAAAAGAGCATATAGTGGTAGCGGAGAGATACGGAAAATAGTTTGGCCCGATGACGTAGCGATCCCGGCCAATGTCGTCGTACCACATATCTTTCCAGGATTGAACGGTGTAGCCTTGGTCAGAAACGGGGGCTGTCATATCCACGGACCAGGGGCGGAAGCCGGGAACGAATCCAAGCTGGTGCATGCCCCATTCCCGAGGCTCTGAGGGATCGGGAGAATTTTGAAAATCGTCGAATGACGAGTCGGAGGCAGTTTTCTCTGAATCGGTCGATGAGGAGGCCATTTGGACCTTAGTGTACAGGGGGCTTTACCAGAAGAAAGAAGCTAGATAGCAGAGTGGGAAGTAGGAAAAAGACAAAGGGGAAAATGAAAAAAGATTCAAGCAAGGAGCAGAAACGTACCAGGACAGCTGAGGAGGTAGTCAAGGTCGTCGGACATCTGGAGGAAAAAAGAAGGATCGGAAAAGGTGGAGGAAGGTTGAAGGAAAGGCAGAGATGATTAAGGAGGAGAGCAAGAAGCAAGTAAAGGGGCAAAGTGGCGGTAAAAGAAGAGGAAGACAGTAGTGGCACTACAACATAACGACAGTTTTGTCACAGGCCGTCTGCGACAAAAAAAGCGGTCTGTGACAAAGCTCGTCACAGCCGTACAGGTTTGTCGCAGGCAACCGCTCGCCTGTGACAGCTTTGTCGCAGGCGGCCTGCGACAAAGCGTTGCCTGTGACAGCTTTGTCGCAGGCGGCCTGTGACAAAACTTCTGTCTGCGACAAGCTTTGTCGCAGGCAGCCTGCGATAAACAGCTGTCTGCGACAAGCTTTGTCGCAGGCCGCCTGCGACAAAGCGTTGTCTGTGACAGCTTTGTCGCAGGCCGCCTGCGACAAAGCTCATTTGCCTGCGACAAAACTTTGAATGACCCCCCTTCTTCGACTCTCAGCGATCAGTTCTTCGAGCTTGTCTCGGAACAATCATCTTCTCTCCTCCGACAGCTTCCTACTATTCTTCCCCCTCCGCCGACTGCTTCCTCCTCCGGTGGTTTCTTCCCCCTCTACTGACCGTGTCCTCCTCCGCCGACTGCTTCCTCCGCCGGCTGCTTCCTCCTCCGGCAGTTTCTTCTCCTTCCGATCATGTCCTCCTCCTCCGACAGCTTCCTACTATTCTTCCCCCTCCGCCGACTGCTTCCTCCTCCGGTGGTTTCACTACAACAGAAAGGTGATTTACTCGCAGGCGACCGGGCTGCCTGCCACTAGCTTAGTGGCAGGCGGGGTGGGCTTAGTGGCAGGCAGCCCGGTCGCCTGCGAGTAACAGCAGGCCTGCCAGCTGTTAGTGGCAGGCGCGCCTGCGAGTAACAGCTGCCTGCCAGCGGTTACTCGCAGGCGCGCCTGCCACTAACAGCAGCCTGCCAGCTGTTAGTGGCAGGCGCGCCTGCGACTAACATCAGCCTGCCAGCTGTTAGTGGCAGGCCGCCTGCCACTAGCAGCACTGCCTGCCACTAAATCCACAAATGACTACCCCCAAATCAGCTGCCCCTGTCATTTGCGGATTTGAAGTTTCTCCTTCTCCTTGTTCGTTTCTCTGAATTGTACGCGGATTTGAAGTTTCTAAGGTACGAAACTATTATCTAAACTCTCTTCCTTCTTCAATTTCATCTACTTCTTCATGTTTTCTTCTGATTTGAACGTCCGCTGTTGTTTGTTTGTCGAAATGGATTAGTGTTACAGATTTCAAGCCAACAGATTCCTGTTACGGTTCATCTTTGCTCGTCGAAACGGATTACAGTCAGTAACTAGGTATTTCCATGGTTTATTAATGTTGTCTTCTGATTTCTGAGTTCTAGTCATTTCAGATTCTCGAACCGATCGAGTTCACCCAGTAATTTGTTTCATCTACTTCCTCCAACGTAGTTCACCCAGTGATGGTGCGTACGTGCATCCTTGGGATATTGTGTAGTTTGTTATGTATTTGTACTATTATACTGTATTGTACTGTTTGTTAACTATTGTATTATTGTACGTGCATCATCTGGTGCTCTGTGTGTATGAATTATGTATTATTACTATTGTACGATCATTATTTGATATTTCGTAATGTTTTTTGTTGAATAATTTGAAATTGTTTTTAATTTTGTTATCGTGGTCATTTTAATCGGTCCAGCCTAACAAACCAATCGGTCCAGCCTAACAAACCAATCGGTCCAGCCTAACAAACCAATCGGTCCAGCCTAACAAACTAATTGGTCAAACCAACCAGCCCAGCCCGCCCAAATCGGCCTACCAAGCCCAACCGGCCTGGCCCAGGTAGGTGGGTAGTGGCAGGCGCCTGCCACTAAGCTCAGTGGCAGGCCACAAAGTTAGTGGCAGGCGCCTGCCACTAAGCTTAGTGGCAGGCCACTGAGCTTAGTGGCAGGCGCCTGCCACTAAGCTTAGTGGCAGGCCATTGGTTAGTGGCAGGCGTCTGCCACTAAGCTTAGTGGCAGGCGCCTGCCACTAACCAATGGCCTGCCACTAAGCTTAGTGGCAGGCGCCTGCCACTAACCACCTGCCTGCGAGTAGCTTACTCGCAGGCGGGGCCTGCCACGTGTTGGGCTTCCTCGCAGCAGCTTTACTCGCAGGCCCATATGTGGTTAGTGGCAGGCGGCGCCTGCGAGTAAGCTCCTGTTTTAGTGGCAGGCCGCCTGCCACTAACCTCGACGAGGCCTGCCACTAAATCACCTTTCTGTTGTAGTGTTTCTTCCCCCTCTGCTGACCGTGTCCTCCTCCGCCGACTGCTTTTTCCTCCGGCAGTTTCTCCGATCGTGTCCTCCTCCTCTGACAGCTTCCTACTATTCTTCCCCCTCTGACCGGGTCCTCCTCCTCCGACGGACTGCTGAGGAACGACTGCTTCCTCCGAAGGTATCTGCTGTATCCTTTAGCAATTTCTGATTATTTGGTATTTGCTGAACCTGACTACTGCCATCTATCTCCAGATACACCCGCAATCTACGGACATGTAAACTCCAGCTTCTATCTGCAATCACGCTCACCAACAGAAGGTATTCTTGGTTAATCAACTGATCAAATTCACCATTATTCGACTTGATCATCCCCTAACTGATTATGGTATAATGTATGTTGTCTAGCTATTCAAACGGAGAATCTTCACTTGTTCATCAGATTCGGACGTTCGTTCATCTGTCCGAGTTAGTTAGGTAAGATCATATGTTCTTCGTTTTGACTTTCTTTACTATTTCGTTTTCTGGTTCCAATACTATTTTCCTGATCTTTGAATTCGTGGTGATTTGCAGTTTGTTCTTGTTCTTGCGACAGTCCGTCGGGTTTCTTTTTGTCATATCGTTCTTTCGAAGGATTTTCCATCCGGTAATTTGTTTTCTCTTAATTTTTTTCATAATTAATTAGAATAATTTTGTATTCTAATATGATTATCTTAAATTTTTTGTATCAGGTTTTGTATTATATTTGTTCTCGTAGAAGTTTTTGATTTCTTTCATCAATTTCCAGGTACGAAATTTATATAAGTAATTGGCCCCTTTAAAATATATGCATGTAAAGAAACCGATTTAAAGAAACCGATTTGATATAAATATATGCATGTTTGGCCCTTTTATAAGTAAAGTATTTACAACTACAAATTATATAAATTATAAATGCTTAAAATTAATTACTATGCATGAAAATTATTAGGTATAAACTATTCACCTTTTTAATTTATAAGTGAAATATATGCATGTAAAATATTAGGTAGTATAACGATTCTTTCTGTGTAATGTATAAGTGAAATATATGCATGTAAATTATTAGTACGCTATGCACCTTTTTTATGTATAAGTGAAATATATGCATATAAATTATTAGTACGTAACTATTCACCTTTTTGATGTATAAGTGAAATATATGTATGTAAAATATTAGGTAGTAACTATACACCATTTTTTATATACACGTGAAATATATGCATATAAATTATTAGGTAGTAACCTATATATTTAACCACTTAACATTACTGTATATATTTACCAACTTATGTCAAACTAAGTTTGTAAATACAGTATTTGAACGAGTAACTGTTATAATTAGGTAAACTTAGCGTAAAGCTAAGTTGATTACAATTATTTTTTTTTATTTTTTCATTACTTGATAACAAATTCAAACTGACACTCATTAGTTCAATATAGATGGATAAGTCTTGGATTCGAAAGCCGCGTCATACTCATGAGTATTACGCTGGCGTTCAACAATTCCTTGACTTTGCAATCTCCAACGCAATTGATGGAGTCAATATATTATGTCCTTGCCCAAAAGGCAACTTCAAGAAGTGGAAGCCACGAGGTGAAGTTAATCAACACTTGCTGGCAAAAGCATTTCCGTCTTCATACGATGTATGGAATTTGCATGGAGAGTTAATCACTGACTTTGGAGCATCTACTTCTATACTTGAGCCAGAACTAATCATTCATGATCAAGAAGCAACTCCGCCGTTACTGGTTGAGGAACAACCAGTACTTGAGCCAGACTTATTCCAGAACATGGTCAATGACGCATTTGAAATACAGGGGTCACATGATAACCCCAACGTGCGTCTCGATGATGATGAATTCCCACAAGGAGGCGATGTACCAATGCCAGATTTACCTAGCATGCAACCAGATGATGAGTTCTTCCGCATATTGAAAGATGGTGAAGTGCCATTATATGATGGTTGTACAAGTCATACCAAGTTGTCTTTCATGATCAGCTTATATCACATCAAGTATATGCACAAAATCAGTGATAAAGCAATATCAAAGATACTGGAGTTGCTTCGCAAAGCTTTTCATATCGCCAAAATTCCAGCATCTAACTATGAAGTTAAGAAGACAATCAGAAAACTTGGGTTGTCATACACCAGAATTGATGCATGCAAGAATGACTGCATATTATATATCGGAGAAGATAGTGAGGCTAAGGAATGCCGAGTGTGTGAGGTGTCTCGATTCAAGGATGTGGGGAAGAATACAGGTGGAAAAAGGCGAAAACCTCAACCCGAGAAGGTATTTCGGTATTTTCCATTAATACCTCGGTTGAAGAGGTTGTACATGTGCCCTTACACAGCAGAAGATATGACTTGGCATGCTACGGAGAACATAGCAGATGATGGTATGGGTAGACATCCTAGAGACGCAGAAGCTTGGAAATTTTTTGATTCCAAGTACCCGGAATTTGTTGTTGATCCGCGAAACGTCAGACTTGGGCTTGCAACAGATGGCTTCAATCCATTTGGTACCATGAGCATAAGTCATAGCACTTGGCCGTTTGTGCTAATCCCATATAACACTCCACCGTGGTTGTGTATGAAGCAGACAGGACTTATATTATCTGGCATCGTTCCTGGTCCTAAGATGCCTGGAAATGACATGGACGTCTATTTGCAGCCACTGATTGAGGAGTTACAAACTTTGTGGGTTGGTGTTCAAGCTTATGACTCGGTGAAGAAAGAATCTTTCACCTTGAGAGCAGCATTGATATGGACTATAAGTGATTATCCTGGCCTTTGCAACTTGTCGGGATGGAATACACACACAGCACTGTCGTGTCCGACTTGCATGTATCACTACAAGAAAATCCGTCTTTTTGTCGCGAATAGTTTGTCGCAGATAGCATCTGCGACTAAGCTTGTCGCGGATAAGTAATATTATCCGCAAAAAAACCATCCGCGACTAAACCGTTGCGTTTGCTTAAAAGAAATCTGCGACTAATTTATCCGCGACAAACCTGTCGCGGTTATTCAACCTCCATCCGCGACAAATCCTGACCAAACCAAACTTGTACCGTAGACACCAAACCAAACCTGAATCGAAAACGAATCGAACCAAAGTTTGTCGCGGATGTATTAAATTATCCGCGACAAACCCTGAACAAAACCCATCCTCTTCGGTCTTTCTCTGACTGTCGAACATTTGTCCTCCTTCTCTCCTCCATTGAAGCGCGATGGAAGAAGCAGCCCCTGCTTGATTTCCCATCTGCGACTCCAGCGAGTGCGACGGTAAGCTCCCTTCTCTTGTTTCTTGTTCTCTTCCATTTCCTTCCTCATCTCAAACTCATCTCCCCTTCTAGGTCAAGGCCGGACTTTAGTTCCCCGTCGGAAGAATCGGACGGTACTTGAAGAAAGGAAGATACGCTCAGCGAGTCGGCTCCGGAACTCCCGTCTACATGGTCGCCGTCCTCCAGTACCTCGCCGCTGAGGTAATTGTTCAGATCTACTCTCAATTTCTTTCCAGATTTATGGAACTTTGACCTAATTTGATTTCATTAAATTGATCTGAACCCTAATTTGATTTCTTCAATTGACTCCTTCAGGTTCTCGAATTGGCCGGAAATGCAGCTCGTGACAACAAGAAGAACCGAATAATCCCGCGCCACGTTCTTCTAGCAATCAGGAACGACGAGGAGCTGGGAAAGCTGCTCGCCGGAGTGACCAAGTTCGTCGCGGTTATATCCGCGACAAACAGGGTATTTATCCGCGACAAAAAGATGGATTTTCTTGTAGTGTATGATGCAGAACCACTTCGGCTAAAAGCTTCTGGGAATAAACCATGTTTCATGAGTAGTAGGAGGTTTTTGCCAATGAATCATCGGTTTCGATCCCAAAAGTCCAAGTTCAATGGAAAAGTGGACAAAAGGAGTCCACCGAAAATTTCTACTGGGACTGAGGTTTTGGCACAAGTGGCTAATATTAATGTCACATTTGGTAAGACACAACCGAAAGAATCGGGACCATCACCACAGTGAGAGAAAAAAAGTATCTTCTTCAATCTGCCGTACTGGGAATTCAATCTGTTGCGTCATAATCTGGATGTGATGCATATAGAAAAAAATGTTTGTGATAACATTTTGTTCACTTTGCTCAATGACAAGAACAAAAGAAAAGACCATTTGGCTGCAAGACAAGATCTGAAAGAAATGAAGATTCGAAGCCAATTGTGGCCTTTGGATGATGGTAAAACATGTCCTGCTGCCTCATTCACTCTCGATAAAAAGAAAATTGAAATGGTCTTGAAGTCATTGAAGGGAATGTCATTTCCAGATGGGTATGCTAGCAATATTGCAAGGTGCGTGGACCTAAATAATCGGAAGATGCTAGGCCTAAAGAGTCATGACTCGCATATGCTTCTACATGACTTGTTACCTCTTGCGATACGAAATGTGTTGCCCGTCTCAGTTGCAAGGGTCTTGGTTGAACTTGGCTCCTGCTTTAAGGAATTATGTTCTCCTGTGGTTAACATACCTGAGCTTGACAAGCTTCAAGATAGATTTGACATAGCTCTATGTCACATGGAGATGATTTTTCCGCCGTCTTTCTTCACTGTTATGGTGCACCTAGTGTTACACCTAGTTGATGAAGTTCGACGGGGAGGACCAGTTCAGTATCGGTGGATGTATCCAATTGAAAGGTATACTCTTACATTCATTGTCTTTCTATGTAATTGAGTATGTTCTTCGAAACTGATACCTAAAATAATTCATTATTTAGGTACTTGGGTAAACTAAAAACCTTCATTGGAAATAGAGCACATCCAGAAGGATCAATTGCTGAAGGTTGGCTGTCGGAGGAGCTGTTCAATTTCTCATCATTATATTTTAACGATGATGTGGAGACAAGATACAATCGTCCAAAACGTATCGCGTCCGAGCCAGAAGTTCCGTCTGATGAACAAGCCTCCATCCTCATTTCTAAAGGTGTACCCATAGGAAATGGTGACTCTTTCAAACTATCACAATTAGAGTGGACTCAAGCGTTTCATTACGTGTTGGTGAACAGTCCAGCCGCACAACCATTGTTGAGGTAAATAGCTTGTTACAAGTTGAGCATATCCACCAATACCAATTGTGCAATATTATGTTAACATATATTTATCTTCTAGAGAATGTGAAGTGGAAACTAGAAGAGATTTGGGAAGGCGTGCTAGTGAAACTGCGATAAACAAAGCGGTGCACAGAAAGCTTGTTAGCTGGGTTCAGAAGAAGGTATTCTTATTAGCTTCGAGCTAGTACATATGTTAGCTATATATAATCAAACTGACATATATACCATAACCTGAACAGATTTTGGACGGATCCACAAGTCACAATGAGGATTTGATGACACTGGCTAGGGGACCAAATGTTCATGCAAGGTGGTTCACTATTTATGACATTAATGGGTATCGCTTTCGAACGATTGCTCGTGAAGAAGGCTTGAAAACCCAGAACAGTGGTGTTGCTGCAAAATTTGGAACCGACAGTGTCTCGAGCTCCTCTGACAACAATCCAATTCGCAGTGACATATGGTTTTATGGGAAACTTGTGGATATAGTCGAATTGGATTATTATTCCCGTACAATCACGCTATTCAAGTGTAAGTGGGCTGATACAGTTACTCCGACATGGGTGAAGAAAGATGCACTCGGAATAACTATGGTCAACTTCAATCACTTGCGAGATGTCGGTGACAAAGTTGAAGATGAGCCGTATGTAAGTGCATCTGATGCACGTATGGTGTTCTATGTGGATGACACAAATGATCCAGAATGGTGTATACCGGTTCATTGCAAGCCAAGAGACACGTATGAGATGGGAGATGAGGGAGCTATTTCGCACGAATGTTGTTTGTCGTTAGCTCCACAACATCTTCCTGTAACTGACAATATTCCTGATTTACAAATTGTGGGAAATGGTGTAATTAATTTTGAGAATGAGTAGAACAATATAAAGCTTGTTATTGTATGACGATCTTTATGTTATGACAATCTTCTTGTCTACCAATGCAATAGACAAAAGTTGATTACATTATTTTAATCTCGTTTTTTTAGCAATGGCTTCTGGTAGTCCCGATGAGAGGAGTCCCAGTCCTACTCGATCTGTGCCTACTGGGGATACTGTTGCAACAGGCTCTTCTACATCTTCCTCCTCTGAGCGACACTCCCATGAGCTTACTATCGTCAGTTAGTATCGTCTAATTCCCAAAACCATCCATATTGAATATTTTACTTAAATATTATAAACATGCATACTTAGATCATAATTTTGTGTAGATCGTGGCGGTCAAACAAAAGTCATAAAGATCAAGTTTAAGGACCACCGTCGAGCCACCTCCGACGGAAATAAGATCTTGTTCAACCTCGACAACCTAGGAGTCCAGCCTGGTGGGCCACTGGCGTCCTTCATTGGTAAGTATGTGGGGGAGTGTGCTAGGATCTGGACGTACTACCCCATTTACCCTCCCTCCTGGAAGCATGTGCCGGACGCGACGAAGACACGTGCTTTCCAGCAGTTCTTCTTGGTAAGAAACTGTGGAACTTATCAAATCAATGTAATATTACTAGTCAATTAATTAGAACTTCATTTTAAACTTGCTTTTTTCTGTTTAGGGCAAGTTCTATTACGACTCAGACCTGCTGCCAGCTGCTCGGAAATATTGGGATCACGCTATCTCGCGCCTTTGGGGCAAAGCAAGGCTTGATGCGTGGAGGGCAAAGGTGAAATATGCCAAGGACAACAACCTTCCCTACGAGTGGGTTCGCCAAAACCCCCCTCAAGGTTGTCCGGAAAGTGATTGGCTGGCATACATGACATATGTGGAGTCTCAAGAATTCAAGGTATTTTACCAAATTAACCATTTCATAAACAAATCACATAATCGTTCGAAAATGAACTTTTCATCCTTTTTTTGGTACAGGATTCAGTTGCCAGGAACAAGGCCAACCGAGCTTGTCTAGAAGAAAACCATACTGGAGGGTCTAGACCTTGGAGGTTGTATATTGAGGAGGAGCAGCGGAAGACGGGTTTGCGACCTACGAGGGGGCAACTCTTCATCAAGTTCTACAGTTGGCCGAACGGTGAACCCAAGAGCGCGCATGCTGGAGCAATAATGGTTAGCAGATTATTGTTAGTAAATGTGTTTGTGAAATTCTAAATTAAGAGGAAAATAATTGTCTTATTGTACATTCAAAATTTAGGATAGTATTCGTCGTTTGGAGGCTGCTGGATGTCCGCGGGAGTGGGGTCCAAATGACTCACTAGGAAGAGCTCTGAACAAGCCAGAGCACCGTGGTCATGTCCGGATGATGGGTCGACGCTTTACTCAAGCTCTGGTAATTATTAATTATCATAGTCATAATTTAAAGATAATTTAAATTATGCATGATGTTTACTAATTAATTTTCTCTTATTATAGGTATTCGGGACCAATGCAGCGTCAGCCTCGACGGCAACTGAAAGTATTACTTCCAGACAGACTCCAGCTCGTGCCCACGATGCAGCCTACGACCATCTCAGCCAGAAGCTCGCAGACACTGAGACCAAGCTTGCAAACACGCAGACGGAGCTTGCAGCCACTCGGGAGTGGATGGGTCAATTGCAGGACATGGTGCTTACTCTGAAGCAGCAGGTCCAACATCCATCGTCTGGGTCTGCTCAGGGCCTTCTTCTTCCCATGTGCCTCCGGTTGTTCCTGCGGTCCAGCTTCGCGTTCCTGATTTTAGTGTTGATGAGCTTAGTCAGTGGTATGATGAGAATGCTGGAGATGCATTTTTGGATGCATTGGATCAAGTACTTATAATTACTAGATAATGTTAATTTTTTATTTCTGTGTTTGACAAGTAAATGTTCTTTTTGTGTTATTGTAGGCTAATGGTGCTCCTCCTCCTCAAGGTCAACAGTTTGCAGAGTTCCAGGGTTCATGGGGACAGTAGAGAGTTTATGTATTATGTTGATTGTACTTTATTTGTAGTTTGTGTGAGTATTATATTATGTTTTTTAGGATTGTAGGATTGTACTATGGTTAGTCATTTCAGTTGTACGATTGTACTATGAGAATTTTTGTTAGGATTTCGTTTAATATATTCAGTACATTGTTTTCGTTCAATCCGGCAGAAAACCAATAATGGCCCAATTTTGTGTGGTGAAACCACGATAAGCCCAGGGAAAAAGTGCGAAAAAACCTGTTAGAAGCCACTAAAAAAGCCTACCAGAAAGTCACTAAAAAAGCCTGATGATAAGGCCCACGAAACAGCCAGGCTGGCCCTGCCGGGAGGCCCACGACACAAAGCCCGTCTGGGATTAGGCCCTTTGTCACAGGCAGACGTTTGTCGCAGGCCGTCTGTGACAAACGTTTGTCACAGGCGGCCTGCGACAAACGTCCGCCTGTGACAAACGTTTGTCACAGGCGTTGCCTGCGACAGTCGTTTGTCGCAGGCCGCCTGTGACAAACGTTTGTCGCAGGCCGCCTGCGACAAACGACTGTCTGCGACAAAGTTTGTCACAGACAGCGCCTGCGACAAAAAGCGCTTTGTCGCGGCTTATTTTATCGCAGACAAAAACGCACTTTGTCGCAAGCGGTGCCTGCGACAAACCTTGTACTTTGTCACAGGCCTGCCTGCGACAAAATGCATTTTTGCCTGTGACAAAAAACCCGTTCTGTTGTAGTGTGGGAGCGGAGCGTTTTATAAAGAAAAGGCGGAGGCGTTTGAGTGGCTTACATCGGAAACGGAAACGTCGCGGCAGTTGAAAAGATGGATAGAGTTATTGGCATTGGGAAGGGGGAAGCGTCTAGGAGACGCAAGCCATGAGAGATGGTGATTGGGCGAAACGGCCCATAAAAGGGAATATAAAAAAGAAGGGGCTACCTCGTAGGCAATGATCGAGTTAGGGGGGCTAGTGTGGAAGGAAAAGACTAGACGACCCCTCAGCTATGGCGAAGGTAGGGTTCCTCGAGGAGCGCAGCAGGCGACGGAAAAGAATAGTCCGCCAGTATGCTTGGCGACAAGCACACAAACGGACTAGGGGGCTCATGATGGGCCACCCTGGATCGGGTCAGCCTGGTAAGCGACACGATCCACCTAGAAAAGAAGGTCAACGCCTCTGGCGAGGGTTGACCAGGCGACCGTCCAAAAGGCTGGAAAGTAGGCCCAGATATGGACCAGGAAACGGTCAATGCGTCAAGCGAGGATTGACCAGCCAGATACCCTAAAGGTCGCCCTAGGAATGGGCCCAGATGTGGCCCAGGAAAAGCCCTGGGGCGATGTCGCGCCTACCATTTGGAAAACCCTAAAGGGACACGTGGAGCAATCCTGGAGGTTTCGTCTTCACCAATCGATGGTCTGGATTCAGCGACACGTGGCGCGATTTGCTAGGCGCCATACCATTGCCTAACGGCCTTGGCAGACCTGCCAGGCTATAAATACAGAGGGAATGAGCAGACTGCAGACATGACCAAATTCTGGGAGAAATCCCTAGGTACGCTCTGATACAACGTTGTCCTTTTCCATTCTCATATCTTGTCCTGATTACTGCCCTCTCTCACTTATTGCGAGGCGGCTCGGAGTCACTTAGGCGATCGGGTCGGCTCCCTCATTGTTCCAGGTGACGAGATAGGAACAACATCCAAATCGCCAAATAATTGACGATCTATACTTTCTGACACATTTATAAATAAATCGCCACTTGCTGACAAGAAAACTTTCCCACCGCCTGTACATAATAGTTTGGGGGACTTTTGATCTTTTACATTTTAGTCACTCATAAATCAACCAAACAAATAAACTTATCATTTTTTATATTTTAGTCACTAATGATTGAACCCTACAAATTTGGAACATAATTGTATCACTCATGATTTAACTATTTTTTTAGTTATTATTTATGTTTTCAAAATCATATCGGTATGTTTGGTTAACTGGTTAGACAATAAATTACTCTCTTAAACATTTCAAATACATCGATAAGAAGATAAAGCAGTCGTTGACTAGATCGACATTAAACCGTGCAGTTTTAGAGAGATTTATAGTCTAACCGGTCGAACCAAACATACCGATATGATTTTTAAAACACAAATAATAATAACTAAAAAATCAGTTCAATCATAAGTTGTCGGGTTGAAGCATCAGTGACTAAAACGTAAAAAATGAAAAGTTTATTTGTTGGGTTGATTTATGAGTGACTAAATTATAAAAAGTAAAAAGCTCCCCTACAAACTATTTTGTACAGGCGGTGGGAAAGTGTCAATGTCAGCAATGTCGCCACTTCAAGTGGTGATTTACTGATAAATGTGTCAGAAAGTAAGTGTAGATCGCCAATTATATTGGCGATTTAGATGTACAATAAGTAAAAATAACCCTAGATTGGGAATTAAATTTGGGAGCCCCCATATTTGGAATTAAAATTCCAAACCACCCTTCTGTGGGAAAAAATTCAAAGAATTCGAACGTCTCGAACGCTGCTTTCCAGACCTATTACTACGTCCCACTGCGGTAGATTTTAGTAGAAGGGAACTGGGTGAAGGTTCCGTACAATTACTTGGAACCTTCTAGATCGGAGGGGCGAATGTTGACTCGGGGACGAGTTTTGCTTACATGGAGCGGCCGATTTTCGATGCGGTGGTGAGGGAGATTAAGATTCGGATGTCGAATTACACGCAGGTGAAGGCGGTTGAGGATTTGGTAGGGTTAGGGCCGTGTTTCAATGTTTCAGGGAAGGATACGGTGGCAGTTCGGGATTTAGGGTTTAAGTTTAATGGTGGAGTGGAGATGAAGCTTCCGGCGACGAGTTATTTTGTGATGGTGGATGATGGGGTTGTTTGTTTGATGATTGTTAGTGATGATGTTGTTCCGGCGGGAGCATAGTAGCTCATGTTGGTCGGCGATTATTCTGGGGAATTATCAGCAGTGGGATTATTATGTTGAGTATGATTTGGAGGTGGAGAGGGTAATTTTAATTTTAATCGAAAAACCTGCTAATGAGTCAGCCGAACACGTGTCAGTCAACGTGGAATGTAAAATAGCATTTCGGTCACTCCCGTCCAAAAAATTACAAACAGGGCCTAACGGTGTTAAGTACGGGATAGATTTGGGATTTTTGAAACTTAGTGCTTTTTTATTATATATTGGCAAAGTTTGAGGTTTTTGGAATTATTTGGGTTAAATACCTTAGTAGTCCCGAAACTTTAGTCCGCGTTATAAATCAGTCCCGAAACTTCAATTTGTTTCTGACTCGTCCCGTTAGTATGGACATCGTTACAATGTGGTACTATTTGCCACGTCATCCGATCCACGTCAGCTAAATAACAATTAAATAATAAATCACCCTGACTGAATAACCTAAATCATTTAATCGAACCAATCAACTTAACCTAAAACCGAAATCTTGAACCCAACCACTGTCAGTTGAAACCGTTTCACTTCTGTCTTCTTTCCCTTCTTACAAATTCTGGCCAACTCCGGGAGGACTAGTGTTGTGAATGTTGGGAAGAACTCCTCTGTTCGCAATCGTCACCGATCCCAGCAGCTTGCTCAGCTCCTAGTCGTTCCTCACAGCCAGCAGGATGTGCCTCGGGACGATCCTGTTCTTCTTGTTGTCTCTAGCAGCGTTTTCGGCGAGTTCTAGAACATAGAGATCGAGAAGAGGGAAGTAATTAGAGATCGTCAGATTTGAATCCGTCGAATCACGAAGAGGGAAGATGAGTTAGGGATTTTAATTTACAAACCTCGGCGGCGAGATACTCGAGGACGGCGGAGAGGTAGACGAGGGCACCGACGCCGACGCGCTCGGCGTACTTACCGGCCTTGAGGAACCTGGCCCGACAGAGAACTGCAATCTGGCCTTGGGGGATCTGGAAACGGACTTGGTGGTCTTGCCTTTGCCTCGGGCTTTTCTCCTTTGAAGTTAACTTGGGAAGCTTCATAACCCAGCAACCACCTCAGTAAATTCTGCAGCTCCCTCTCCTTCACATCTTCAGGAAGCCCCGTGATAAAGACCGTCCGAACCTAGAAAGAAGAAGAAGAAGAAAAAATCTCAATCAAGCCAGGAAACGAATCAAAATTTCCAGGTTAAACAAAATTGACGAGGAAGACGAAAAAGAGAGCTGTTAGTGTTACCTCGTCGTGCGCAGGGCCGCGGTTAGCATTATCCACCGCAGCAGGAGGAGGGTGAGGATGATGAACGGAAGGAGGAGGTGCGATAGCGGCGGAGTAGGAGCCGGCAGCCACTGCTGGTGGTAAGGGTGAATTCGAGCTCCGGCCAAGTAGATCGGAGAAGAAGGGAGGTTGGACCGGAACGGTTGCCAATGAAACGCAATTGCAGCAGCGGTGGGTGAGAATCCGGGAGATAGAGTGAGGAGTGACAACCTCTGTCTTTTGCTCTTCAGTTCTCAGTTGGATGATTATTATTTTCGTCTTCCTCTTAGATGGACTTCCCTGCTCAAATAAGAACACAAATGGTTGGAGTTGGTCGGAATATGTACGAAGAGAAGTTTCAATTCCGATTAGGTTAGGATGGATGAGAATGGTTGGGATCAAGATTTCGGTTTTAGGTTAAGTTAATTTGTTCAATTAGATGATTTATGTCATTCGGTCAGGGTGATCTATTATTTAATTGTTATTTAGCTGATGTGGATCGGATGACGTGGCAAATAGTACCACATTGTAATGAAGTCCATACTTACGGGGCGAGTCAGAAACAAATTTAAGTTTCGGGACTGATTTGTAACGCGGATCAAAGTTTCGGGACTACTAAGGTATTTGACCCGGAATTATTCACCCTTTTTTCTGAGTTTGCATATAAATCGCCAAAGTGATTGGCGATATAACTAATTTGCCATTTACTGACAAATTATTCACTAAATCGCCAGATACACTGACGACATACAACATTACTCATTATTAATATTCAATTATGAAAAGTTGGCAGGGAAATTTTTCAAATTTTAGGGCCCGTTTAGTATCGATTTTCATTTGATTTGAAAACAGAGGCAATTTGGAAACAAGGACAAATTGCAATCAAAGTGAAAGTTTTTTTTTTTTATGAATGTAATCAAAGTGAAAGTTGAAAATGAAAACATGTTTAGTTGGGACAATTGATTTTTTTGAGAAATTGAAAACTGAAATTGAAATTGTGTTTAAATAAAAATTATGAGAAGACTAATTTATTTACAAAAATAGTCTAGGTAACAACTACTTGTTTTACGTATGATAAATCACCGAGCCAATCAAGTACTTTGATGATTATTCCATATTTGGTTTGCGATTGAATCACGCCTTTCGGCCATTTCTCAAATTTGAGATGAATTGTTGATATATTTTGTAACTGTAATTGCATCACGGTCTTGGTTATGGTATCACAAAAAATAAAAAAATCTAAAAAGTCAAAGGTTGCACTTGAATAGTGGGTTTTTTTAATAACTCTGGATTTTTTGCCTGTCAAAATCAAAAAACGAAAACAGAAATCAATTTTTGAAATCATCTTTTTTCCACTTTTAAAAAAATGATGATGGTTTTCAAAACTGGTTTCCAAATTAATAAAAGCAAAGTGATAATAAACATGATTTATTTTAAATTTTGAAATCGCAATAATTGAAAGTGAAATCAAAGTGAAAATAAAGTAATACTAAACGGGCACTTAATTTTTTAGTCACTCATAATTCAATTTTTCCTTCTTTACTTTTTAGTCACGCTTGATACAACTAATTTTTTTTTAACTTATATGTTTTACATGATTCAAAATTGTATGGTATGATGTCGATATAATGACGATTGAATCACTTACTATTGTTTATAATAATTTAAGAGGTTGAAGTGTATAATGTTAATTAGACTCACAAATTTGACGTTCTGATACGTTAATTAGGGCTGGCAAAATAGTTACAGTTAAAAGTTAAATCTGATTAATCGACCAACTTTGATAGGTTAATGTTTAATCTAAAAATAAGTAAGTCGGTTAAGGATTTGATTTTTTTTACCAAAATAGATTTTAACCGGCTTTATTCACATTTTGTTCACAATTATGATCATTTTGACCAAAATTGATTTAACCGTCGAAGTTGGTCGGTCAATCTGTCAAGCCTACACCAAGTTGGTCAGTTAACGGTTAAGAGGTTTGTAAATTTTTTAACTGATGGACCGATCGACATTATCAGTTATTAACCTAACGAACCGACTACCACCGCTACTAATACCAGTTCGATTATGAATCATGTAATTTGAACTGGTACCGCTACGGTATTGGATCATGTAAAACATAGGAAAAATATAAGTTAAAAGAATTAGGTTGAATCAAGAGTGACTGAAAAGTAAAAAAATGGAAAGTTTGAATTATGAGTGACTGAAAAATAAAATTTGAAAAGTTTTCCTGCCAACTTTTCTTAATTGAATATAAATAATGAATAATGTTGTATGTCGCTAGTGTATCTGGCCATTTAGTGAATAATGTGTCAGAAAAATGACAGATTAGTTATATCGCCACTTTGGCAATCTATATGCACACCCAGCAAAAATGACCCTAAATTAGGAATTGAATTTCGGAGCACCCTATATTTGGAATTAACATTTCGGAACACCCTAGTCTCAGAAAAAATCCCCTTAGGGCACAAAGTAAATGGAGATATGGTTTCATGCTTGGTTTGATAGGGATATATGCATAAGTGGGGGGTAATGGCTCATGAACATATTGATTGCATCATTATGTGTAAGATTGATTGCATCATTACTAATGGAGATAGATAGTGCATTTTTATTACATCATTATGTGCATTTACACTACTGTAACTATTATGCTGTGGTTGATGATACAGGCGTTCAATCTGTTTGTAGTTTGTACAAATGTTGTTCATTCCACATAGGGTATGAGGTCTTTCCCATGTATCAGGCTGTTAAAGAAACCCCTCTGTTCTAGGTTGGCTATGCCTTATTCTTCTGTTGTTGCAGGCGCTGTGAAGAAAGCTGTGAATAGCTTTAAGAGTGATGGTGTGGATACTTTTGTTTTAGACCTTCGAAATAATAGGTGATTAGCTTTCTTGTGTTGCTTTATTAAATATGGTCCTCTGTAGTATGCCTACACTGTCTCTGAAATCTTGAATTTGCTGCAGTGGCGGTCTGTTTCCAGAAGGAGTTGAAATTGCCAAGATTTGGTAAATTAACAAACTGAATGTCCCCTCTGCATAAGCTTGTCATCTGGCTTTCATCTGATTGATCAAATCGTACATCAGAACTTCTTGTCAATTCTATAGCTAATCTGGGTGCTGCTCTGTAGGTTGGAGACAGTCCCATGATATGTTTCCATGTTAGTATACCTAATAGTATTAGGCCTTGTTTGGATCTCACATTGTTGAAAACGTGTAGTTGGATAGTAGTACTCTAGGCTTTTAAGTGTCCTTCTATTAAGGCTTTCTGTATATTTGTTCATGGAAGGTATATTTGTATATTCTGAAGAAGATCAGTACACTTTGTATATTTGTTCATGGATCCATTCATTCGGTCAAAATCGGTTGAAATTCAGCCAGTCGGTCAAAATCGGTCAAAATTTGGCTAGTCGGTCAAAATCGGTCAATTTTCGATCAATCGGTCAAAATCGGCCAGTCGAGAATTCTGTACTTTGCAACTCCTGTACGCACAATAGTGCTTCATCGAGAATTCTGACGCTGAAATACTCCTCTAGAAGAGAGACGGTCTTTCTCCGAAGTTCAGGAGCTGAGTTCGTTGCAACTGTGGCCTGAGGATTTTGTGGAAGAGAGACTGGCGCAGTGAATGCTGCAGGCACGGCCATTTCAGCAACAGGTGCAGTCCTCACAGAAATTCCAGGCTGTGCCGGAACATCCTGTCCCGAAAGTAAGGAACTTGACTTTGAAGATGCAATGTCATTGCTGCCATTTGGTAACAGTTTCGAGTTGAGAGATTGCAAGTGGTTCAAGGCATTAGATTGAGCTGGACTTGGAATGTTATTCCTTCGGGACCAAGGTACCTCCCAGTTATCCGCATCAAGCCTGGGCGTTCCAGGCATTTTCCCCATCCCAGGCATTCCTGGCATTATACCCCCCGACCCAGGTCTAATAATGGGAAATCCACCAGGGCTCATTCCAGCCAGGGCATTACGGCTATTTCTAATAGCTGCAGCTGCACCAGGTCGTAGTCCAAGGTTCTTCTCTGCCTCAGAGTGGATTTCGGTGATGGTTTTTGCTTTCTCCTGCCAAAACAAAGGTGTCATTCTCCAAGTTTACCAACAGATTTCAATTACTTTTTCTAACAGGGTGTGGACTTCCACTTTACTTTACATAAGGTTCAAATGCTATGACTCTGAAAAGGAAGAGATATAGCTGGGTTCAACATAACAGCTAAAGTAATTAAAGGCTGACCTCTTCACGTCTAGGGACCCATTTGCTAGCTCTCAGATCAACAAGATTACGGACCATGAACCTCAACCGTGGTGCTAATTGCTGGTTTTTAGCCAGCTCCTTCAACCTGCTGAAATAGATATCATTAACTCGTTGAGATTTTGGGCTTTCATCCAGTTGTTTACCAATGGTGATGAAAAAATGGCATATTGCTTCAATGTTTTCCTCTGCTGGGCATGTTTTACTTTCTTGCCCTAGTAGCTCCTGTACAACAAACAAAACGAGTCTTTGCTGATTACAACTTACAAGTGAAATTACTTCCAGAGTGATCAGACATTGTTCCAGTTTTACCTGGACAATATGATGGACAATCTTTTCTGGCACCATCTTCTGCTTCAAAAGTTCTCCAACAAGGCGAATATTACCAAGGGTTCGCAATTTCACCAACCGTTCCTTATCCCTTCGCTCCATTTCTATCTCAGGGGCAGTCATCTCCCTAATTTCTGCCCTTAGATTGTCTGACCCTTCAAATGCCTCCTGGCAAATGTTTAACAGAATCCGCTTGAAAGTGATTTCTTTGCCGCCAGGTTCATCAGATGGAAAAGGAGGAAGCTTCTCATTAAGGTCAGCACACAGAAGAGCATACATAGGGCAAAATGTGGGCTCCAACACAGCTTTGTCAAATATCAGTGAGATAACACCCTGAAAAGCAAATAAAAAGTCCAATTAACAACTAGAAGTGCATATTTCTGAATCTGTAACACAATGGGACAGAGATAAGAACCTTCAAAATGTCCGGTGTTGTAATTCCAGAGTCAATCAGTTGGCCCTTCAGAAGATCAAACTTTTCCGGAGTCAACTTGTTCAGTATACTGCAAGCAAAAGTCAAAAGAAATATATCAAAAGTAGCACCACATGCACCTTTCATTTCTTTTGCAATAACCTCAGAACTATGTCAACTAAGATTAGCTACTTACCCCTTCACCGTCTTTAAGACACGATCCTTGTCAGATAAGGTCCCCTTTCGAACTGACCATGGCACTCTAGCTTTAACAAGTGCGGAAGCAGGTCCTGCCTGATTGATAAACCATGATAAAAACTAGTATCAGAAATGCTGATGCAGACATCCAGATTCATTCAACATGTCAAGTTCAAATTTGAGGTTTTCTATGATAATTTTTAGACATAACATATAAAAGTACATGAATAATAAAGTTGTGGACCCTAATTTCATTCTCCTTGTAAATTCAAACTCTTCTTTTCGATAGAGCATCAAACATTCATGGGTTATGGAGGCAAAGCAGAATTTCTAAAAGAAAATGCAGTGCTTCAAACATAGACAGAGAATTAAGCAAAATAATCTCATGAAGATTGCTCCATCTATCATTGAAGCACAGCCTACGAAGAATAGGAAATATTCATCCAGAATCAGAATCTATTACAGAAATCATGATGATAAGCAACAGCTTCTTTGACATTCCTCCCAACAAGAAAATGCAACTCACGGAAAGAATTTATTTCGACTCTGCAGGATAATCTTACCCCCTGGGTGGCACTGATATTAGCTCTCGCAAACTGAGATTTCAGTTGATCTTGCTGAGTATTCACTGCTGTTCTCGACTCATATCCATTAGAGATCTCCTTTCTTTCTCGAATGGCATCCCAAGATTTCTCTTGTACTGAGGCTGTTGACCTCTCATGCCAATTACGGTTGTCTGGCTCAGAATAGCGACTTTGGAGTAGAGGTCGCGGCTAAGCGAAGACGACAGCAGTAAGCAAAGTCACAAAAAACAAGTACAAATAACTTTAGCCATAAATAATCATGAAAGACGAAAACAAATACTTCAAAAATTATGAGTAACTTACACTGGCATCTGTATGACCCCATGTTTGATCATCACTAGAAAACTCACCCTCAAGTTCTTCTTTTATCTTAATGATATCATTAATGATTGCTTCGACCTATGAATAAGGCAATCAGATATCATATATGATTCAAAGATTAACAGGTTTTTGAGATAAAGCCAAGTAAACGATCTGGAAAATAGTAACAATTTTAAACTTTAATCAAAAGGCACCTCTTTAAGCTGCAGCAACTGATCTCTGGTGTATCGGGTACGATCATGTCCTCCAAAACGTGATTCCATTGCCTGTTGCAAAGCAAAGATGTCAAAGAATGAACATTATCATGAGAATCATCACTTGAACTTGAACTTGAACCAGAACCAGAACCAACCAAGTAACTAAATTCCCTGGTAGCTTTAAAATGTAATGTGGTTCTTTATGAGCACAGCTAAACTCATGTTGGCCCACCTAAATACCACATATTTTTTGTTCGTCCATATTTACAACGGGAAGCACAAACTTGAGTGACCCGCCAAGAATCAGGACAGTTATTTCAGCAAATCAAAAGCACATTACCCCTTCCATTCAAATTAAAAAAAAAAAAAAACTTTTCACTCAAACACACATCACTCCTCTTGTTCTTGAAAAGAAAAATTCCCAATGAAGCTCCAAAACAGTTTCAAGATTCAGTCTTGGTTAAACATGGGTTTATTATTCAACCAAGAAGAGTGCAAATGAACCTTGAGAGAAGCGTGAGGGTGGAGAAGAGGGTGCGCATCGGAGGCGGAAGAAAGGAGGCGAGAAGGAGCAAAGAGCATGCTGCTGCTTCCGCCGCCGCCAGGTCTCAAACTAATTGCTGGCTGATCTGCCGTCATCATGACTGAAGAAACTGATGGCGGCTAGAAAATACAACGGAGAGGGTTTTTGGGGTTTAAGTGTGTTGTACAGAACAGAGGTAGCTTTGACTGAGTGAGAAAGGGGAATCGAATAGGCAAGTCCTCCATTTTTATTGGGTTAAATATTTTAACTGATTTTGTACTGATTTTTTATTGGGTGATTCCGTTAATTTATTTTCAAAGGTTTGAAATTATTCATTAAAATTATCCAAACCTTGTTTAAACTATTAGATGAAATTTTTAGGACTTGTGATTTTAAAAAATTTGAAATTGAACCTATCAAAAAAAGTTGAAATTGTAAAAATCAATAGTTTTTTTTACTAAAATACTTTGTTGGGAGAAATTTATTTATTCAACCGCATATGAATTCTATTTATTTATATATAATAGGATTGCAACTTTTTGCAATTGCCACCTAAGCTAATCCTCTTCATACCTTGATTTTAGGGAATCAGCCAATTAAAATTAATCTCTTAAATAATTAATAAAAAATATTAAATCTCTAATGTTTGGTAACCATCCCACGTTTTAACTTCTTCTTCTTCTTTTCTTCTTACATATGAATCTTGGCATTATTTGTTTCTATAATCAGAAATTATTTTTAGATTTTAATATTTAATATATTTATTCCAAAAATTAAAAATTAATTTTCATTTCTAAAATTTTACGTTAGTTAAATAATTAAAACTTATTATGAATTTAGTATTTATTTTTCTATTATTTTTTTGAACCTCTCACATCCTTTACATTCAATCGTCTCTATAAACTATATTCAAAATATAATGGCTAATTTATCGGGCTTTAGAACATGTTATCCACTTCTAAAATGTTTCTTTTGTAAAAAAAATGTAAGAAAAGTTTTTATCTTTTAAAATATAAATATTTTTTAATGAGAAATTAGTCCACATTATTTTAATAAGTAATCTATTAGTTACTTAAAATTAATACCTTCATGTGAAGTAATATATATTTATGTAGAGATTTTCAAAATTGAACTTTTTTCAGGAGAACGTTTAGCCAACTTCACTTGACTACCACAACTAAAAGAAAAATATATACTATCTACGACTACTCTTTTATCATGTCATCTTTTATTTCCATAGATATCCCCTCACTGATAACATAAATGTTTGTGTTTTTTTGTTGTGAGTTTGTTTCATTATCTCTGTCATAGGTGGACATATTTTCATTTAGTTTTTTTGTATAGTCTCTACCATGAACTCACTAGCAAAGTAGGACAATATATTATCTTTTTTTCGATGACTACTCATTTATTCATTAATTGATTTGTTGGTTTTAGTATATTTCAACATCCTTATATTCCTAATAAAAAATATACAAAAATTACATGTATATATTTATAATTGTATAAATATGTCCGTCAACGGACGGGCAAATAAGCTAGTTTTTAAATACAAGCTTGTAAGAATTTAACAATCGTAGGGGAATGGTGATTAGGCTTGGCAATGGGTAGGGTAGGGTCAGGGTATGGGGTCAACCGTACGCTTACCCTTAGAGTATAACTTTGGAAAATACCCGACCATTTACCCTACGAGTTTTCAACTATCCTATCCTTACCCTACCCTACAAATACCCATAGGGTTCGTGGGTACCCTAGATATTTTAATATATTATTATAACGCAATTTTATCGATAATGATTATACCAAAACACATCATTCTCAACCACATAAATAAAATAAAAAATATTATATAAGCACTAGATATATATAAATTAGTCAATAAAGTAAGTGTTATACAAATATTACGATCAATTTCTACTATCATTATCATTATACATTCTAAATCAAAACTTGAATCATGTGTAAGTAAATAATTAATGGTTATAATGTGCTTTTATAATAGTTAATTGTGAATCATCTCACGAATCAACCGTAGACAATAGTTTGTTTGGTAATTTTACATAAAAAATACTTAGATTTATAGTGAGGTTAAGGGTAGGGTATTTTGCAGGTAGGGTTTTGGTCATATCCTTACCCTACCCTTACCCTACTTTTTCAACTAAGAGAATACCCTTACCCGGTCAACACAGGGTATTATCCTCGTTGACCGGGTATCAATTGCCATCCCTAATGGTGATCAGTGAGATTGTTAGAATTAATGGATGAGAAATTCATTAAACACACTAGGATTTATTTTAACAAATCACTACATACAAAATAATGGATTTATACTAGGGAATAGAGTGTTTTCATCCGGTTTTCATGAAACCCCTCTTGACGCCATCAATGCACTACAAGGAAATGTTAGTTTAACAGCGACAGGTTAACAGCGGCCATTTATTGGCCGCTGTTAAATTACAAAATTCGTGAAATTTAACAGCGACCACATAGCCGCTGTTAAATTACACAGTTTAACAGCGGCCGATCTAATTTAACAGCGGCTCATGGCCGCTGTTAAAATAAAATGATCTGATTGGTTGAAACTGGTTGACGCGGATAACCCTAAATCTAATCTCGTCCGTTGATTTAAAATTGGTTAATCTCAGCCGCCGATTGAATAAAAAACCCTAATCTAATTTCGGAGCCGCCGCCGTCGTCCTCTTCCTCTTCCTCGCTGATCGTCTCGCCGATCATCTTCTTCCTCCTCTTCCTCTTCCTCCTCCTCCTCATCCTCTTCCTCTTCTTCTTCCTCTTCCTCTGCCGTCGTCCTCTCCTCTCTCCCTTCCTCTTCCTCTTCTTCTTCCTCTTCCTCTTCTATTCTCTTCGCCGGCGTACTAGCCACATCGGCGATGCTCTACTCCAGCCGCCGCTAGCCAAACCTAACTCCTCATTTTCTTCCGAACGTCGACGCTGCCGCCAACTCCCTTTCTCTCTCTCTTCTATTCAGGAAGAGGAAGAAGAAGAAGAAGAGGAAGAGGAAAAAGAAGAAGAAGAGGAAGAGGAAGAGGAGAAGGAAGAGGAATAAGAAGAGGAAGAGGACGATCGGAGGAGGAGGAAGAGGACCTGGACTATGGCCGGAGTTCCGGCTCAATCGCCGGAGCTCCGGCCATTAATTTTTCCCGATGAAACAATTTAACAGCGGCTTGTGGCCGCTGTTAAATTCTTTATGGCCTCTGTTAAACTGTTATAATTTAACAGCGACCAGTCCACTTAACCGCAGCCACTTTTATCCGCTGTTAAATTACTTTAGCATTGGCCCATTTAACAGCGGGCCACAGCCGCGGTTAAAGTAATTTAACAGCGGCCACGGCCGCTGTTAAACGTCATATCTGTCGCTGTTAAACGAGCAGTTTCTTGTAGTGATGAAGGCTTTCGTCGACTGTGATAGACCGCCAAACCCAATGAGGTTTAGGGTATATACAATGGCGGTACCAGGGGGCAGGGGGGAGCCACGGCGCCCCCCTCCCCCGGTATCGAATCTAATATTACATGTATTTTTTGGTATTTTCGAAATTTGGCGTCGGGGTATTTGAAGTTCGGCTCCCCCACTACGTTGTTTCGGTGAAATGTTGTCTTAAATTTTACGTAATAGTTACTCATAATTCACTTATAGTGTGTAATAATTAAATATTTGATCATAAATTATCCAAATTTGAAAAAAAAATTATCGGTGGCACATATAATTATTTTGTACTAATTAAGCAACCTATAACAAAAACATTTATTGTGTATTTTTACTTTGTATTAGATGAATGAAAAATTTATACTATTATTCAAATTTGAAGAAATTTTTTTGCCGGTGGCACCAATTTTCGATGTACAATTCGGCTCCCCCCATATACTAATCCTGGTTACGCCATTGGGTATATAGTACATCGGAGAAGGTTGTAGATTGGATAGCTGAAGGGCAACTCGGTGAAGAAAGGGTTGTCCTTTCATGATACTGTGATGGGAGAATTTTGGTCCCAACTTTGTGAATGAAGCTTTATTATCTGATGAGTCTGATGATGATGAATGCCCTACGATTCGCATGCCGAAAGAAACGACCATTCAAGTCCAAAGTAATTGGAAGCATTCATTGGTCCTCAGAGTACTTGGGAAATCATTCTCATGCGTGTTCATGTCAAGGAAATTGCAACAACTATGGGCAAAGCAGGATAGAGTTTCAGTTTGGGATATAGGCCATGGACGTTATCTTGCAAAATTCATGCAGACAGAAGACTATGAACATGCTCTTTTTGAATGGTCATGGATGATTGGTGATCACTATACTGTGATAGAGGAATGAAGACCTAATTTTTTACTTGGCTATTCCATGGTTAACAAGCTACGACTTTGGATCCAACTGCCGAATCTACTAGTCGAGACCTTACACCTGAAAAATCTTGCCCTAATTGACGATAAAATTTGAAGAACCGTTTGTGTGGATCATACCAAGGTGGGAACAATAGGGATATATGCCCGTATTTGTGTAGAAGTTAACTTGCACAAGCTCCTCCTCTCTAAGTACCACCAGCTTCATCGTCGAGTCCGTCTAATTGAGTATGAAGGCCTGCACTTGATTATTTTTTTTGTGGCCATTATATTGATTGAGTAACGATGCCAATATATGTTCACTATCTATCATATTATTGTTGTGAACCACAAATAACAAATTGCTGCTAAAAAGTAAAAACCCACAAATCAAGTAAAATAGTTTAATTTTTGTGAACCAAAACCGAGTTAATAAGAACTTGGAAGGAGGTGAAGGAACAAGGACTGACCACGTGGAACGTATCATCCCACGAGTCGCGACATAAACTTTGAAGAAGACAGACGAGACGACTCCATCCTAATCCATCAGTCTGATTTCCCACTTACCACGCATTGTTTGTAGATACCTCGACGCTCGACCTCTAAGCCTCCAACTACACCCAGTCATGGCTTCTTCTTTACCGTTCACTGCAACTTTCTCTTCTCCTTCCCACAAATACATCGCAGAGAAACCAAGTTTTTATTCACTCAGGCAGCAGCAGTCATTCGGGTCTTCAAAATCAGGGTTACTGCGACGTGGGTTCTCTTTACAATCCCAGAATTCAGTTGGGTTTGTTCGAAAGACTCCTTCTTTCCGTGTTTTTGCCAGAGCCGCCACTGAGAAATCCATTCACGACTTCACTGTCAAGGTACGGCTTTTCAAGGCCTTCTTCATTCGTAGCATCGTATATAACATAAACCCAATTCATTAACAAGTTGTTGCTATTGCTGTTTAATACTGGAATTCATCCAACCTGTTTCTTTTGATGGAAAACTTGGAATTCATTGTTAGATGTAGCAGCCAGAAACCAATGAATTTATCATCCATTTCGGTGTGCTGTGTGTGCAGGACATTGATGGTAAAAACGTGTCTCTTAGTAAATTCAAGGGAAAAGCTTTGTTGATTGTCAATGTTGCTTCCAGATGGTACTCTCGTCACCAATCCAACAACTGATGATTCATAATCCAACAGCCCTCTTTAGGGATTGTGCTTACCCTTTTCAATCAATGTTTGCTGTCTGTCTTTGATTGCAGCGGTTTGACATCATCCAACTATTCAGAGCTATCACACGTTTACGAGAAGTACAAGACACAAGGTCAGCCAAATTCCTACAAATCTGCTGTCCTAATAATTGTTAGGGTGTCGAATTAGTTACGATTAGAAGCTCGAATTGGGTTTGGATGCAGGATTTGAAATCCTAGCGTTCCCTTGCAATCAGTTTGGAGGGCAAGAGCCAGGATCGAACCCGGAGATCAAGCAATTTGCTTGTACCAGATTCAAAGCTGAGTTTCCTATATTTGATAAGGTAGTGCCACATCCACATGACTTATTTTGATGGGTTTTGTATTGTTGTGTGCTGGACGAATCTGAAGAAGTTGTGTGGTGACAGGTTGATGTGAACGGGCCAAGCACTGCCCCAGTTTACCAGTTTCTGAAGTCAAGTGCTGGGGGGTTCTTAGGTGATCTGATCAAGTGGAATTTCGAGAAGTTCTTGGTGGACAAGAATGGTAAGGTCGTGGAACGTTATGCCCCAACGACATCACCTTTCCAAATCGAGGTACATTCTGCTAAAACATACACTTACTCATAGCATCATAGCAGAATGAAACCCTCCATCTTTTGAAGTTGTAGGTAAATGATATGGATTTTTATTTTGAAAGATGAAATCTTTGTCATCAGTTAATCTCAGTTGTCAGTTAATTTACCCTCTTCTACTTGTTGCAGAAGGATATACAGAAGCTGCTTGCTGCGTAAATGACATGAACAGATGAGATGTACCCAGTCAGATCATATACGTGCTTGTAAATTTCTACATCTGTTGATGGAATGATGGGTTTTTGCAAGTAGCTTGCATTTATATCGGTTATGTGGTAGATGTCATGAAGGGCGTGATAGAAATCGTTATGTACAATGTCGGAACTGGGGTGAACAGATTCGAGGCACCATCCAGGGTCCTCTGGTCGCAGTGCGATGAAACCTTAAGTAAAGTTCTTCAGAGATCAAATTTTATGTTCAATGTTTTATATTAGTTGGTATTTATACCTGAATTCTCATCTTTGATTTCTCTAGTTCTGCTACTGGTTATGAAAAGAACAGCACTGTGTTATTTTAGTCTGGAAGATTATTATATTTCTAATAATTGATGCAGTTCATATTTTACTAATGCAGACTATATTTTGATATAGTTCAGTTGTTCATGGAGCTTGTGTTTCTGTTTAAAGCATCAATTGGAAGTTGATTCTGTCTTGCCCATTCTGCAGCTGGCTGTAGCCTTTTTCTTCTTGCTCTTGTTTTCATGTTGCTGCTATGATTCAATAGCTGATTCCAACCACTTCATACAAAGGACTATAATTAATAGCTAGCTTACATATTTAGTCGATAAAAACTTGCTGTCTCCATGTCGCACTGAGCAATGGCAAACTCGGCTTGGCATCGCACTTTCTCGGAGGCTACGCTCACAAATCAGGCCGCACCTATCTCTGATCACTCTCCTATTGTGTTGTGTACTTCCCCACAAAATAGTGATGCACGGTCATATCGGTTCAGGTTCGAAAATCAGTGGCTTGAGGAACTGGTGACTCGAACTTGGGAGGAGGCAAGGTTCCTTGAAGTGGATGGCCGGTTGAAGGCCTGCGTTAGTACTATGGACAGCTGGGGTAAGCAATCTCACTTAAGGTTTTAATGTGACATAAAGGAAACTAAAGCAAGCCTTGAGAGACTGCGGGAGCAAGACGATCGCTGGGCAGTGGCCGAATATGAAGAGTGTCGAGCAGATATGGTTTGGCTTCTGGAACGAGAAGAGATTTATTGGAAGCAAAGGGTTAAACAATTCTGGCACAAAGATAGGGATTTAAACACTAAGTTTTTCCATGCTACAACAAATGGTCGAAGAAAGCACAAATCGATAAAAAGGCTGCAAGACAACAACGACCAACCAATGGGTGGAAGATAAAGATGGAATTGGTCGGATAGCAAAGCAGTATTTTACCGATTTGTTCCGAAGTGGTAACGTGGAATGGAAGAGTCATTATAGTCCGTGATCCCAAGGTTGGTTACAGATGTGGAAAATCACAATTTGCTGGCTCCGCTGAATATTGGAGAGGTTTGACTTGCTTTGTTCCAAATGAAACCGGACAAAGCCCCTAGTCCGAATGGGCTGAATCCGGGGTTCTATCAGGCATTTTGGGAGATAATCGGAGGAGAATTTTTTCTGGAATGTCGGCGGTGGTTAAACATGATTTCCTTTCGACTACTATCCACGACACTAACATTGTCTTAATCCCGAAGAAAACAAGCTAGGTTTCGATGAAAGATCTTCGCCCGATATCGTTATGTAATGTACGATATCAGATCAATTGTTTATCTCCTTTTTGTGTGTGTAGTATGTTAAAGAACCACTTGTTTATCAAAGAAGCGAAACATGTGAGGATGGAGTTGTTCAATCCGTTGTTTATATTGAGTTGTGCAAATTAATCACTTACAAAAATTTATTGGTTGACTTTGACCCTAGCTAGCTAAGCAGGCAGATGTTTGAGTAAGAGAGAAGAAAAGTCAACACAAATAAAATGGTAGAAGCAACAGCCACAGAAGAACTGAAGGAGAAGAAGAAGAAGAAGAAGTCTACATGATCTAATTAAGATTTCCAGCAAGCAATGGCGTCCACGAATCCCCTCACCCTAGAAACAGAGCAGCTAATCAGCAACCCTAACCAACAGCATCAACAACAACACGTACAAGAAGAACGCCGCGGTAACATCATTTCAAATCTCACCAAAACCATCCTAATCGACCCAATCCAATGGCTGCAAATGCTCTCATCAAACCTAAACCCAACATTCATCCTAGCAATCTTCACAGTCTACGGCCTCAGCCAAGGATTCTCCGGCTCATTCTTCAGAGTCGTCACCGACTACTACTGGAAAGACGTCCAGAAACTCCAACCTTCCACGCTCCAGATCTACATCGGATTCTACTACATCCCTTGGATTCTAAAACCCCTCTGGGGTCTCCTAACCGACGTCTTCCCAATCGGAGGGTACAACCGCCGGCCGTACTTCGTGGCGGCAGGGGTTGTTGGCTCTGTTTCGGCTCTGGCGGTGGCTCTGCTGGGGGCGGGGCTTCCGGTGGCGGCGGCGATGAGTTGTTTGGTTGGAGTGACGGCCGGGATGGCGATAGCAGATGTGACGATTGATGCTTGTATAGCGAGGAATAGCATAGAGAGGAAGGATCTGGGTCCAGATATGCAGAGTCTTTGTGGGTTTTGTTCGTCGGTTGGTTCGTTGATTGGGTTTTCTTGCAGTGGCGTTTTCGTTCATCTCCTTGGGCCTCAGGTACGTTAGTTGATTTGTTTGTTTTCTGGGTTAATTCGGGAAAGCAGCAGTGATGTAATGAATTGTATGTAGGTGGCGCTGGTTTTACTGGCGATTCCTCCGGCGTTTGTGGTGATTTTGGGGTTTGTCATCTATGAAGTTAGAAGTCCTGTAATTCAGAGTGGCCTGAACTCAAACACCAAGGTAATTTCTGTTGATGACACTATTAAATTAATTAGTGTTGTTCTAGGTCAGTCAACTCATCGATCTTTTAATTTGGGTTATTATAATTAGAAAGCAGCAACTTTGGCGCTTTGTTTTCAAAATGCACAAACTTTTCGAAACCCCAAATTTATCCTAATTTTTGACAGCCCTAACACCGTTAGTCCCATTTTGATTTTTTTTAATGACAATGACCCATTTGCTATTTTCCATCCACGTATGCTGCTGACTCGGTTCCACGTGAGGTCTTAAAAAATCAACCCCACGCCGCCACTACCCCACCCAACCCCTTTCTTCCCCACTTACCCATCTCCTCCTCCTCCTTCTCCGGCCAACTTAGCCTCTCTCCGGCAAACATTTCCTCCTCCAACGACAACCTAAGTATTATACTATTAAGCTTATATGCAATGCAGAGTAATACATTTTCCTTTTTCACTTTATCGATCTTGCCCATTGGAAGCAGAACAGTTTCTGACGCCTGAGTTCTTCTTTTCTTTCTTCTTCTTCAATTCAATTCCTTCACACTTTCACATTTCTCCATTTTTCAAAACTAATATGAGCTCTGTGGGCATTCAGTCCCAGCATTCCTAATGAATCCTTCCACTGCCGTACCCGCCGCCAACCCAACCCAGATCCAGCCACCACAGCCCCCGCAAGCCAGCCATCTTTCCACTTCCTGCGACCGCCACCCGGAGGAGCAGTTCGTCGGGTTCTGCCCTTCATCCTCGATCACACTTCCTCTTCCACTTCGTCTCGCAAGCCTCCACTTGCCGCCGCCGCCCTTAGGGCCCTCTTCAAGCCCTCATCTTCGTCCTCCGCCGCCGTAAACGGCGGCGCTGCTGGGAATACCAGCTCAGAACCTTCCTCGTTTTTCCCGAAATACCACCTCAGATCGTGTGACATCAGAGGGCGTAGTACGCTCTGGTCGCTGTTTAGCCACGACGACGAAAGAAAGAATCCAACTAAGAAGGAGGCACCTGAAGTCGAGCAGCCTAGGGTTTTCAAGTCTGGGGAAATCGCTACCGAGAGCGATGAAGAGGAAGAAATCGACATTAATGTCAGAGCCAACATCGAGGAGCCAATTTTAACTGCGAGAAATTTGAATGCCAAACCAATTGAAGAGATTATCGAGGAAGAGGAAGAGGAAGAAGAAGAAGAAGGCATCGTAATGGAGCCGGAGCCAGAGCCGGTGCTGGAGCTAGTTCAGGAGGAAGAATTGAAGACAATGAAGGACCACATAGATCTAGATTCCCAAACCAAGAAGCCATTGACTTCAGGTGCCTCCTTCTTACGTCAATAGAACGATAGATTTCGTCGAGAAGCGTAAAAGAGAAAGATGGGTTGTTGTTGTTGTTGGAAGATGAATGAGGAGATGTTGGCCGAGAGAGGCTAAGTTGGCCGGAGAAGGAGTAGGAGGAGGAGGGGATGGGTAAGTGGGGAAGAAAGGGGTTGGGTGGGGTAGTGGCAGCGTGGGGTTGATTTTTTAAGACCTTACGTGGAACCGAGTTAGCAGCATACGTGGATGGAAAATAGCAAATGGGTCACTATCATTCAAAAAAATCTAAAATGGGACTAACGGTGTCAGGGCTGTCAAAAATTGGGATAGATTTGGGGTTTCGAAAAGTTTGTGCATTTTGAAAACAAAGCGCCAAAGTTGCTGCTTTCTAATTATAATAACCCTTTAAATTTTTTTTTTTATAGTATCATAGATTAAACTAGGATTAATACACTTTTTTGCTCATCTACTATGCAAAGTTAACAAACATACCTTTTTACTATTTTCTGATCGATTTAACACTCTCTACTTTGAAAATTTTATCAAATATGCCCCTCCATTTATCTTTTCATCTATTTTTCGTCTAATGAGTTGATTATACGTGATAATTCATATTATTTGTACACCTTATCGTTGATTGTATTGTTCACAATCCAAAATTATTTAAATTAGAAGGAAAAAGAAAAAGGAATACCACAAAAACACCTCTGTACATAATGGTGATTATAATGCTTTTCCTTTCTCTTTTTTTTTTAATTTAAACAATTTCACCTTGTGGACGTCTCGATCAGTGGTGTCGTGGACAAATAATATGACGTAGCACGTATAATCAACTCATTAGACGAAAAATATATGAAAAGATAAATGGAGGGACATATTTGTTAAACTTTTCAAAGTAGAGGGTGTTAAATCGGTTAGAAAATAGTAAAATGGTATGTTTATTAACTTTGCATAGTAGAGGAGCAAAAAAGTGTATTAACCCATTAAACTATGTTATTCTTGGTACTCGAAAACATGCATGCATGTACATGTGCTATTCAGAATTGCAGTTATACTTATACAGGGCCGTCCCTTGAATTTCGGAGGCCCTGTTCTAAATTTATTATGTGGCCCTATAAAATGATAATTTAAACCCAAATTATTTGGGTACCCTAACCTGACTTGTTTGGACGGATATACTTATTGGTTTGAGACATTAATAATACCCTTTTATGATGGTATACACGTTCGACCTTGTACCCACCTTAACTTAGACCCATTGTCATTCCTAGACTATATAAAATTTATTAACAACTAAAAAAAATGAAAAGTAAAATAATATATGAAGTATAACTTAATATCATATCATACTTATATATTTAATAATAAATTTAGAGAAAACGATGATAATAAAAATAGAAAGACCACTTCAAAAATACAAACAATGTTGAATAGAACAAAAAAACTTAATTTGATTTTGACAAATATGAGGATTGAACCCATCACCACCTAGAATAAAACAAAGAGCTAAGCCACTAGACCACATCAACATTTATGTTTACTTTCTGCACACTTTATTTATAATATATATTTTAGGTATTTTTACTTAACCCGAAAATTTTGAGGCCCCCGATATTTTGAGGCCCTGTGCCGGAGAGCCGGCCAGCACACCCTTAGGGCCGGCCCTGTACTTATATATTATTAAGCATCAACACTCTCATACCATCTATATTTTCATCTCTTCATTTGTTATTCTAACTCGATTTATAATAGGGTTAATACACCTTTTTACCCTTCTACCATGCAAAGTTAACAAACATACCTCTTTACTATTTTCTAACCGATTTAACACCATCTACTTTGAAAAGTTTAACAAATATGCCCCTATGTTTAATTTTTCATCTATTTTCCATCCGATGTGTTGATTGTACGTGCCACGTCATATTATTTGTACACCTTATCGCTGATTGGAATGTTCACAATCGAAAATTATTTAAATTAGAAAGAAAAATAAAAAGGAATACCACAAACACATCCGTACATAATAGTGATTATAATGTGCTTTTCCTTTATCTTTACTTTTTGAATTTAAATATTTTCACCTTGTGAACATCCCAATTAGTGATGTTGTGGACAAATAATATGACGTAGCACGTATAATCAACTAATTACACGAAAAAAGATAAATGGAGGGGCATATTTGTTAAACTTTTCAAAGTAGATGGTGTTAAGTCGGTTAGAAAATAGTAAAAGAGTATGTTTGTTAACTTTGCATAGTATAGAGTCAAAAATGTGTATTAACCCTTTATAATATTATCTATAGATTGGAGTTATTATTTCCAAAAAGCTTCAAGTATGGCAAATTACTTTAAATATGCTCTATCTTTAAAAAAAAAAAACAAATCTATCCCACATTTTGAATTGTTAACGTTGTCAGTCCTTATTTGTAAATTTTTAAATATTCTGAAACAAGTAACTAACATATTTTATTATAAAGTTTTAGTAACCCAAGTTTGTCCAAATTGCATTTTGGACCCTGTTAAATTCTCTCCCTTTCAAATCCTCCCAAAGGAACCCAAGTTATCTTCTTCTCCAATCATCTCTTCTCTCAACCCTCTGCATCGCTACCGCCATGTCAACTTGGCTGACCTACTCCTTTTATCATGTCTGAAACCAAACGAATCGTCTTCAACTCCTTCCTCTTCAACTCCCTGATCTCCCTCCTCTTCATCCTCCCTATCTCCATCTCAATCACCTTCTTCACGAATAAATTGACATAACTATCTATATATGTTTGTTATCACATAAAGTACTTTATTATTTGAAATAACCAACCACTCGATCCATAAATTTAAGTTTCATGTTATATATTTTCAATAATAACGACATGTTTCCCGAATAACACAACACAACAATAATCCATAGTGACTTGTGTAAAGCAACCTGCCCCGCTCGATTTGCAAGTGTAATAACATTAATTCAATTTAAAGAATACTAATGTTGATATATTTGATGTGCTGAGTGAGATCTTATTAATGAGAATTTGTATGGTGCAAAATCAGAGAATAGGAGTAGCAGTAAAAGGGATGTGGAGAACAATACAATACCCTCAAGTATGGAAGCCATCTCTCTACATGTACCTCTCTTTAGCACTCAGCATCAGCACCCACGAAGGCCAATTCTACTGGTACACCCACCCCAACCCCGACCCTAACTCGAACCCAAACCCGACCAAACCGAGTGGCCCAGGCTTCTCCCAAGGCTTCATCGGAATGATTTACGCCGTGGGAGCATTGGCATCAATCATGGGCGTAATCATCTATCAGAAAACCCTCAAGAACATCCCCTTCCGTCCCTTGCTCTTCTCCGCACAGCTAATGTACGGCCTCTTTGGGATGCTCGATGTGGCCTTCATCCTCAGGTAACATATCTAATTAGCATCCTTTGATTTTGGAATTTTTCATGGATAACTTAAAATGAACAGAAATTTTATATCTGTAAGGTATTTCGTAAATAGCTCATTTGTTTATTGGAGATTCGAATTTGAAAGGAAAAAATTTGTACGTAATTTTGGGGACAAAGATACGTAATAATTTATCCCAATGACACATTGCATTACAAAGTACAAAACTAGACAATGGTCACATGTATGTGGGGGTGGTGTGATGCCAGTTGGGTTGAAACGTGCCACTCACATGAACTTATTTAATAAATTAACATGTTAATTAAAGCGGCCCCAACACCATCACATGCGCTGGCGACAACACAATTATAATATATTATTGTGTTGCCGCCAGCCCATGCATACACATGAATGGTGTTGAGGCCGTTAATTAAAATGCTAATTTGTTATTTAAGTTTATGTGGGTGGTATGGTGCCATTAAGTTGGCGTCATGCCACCCACGTGTCATCGTTGTCTATTTTTGGATAATATTGAATAATGTGCTATCAATGGTATATATATTACTGCGTAATTTTATCCCAAAAGTACAAAACTGGTTACCATTAAGTGGCAAAGTATAGTACAACAATACCAATTAGCTCATATCAAATGCGCACAGAACTCTGAAATTGGACAATGATAACACGTGGGTGTAAACCAACCGATCCCTCCAAATCTGAAATTAAAAAAAACACTCTCGACAATTATAGAGTTTAGAACTTACTTAAAACTTAATAATAAATCAATTTTATATATAGCAACACATGCAACATAATATGACACATAATGTTTGATAGGTGGAACCTACATCTAGGGATCCCAGACTCCGTATTCGTGATGGCGGAGGAGTGCGTATCAAAGGTGGTGACGAGGATCCGGTGGACTCCGATGATCGTGCTGAGCACGCGCCTATGCCCGGTAGGGATAGAAGGAACCTTCTTCGCGTTGCTGATGTGCATCGACAGCTTAGGTTCTCTGTCGTCAAAGTGGGCCGGCGGGGTGGTGCTTCACTTGTTTGGAGTGACCAGGACTGATTTTGGTAACTTGTGGGCTGTGGTTTTGTTGAGGAACATGTTGCGGTTGGTGACTTTGGGTTTGATATTTCTGGTTCCCGATGGGGATTTGATGGACGACTTTGTTCCGACGTCGTCGTCGTTGGATGTTTTCAGAGAGAGTAATGATAGGGCATTAGGGGATGGATGGTACTGGTGATGATGAAGATGGTGGGTTGTTACTTGGGACTATTGCATGTATGAAAGAACAACATACGTTAATCAAATCTTGATTTATTATATATTTGTATGCTAAAGTTGATTGATGAAGAAGCCTGCTTTTGCAACAATCAAATTTAACTATAGACTGAAAATATGTCAGGAGCCGTTACATCCCAATAACTCCAATTATTGAGAGAGGCAGATTGACTTTTTTTTTTTTTTTATGAATGAGTATGGATATATTACTTATAAACTGTAACTGTACAAAAGGGTCCGCCAATTATGGCCACCCAAATCCCTCCCACCCAAAAGCTAGGTAACCACTCCAAAATGTGCTTCCAGCACCCACCACCCACACCAAAACAAACCTCCCCTGTCAAAAGACAAGCGACCAGCCATCCCCCTAATTACTCCAACGCCTCAACCTTTAGCGCAAAGGCGGGACAATTCCTACGGTAAAAACACTTCTTTTGTTGTCCTCATAACAAAACTAAAATTGGTATCTAAAATTAACAAATTAAGTACCTATAAAAATTAGTACTTTTAACTTTAAATTAGGTACCTACCATGAAAAAATTAGTACCTAAATTTAACAAATCAAGTTCTTATTATGAAAAATGATACCTACGAATTCAAATCATGTACCCATTACGAAAAAATCAGTACCCAAAATTAAAAAAAAATGGTACTTTAATAGTGTTGTCACGGTGACAACAAAATAGGTGTTATCACCATAATAAATCCGCAAAGGCAGTACCTAAATCCGAATAAACCAACCACCCACAGCGGGTAGACCCCAAAAAACCCAAACCCCCTGCCCAAAATTACCCCTGTATCAGTCCCATATCCCCTTTGACCGAAAGGCCTGCCCCCCAAACCGCAAAACAGCATGCACAAGAAACAAACAGCACAAAAAGAACACCCCCCAGCAGTAAGTACCCCATCACAACAAACCAAACCAAACGAGACTCTAATCTGCACCTGCATCATGACCAAAAATCAGCAGCCACTGTGGCAAGTCTTGCTTGGCCAAAGATCCCCACCACACACCATCGACTCACCCTATAAGCAACTCGCGTAGCCAACTCTTTCCAATCCACTCGCTTATCTCTGAAGACTCTGTTATTTCTTTCTGACCAGATAAGCCAAACGTTCGCATGAAGTAGAACCTGTACCCCGGCCTAACGCGCCTACTACAGTTCAATCCTTTCCAAACTCGAAAGAACTCCTGGATCCCATGAGGAAACGGTCCGAGCAAGGAAAGTCGTGAACTAAAGAAAATCCACACCTGTGACGCAAAGGGGCAGCGGTTCAGATTGACTTATATATTAGTCATTAACAAAATAGATGAGAGATTTTGATTTAAAGATAAGAGGCTATTTGAGAATGTCAAATAAAAATTAAATTAGTAAATCAAACTAGCCTACGATTTAGGTACTTAGAAAAAATATCACTCTCATCCCACTACAAAAAAACTTAATTCAGCAACATTTTTTTCGGCAACGAATATTGAAATTCGTTTATACATACTTTTTGCAATGCGCTTTCCACAATAATTGTTGTAACGCTGGAAAAACGTTCCCAAAAGACTTATGCAACGATTTTTTGCATTTTCAACAACTTTTTTACAATAAAGTCTCTTAACCATTTATCTTAGTAACCTATTTTATTTCAACTCCACCAACACCTTTGTGACGGCACCATCGTCGACAATCTAACTCTCGTTGAGCTTCTGGTATTTGTCGTTGACTTTTGTCAAGGTCTTTGTTAGAGTATGAAACACATCGTATCATATTGGTTAGTTGGCTACTTTGTTACTAGTTTTTTGCATTCTGTTAGTCTGTTAATGGTTTTATCATTGTATACAGATACGTCTCTCTTTGTAATAATAATTAACTTCTGAAATCTAATCTTTGAGATAATTTTTCACAGTATAAAAGTCTCTAATGGTCTAAGTTCGTTCGTCAACCCCTTTTATTCAAAATCACTTTGCCTCCGCTCTTCCTCTAATGTCTAAGGAAGAAGACCAATTTGCAGAAACTGTGAATATATGGGTCATAATGTACTAATGTTGAGGCTGTTACAAGAAACATGGTTATCCTCCTAGGTACATCTACCAACCATTGACTACTTTATCTCCAACCGCATGTGAAATCTACTCATCGATTTTAGTTCAAAAAATTTATAAATTTTTGTTGGAGAAAAATAACGCGGATTAGAAAACCATAACGAAATAGAAATCGAAAGAAAATTGTAATCGAGGCCTGTGTTTGCACAGTTTCCTTAAGATAGATTCGCCCTACAGAAGGGCGTCTTTCTCCCAGGATACAATGATCTCAACAGTGTTTCAACACCGCCGAACGCAACCACTCTTGAGCAAAGCGACAACAAAGGGACCAAAAATTAAAAAGAAAGGAAGAAGAAGACTTAAACTTTTGGGAGAGAGATTTTAGTATCTGAAGGTGTATTGAAAACTGAAGGAATAGGTGGGTATTTATAGGGAAAAATTATGGAGCAAACTCTTTAGTTGAGCAATGTGGTATAAAACCACTTTCTCACATTACTCCTTTTCCCACCAAGGTACTTTGAGAATCAATTTCTCATTCACCTTAAATCCATTTTGGACGGATTATATCTGGATTCGAAGCTCTCTTGTAGGAGAACACGAATATGTAATCACCTTACAAAAAGGTGTTAATTAACCCACTCATAATCACATCCCAAAATGGTACAAACCCATTTGGTTTACCCAAATTTTCCAACAATTTTAAATACGCAATTTGGTTCATATTTGAAGTCGTCACATTCCCATTGAAGAAGTGTAAAGTCTCACTCTATAAAAGTTCATAATAGTTGTTGTAATTGAGGCAGTAGTTGGAGAATGAAAAATAGAAACAAAATAATATGTAATATTTCTCCTAAAAAACAAAGGCCTAATACCCTAAAATAACACCAACTATCCGGTTAATATAAGAATATACACCATCTATTCGAATTATATTACACGTCACCATCTATCCCATTTTTCCCCCAACCTAACACGCCGTTATCTAGTCAGCATAATTAGACACGGTGGGCTATTAAAAGTGTTGCGTGGCGACTAGTCATTTGCCACATCGGACTAGTCGAGCGGACATCAAAAAATCTTATCACTAACCCTATCTATTCATTATCCTTCATTCTCATCTTCTCTTTCTATCTTTCTCTTCCTCATTGTCTTTTCCCCTTCCCATTTACTCCAACAGCCACCACCGCCACCCTTCTACACCTTCCCTTTTTACCTTCTTCTTCACACATTTGGTTTCATCCATGGACATCCCTTGTGCTCCTTTCATATCATCCATGGCATCCCGACCTCCAAAAAGACTCACCTCCTAGGCCTCCTCTCTCGGCATCCCTCTCTCTGATCTGGACTCCCATCCTACCATCGATCTCGCAATCTACGGTGCTGACGAAGTAACCGTCCGGAGGTTGAGTTCGTCAACTGACGCCGCCGGGATAAGTTGATTACAGACGGATATGCGCGCCGTCTCCTGTCGGCACGACGGATCGCCATCATGGTCTAGAGATTCGACGGTGTTCTTTCACTGGAAGGCGGACGACGGGTGGTGGAGCATCTTCCGGACCGAGATTTCTAATTTCTCCGATCTGGTTTTCAGAAGCTCAGATCCCAATTCATTTCACTCTGGCTGGGGTCCACTACTTCACTCCGGCGTCGTTCCATGACGGGAAGAGAGTCGCTATCGCGATCTTGAACTGGGCGAGTTTTCTCCATTGATGGAGTTTCGAAACCCTAATTTTGATCACTAAAAACCTTTTCTCGATTGGAGCTTGGGATAAGGTATTAGGTACTTAGGTTTGGGTGTCGGATATTTAGGGTTAGGTTCGACGATGGACCTTGGTAAGCTTGGATATGTTTGCGTGCCGATGGTGGATAGGCAGAGTAGAAGGGAGATTGGAGAAGGTGGAGGATTAAGGAGATGAGTTTTGTTATTTTTAATTATTATTTAAATTAATAAATTATAAAAGCCACATTGGATGCCAAGCGGACTATTTTGTACAATCATCTAACATCGTCATGCCACATAAGAAAACCGTTATGCCACATAAGCTCTAAAATAGTAAAAACTAACGGTGTGCTAGTTCGGAAAAAAGGAAAAAAAGAAAGATAGATGGTGACGCGCAATGTAATTTGAATAGATGGTGTATATTCTTATATTAACCGGATAGTTGGTGTCATTTTAGGGTATTACTCAAAAAACAAACAATATAGTTGGTGGTGGTAAAATATGGTTACATTCAAAGATTAAAATTGATTAATCATTCAACTTCGGTCAGTCAATACTTAATAGTCACCTTATAAAAAAGTTGGACTGTTAATCAATTATGAATTTTATTTTTTTTTGTAACCAAAAATGATTTTAACTAAATGTTTCTTATTTGGTTCATAATTATAACTATTATGATCAGTACGTAACTGACCGATATTGATTGAGCAGTTGGTCAAACAGACACCAAGTTGGTGGGTTAACGATTAAGAGGTTTACAATTTTTTAAACCTCTCGGTCGACCGACGTCAATAAGTTATTAATCTAACCGACTGACTCCCACCCCTACTACAAAACCAAGTTGTAAAATATATTTTATTACTTTAAATTTATTGTCTAAGTTTAAATTAAGTGGATAAAGTAAGTAATTGAATAATGATTACAGAAAAATAATTAGTTTTACTATCAAGAATGAAAAAGCTTTAAAATTAGGCGCGTGAAAACCATTAATAGTTGAAATGTTAGGCGCATGGGCGCGTGAAAACCTCTGAATTGAAAAAGTTTTCGGAAAAGTTTCACTGTAAAACCCTTCGCCATCGGCGCCTCCGCCATGGCTTCTTCTTCTTCGTCTCCTCCTTCTTCTTCATCCTGGGCTTCCATTGTGGCTGATAAGAAATCTGGTTTGGAATTCGTATTGGAATCGAGAAAAGCGGTGGTTGATGGGATTCTTCATATCCCAAAGGAAGTGGTTGACCTAGGAGTCGCGAAGCTTCGCTCTGCAATCGTTGCTCAATTCCTAGGGGAAGTTCCTCCTGTGAAGGTGATTCGTGGTGTAATGAACAGGTTATGGGGGTATGAAGGTGAGGTTATCCTATCTACTCTGTCAGTTGGGTTTTTTCTTGTTGAGCTACCATCGGTGAAGTTGTGTGATTGGATTCTTGCACGCTCTTGGCATATTCATCATTCAGCTATGATTTTGCGTCGACGTTGGGCACCTCAGATTACCCCGATTGATTTCACGCAGAAGGAAGTTCCGACCTGGATAGTGCTGAAAGCAGTCCCTCCTACTTTGGTTACCCCTAAAGGAATCAGTTGGTTAGCTAGCCAAGTGGGGCAACCGGTGAGCAAGTTTATTCGAAATGAGTTAGATGTTAAGGTGTGTGTAATCAGGAAAGTAGATGAAGAGGTGAAACCCAAGTTGGAAGTTGTTTTGGCAGGAGGTGAGCAATGCTCAATTGATGTGGAATACCCTGAGCCAAGGTCATATTCTTGGAAGACGACTCACGTTGGAGCAGTAGGGAAGGATGCTGCTTCCCAGTCATTTGTCTATGTTCCAAAGGGAACCACTTCAGGCAATGCAACTGAACCACTTGTGGGGGAGGGAGCACCTGAAAATTCCCAAAAAGAACAGAATGGAGGGGGACAGGCAATGGATCTAAATCTCCTTTTGGAGTGGAAGTTCCACATGTTCAACAGACTACTAGTAGCCCGATCCCTAAACGTGTTCATGAGACTAAGGATGGTGTGTTAGTGAGTGATTCTGAAGATAATGAGGAAATTGAAGTAGATAAGGCACCAGAGCAGAGAGCCTCTGTTTGGAAGCAGGCTGAGGCATGTGAGCAGAGTGTTTCTGCCTCTACATCACAAGGGTTAAATATTGTTCTAGGTGAAAATGGAGCACATGTGGATTTCATGAATCAAAGTAAGTTAGTATCTCCGAAAGGAGTGATCACAAGACCAAAAAATCGTAGAAGATGAGGTTCAGGGTTTTGAATGGAAGCCGCTGGAAAAGTATAGAGTCTAATTGATATGGGAGCAGCTGGACTGGTTTGCTATACCAAGTAACAGCTTAATTGTTTGGTTGATCATCAAGGGCAGGATTACAACAAAAATCTGGGAGTTGATTGCAGGTATGGGAGTGCAGCTACTCCAAAAGTCTACTGAATGTTTTTCATCCCCGATATAAAGGTTAGGCAATGTTATTGATCTTGTGGAGACTCACTTTAAGGATATAGTGATATTCATTCTCCCATAGATACTTTGGTTGATAGGATTAAGAATGACTTTAAGTTTTTGCTTTTGGTAGAATAGATGTAAGAGCGATTTTAGCCTTCATCTAAGTTTTAGTAGTTTTATAGTTTCTTCTTGGTATCTGATTGATTGTACAGTGCTATATTGATTTGATGAAATGAAACCCTTACCTTTTCATAAAAAAAAAAGCTTTAAATTTGATTTTATTATTATTATAAGAATAATGAGTTACTAGTTTATGATTGGAGATGGTCTTAAATCTTAATATCAAGATTTTGGACTGATACTAAATAATAAATAGTGAAGGTTCATTACTAGTTTAGATAAGAATGAATTAATATTTGAGAGTACTAGTTTTCTACTTTAAGAAAACTTGTGTGACTAAAAATGTTATTTTACTCGAGTTGTAGTTCAAAATTAAGTGACTGCTTGAATAATTTTTAAGTATTTAGTAACCTACTGATTAAAACATTAAACTTCAGTGGCTGCAAATGTAATCAAACCAGGTACGGTGTATGGAGAAGTTTAGGGTTAGTTACTTAAATCATCACTAAACTTTGGCCAAATAACCCGATGATCATTGATCTTCAAAAAATTTCTTAGCACTCACTGAACTTTGACAATTAAACCGAATAGTCACTGTTAGCTACGGACATCCATTTTTCCATCCATTCGCCTACGTGGACACACCACATCAGCTGCCACATATGTTAAGTTAGCCATGTCACTTTTTTGTTAACCCAAAACTAACCATTTAACCAACCCAAAACTCAAACCAAATCCCAAACACCCACCCAATTACCAAACCAAATCTAATCCTTTCCTCCTTCTCTTTCCTCCTTCTTCCTCTTCCTCCTCCTCTCCTCCACCACAACCACCGTCACCCTAGCCGGAATGCCACCGCCTGGATGGTGGTGGTAGATAGACGTACTTGATTTCTTCCACAGTCTTCTCTTCTTCAACAATCCTCTGTCCAAACTCTTGACGGTGAATATTCCTCTTACCTTTTCTTCTAGCTGTCTTCTGCGGCTGAGACGGCGTCGGCTTCGGAACCGATGGCGACAACTTTCGTTTATAGAAATCCTCCATGTCCATTTCTTTCCATTCGTCATCGCCACTTTTAGAGTGTCCAACGGAGCGATACGTCCTCTGCACTCTTCTCTTTCCAGCTTTCGCCGGCGGAAGCGGTGGAGCCGCAGTAGGCAGAGAAGAAGGCAGATCCACCGGAGGAGAAGGTAGTGGATCAGACTCAGCATCCTCCATTTTCTCCGTCTTCTCCTCCTCATCCTTCACCGCTGTAACAGTATCTACGCCAATATCTTTGGTATCATCCAGATTATCAATCTCAGTCTCCTTTTCCTCTGCCACTTCTTCCTTCCTTAGAGCATTATCCACAGGGCTGGGGACGTCATCGGAAGAAGGAAATCTATAATCCCTAACATGAGTATCATCATAAAACCGCCATCGATCATCTCCACCTCCGCCGATCCACAACGATTCTTGCCTCAGATTTGGATACGATTTGAAGCTTCTCAGCCTGTTCAAACCATCGCCGCCACCAAATTGACTCAATCGATCCTGATTATTCTGCTGGTAATCGTAGAATCTCGCGGCGATAATGATACTTTCGCCGCCGATTGCTGATAGCTTCGATCTTCATAGTAATTAGAACCAGCACTACTCGTGGCGGCAGAAGCAACCTGTTCGTAACGACCAGTTCCTGTACTGTTGGTCCTCTGGACACCGTTTCGGCTGAGAAAGCCGCAGATAATGGCGAAGAGGACGAGTACTAGGTTGAGAGAGTCCCAACTCTTCTTGACGGAATGAGGTCTCAAGATTTGGGAAGTGAAGGAGAGGAAAGAAGGGATGATTACGAAGACGAAAACGCAAGCTATGAGGAGAAGGATAGTGAGGAGGAGGCCGGAGTTGAGGAAGAAGGAGGAGAAGTTTCGGCGGCGGTTGTCGTCGGAAGTTTGAAGCCAGAATGGTGATGCCATATCTACGGCGGTGGCATTCCGGCTAGGGTGACGGTGGTTGTGGTGGAGGAGAGGAGGAGGAAGAGGAAGAAGGAGGAAAGGATTAGATTTGGTTTGGTAATTGGGTGGGTGTTTGGGATTTGGTTTGAGTTTTGGGTTGGTTAAATGGTTAGTTTTGGGTTAACAAAAAAGTGACATGGCTAACTTAACATATGTGGCAGTTGATGTGGCGTGTTCACGTATGCGGATGGATGGAAAAATGGATGTCCGTAGCTAACAGTGACTATTCAGTTTAATCGTAAAAGTTCAGTGAGTGCTAAGAAACTTTTTGAAGATCAATGACCACCGGGTTATTTGGCCAAAGTTTAGTGATCATTTAAGTAACCAAGAGAAGTTTAGGTTGGGTTGGGTCCCAAACCAAAAGGGTACAGCGTACAGCAGCCAAGCCAAAGAGCGAGCCTTTACCGAAGCATTTCCGACCTGCTATTCAAATTCTACTCCTCCGTCGTCGCCGCCGCTGCTATATTCACCGGAAATTCTCCAACTTGGTGTTTCCCATGGTATACTTTTATTTTTTGTTCCCCCCTCCCTTCTCTTCTCCATGTGGAGTTCACTGTCAATTCGTTAACGTTACCCTGGCCTTGTAAAATAAAACTAGGGTTTCTCCTCTCTTCTCCTCGCAGCCATTATCGAGAGATTCATCGTGGGATTCTTCTGATTTCCTCAACTAGGATCATGTTAGAGAACGCTATTTGATATTTCATTTCTCTCTAATTTGTGCGGGGTTCATTGCTCAAATATTTTAAGAGTTCAAGAGGCTTTGCATTACAGTTAGTTCCATATACCATTCTCTTTACAACTACCTCTTGGGCAGTGTTCGTTCATCTTTCTAAGTCTACTTACTACCGTAAGGCCGGGATGTTGATTCAGTTCAGCACACACTTGCTTTGAATTTGTTTGGCTGTTTCTATATATGTATTACTGGGCTACTACTACTCACTACTCTGATTGACATTTGTGCTCTTAAAATGTGTCATGACGCAGGCTAATAGGCACACCATAATACTGATGCAGGCCTCCCCTAACAGAGCAACGAGGACCTTCATGGATTATGGGTCTGTTAGTCAGGCCATGGAAGGTTGTCTGCCTGCTTTTCTGATATTTTTCTTTTCCTTGCTATTGATTTTATTTTTCTGCACCAACAGTTATTGCCTTTCATTTAATTGGTTTCATTGTCCGATGATCATTGGAAAAGCTTTTAGAACTTTTCGTGTTCAAAACTTATGAGTTATGTTTGACAACCCTTATCAAGCAGGTGCAGTACTTATGATTCTTATTGATTTCTTTCTCGTTGTTGCTTATGTCTAAACTCGAAACATTTCCCTCTCTATTTAGAAGATATCAGCTGAAACATACTTAAGAATGATCTTGTTAGCTGTTACATTTCATTTTCCGTTCTCCATTGACGACTCCTTGTTCCTCATCTGAGTGGCCACTATTGGAGTGATTTTCTGTGAGTGTTTGGATGTTTTCTGTGATCTTGTTTCCTGCCACAGTGACTTGTATGTTTTATTTCTTTGAAAACTATCGAGCAAATAAATCAATGGATGTTCAAGATATATGGTAGCGAACTACTAGGACATTTCAATACTAAACAAATTGCTGCATTAAGCTGTTTTCTCAAGTCATTCCTTTGTGGTGGTTCATATGTCTGCTACTGTTCTCCACAATATGCATTATTTTCAACCACGTATTTAATTGCCACTTGCTTCCTGAAATTCCAGGTATTTGTGGTCTCTATGAAAGAAAGCTCAAGGAAATAAATCCAGCTTTGAGAAACATCAGTTATGACATCGCCGATCTGTACAATTTTATTGATGGCCTTGCAGACATGAGCGCATTAGTGTACTTTCTCTATCTCCATCTCTTTTCGTTTTCCTCCATTAGTGTTTTCCTGATCATTTCATGTTCTCAATTCGAACTGATTGCATCTCATATCAATCTTTGGTATTCAAGTCTAGTGAATATAAATAGGAAGTAGTCTTCTCTTGTTCTTTTCCATTTTTGATTGAGAAGAGGAGGGTTTCAGTTGGATGGATTTTGTGATTATGAGTGGTAACAAGTTTCTTGTTGCCATTCTTCGTAACTGAATGTTTAGCTTTTTAAGGGATAGTCTTACACGAATTTTTTTTGTGAATGGTAAATGGTGTGCTGGAAGTTCTTTGTGCTGTAGTTGATTGTTGGTATTTGATTTAATTGATGTACCTAAGTCTGATGGAATTATTTTTAGAAGAAGTAAGACTACTGGAACTTAAATAGTAAGTTAGTGTTTTGATAGGTGGAGTCACAACTCAAAGTTGATAAGCCTTAGTAAAAAGTAGAACACAAGAATGATCTTGCAAACTCCAAAAATTTTGTATTGATCTGATTTCCCTAAACTGAACTGTAAGTCCTTTCTATAGAAAAACTCGAAGCATCGTAAAGTGAATGTTATTTCTTTTCACCGGTTAAGTCTTGTAATAGATAAGATACATGACAAGTGAACATCTTCTATTGGGGATAGAGTAACATCTTCTATTGACAAGTGAACATCTTTTATTGAAACCTCATAATTGCATAATGAACCCAGAACCAACGTAGATCTTAAATTGGGAATTAAACCCATTCTCCAATTCAAATGACTATCATGATTCCCACCAATAAATGATTTTCCTTGCATGGAATGCACAGTATGTGATAGTCGGTCTTAAAGCTGTAGCTGGCTAAGTTCTGCAGTATGGTTTCATATTGTTTACTTGGGCACCAAAGAAGCTAATGGCTAAGCGTTGTACTGTTGTGCATATCATGTGTCCCTAAATTTGAAGGCCTATTTGGGACTGCTAATTTTGAAAAATGTTATATGGGTGAATGTGGTGTATCTGCTTATTATTTAGTGTGCATCTGTCATGAGATAGGCCGATTGTAACGGTTTCTATTTGTGGTTGCAGGTACGATCAAAGGATTCAGGCTTATTTGCCATATGACAGGCAGTGGATCAAACAGAAGACATTTCAACACCTCAAAATGTTGGCCGCACAATGAACTCGAGTTTGTGTTTGCCAACGATATTTTGTCAAAGGCTGTCATAGGGTCAAATTCAGCTCCAAAGTGCAGATTAAGTATATAATTATCTTCACTTTGCTACAAAAATGAAACAAATTATTGACTACTATGTGAGAAGTGAGAAGTGTGTTCTTCTTCTCTGTTGTGACCTCTCATTGTGCATAAATAGTTGACAGACTATTATTGCAGCTCACTGCAGATATTGTTGTTTCTGAGAGTTGAATTATTGACTGTAGGGAAGAGAATGAAGTTAGGAAGAAATTTGATGAAACAGTTGTTGATTTGCTTGTGTATTCATCAGTCGTGATTGTTCTCAATGTATGAATCAACTGCAATTAAGGCTGTTCATGAGCAGAGCCGAACTTGACTGTGCTCAGGTTTGGCTCGTTATTTTTTAGATGAGCTTGAGCTGAACTTGAGCTAGAATTTTTAAGCTTGTGACGAGCTCGAGCTTACTCGAGGCTGACTCGTTAACTACACTTGACGAGTCAAACTCGGTTTCAAGTCTAACTTTGGGCATTAAAACTACTTGATGAGTCCAATTTGAAGTTTTTGCGATAAAAAATATTAGTGAGTCAAGTTTAAAAAACAAGTTATCATGAAATTTACAAGTTTTTATTGTATATTACAAAACACATGTTTCATCATATCTAATTATATATATTTTGATTTCAAAAAAAATAATTATATATATTTATATTCCTAATTAAAAAAACGTAGTAAGCTAATACATGGCTATTAGAGCTAACATGGTGTACTGAATACACTTACACTTCAATTAACGTCATGAGGACGAAAATACGACCGAAAGGACCCAAACGACAAAGTGATTGAAATAGGAGGGGTAAAAAGATAAATTTATAGTATATGGGGCTATATGTTAAGTTGGAAAAGTAGAGGGGGCAAAGTGATATTATCCCTAAATAAATAAAACACTAGGAAGGCAGCGATAGTTTTGAAAAAAATAAGGCCAAAAAAGGGGAAAACAATAGTAATGGAACAATAGGCAGGATTGATTAGCGAGTAGCGACGGCCGCAACACGAACCAAGCTAAACTCATCATTTGCCTTCATTGTCCGGCAGCCTGCTTGTACCCACGTTCGCCGCCGCTCACCGGAATCGTTATTCAACTCTAGGCCACTATTTCTAGTTTCGGTGTTGAAGCAACGCTTTATCAGTAGCTTCCTCAGACCTCCTCTCGTTAGCTGCCTCCAGCGCTCGTTTGTGTTTCCAGAAGACAGCGACGAATTCCTCTGTAATTGATCCTATCCAAGGTCACCATTTTTTCTTTTCTTTTCACTTGACACGGTATTTTACTCCTTTCTCATGAACCGTGTAGGTTTTGCATCCTGAGGTTAGGTTTTCATCTGTATGTTATATCAGACGTGGATCCGTTCCAGTTTAGGGTTCGTGTCAATTTGTCTCGTTAGATCTCTCTCGCTTGATTGTCATTTCTGTTTTGAGCTTATGATCGATTTCATTTGGTGTCTGGCGTCCCACTCGTGGCTTTTTAACGTTTATGGCTAATCTCGATTTCCTGAGTGAGCGGCAATGGTACTGTTAACTTCGGCAGGGGTAGGTTTTTGTCTAGCCTCCGACTGAATCGTAGCCTAGAAAGTGGGTAATTCATTTATCCAGGCCCGTGTATACAATGCTTGACCTTGTTGTTTAAAAAGTTGCTTCTTTCTTGGGACTGGGATTGGAAGAGTAAGGCAGTGCCCCATTTTATTATCTCATTCTTGACTTGTATAATGATACCTTAGCCGGCGCGATAGACTATATCTGTTGCCCAATTAGATTCAGTTTGGTTTTGAACTGGCTGTTTCTGGCTATTGTCGTTCTAGAAATTTCATCAGGTGTTTAGGTTGTGTGTCTTTTTTGCATGTTCTCAGAAGTGTCTGGCTTTCGTAATCTTTGAGGTTTGACGAGTTTCTTGGAATTGACTGTTTAGAAGTTGATGAAAGATGAGCTCATTCTCCATTACTCGCAAGAAAACCCCCTTTCAGAAACATAGGAGGAGGAAGAAGCAAAGAAAAAGGTGTGCATTTGTAGCCTCCCTTAATCTAGGGCGTGTTTGGTTTTTGTTAAGTGAGCTATGTTCATGACAAGTTCTTTCATTTTTGGTCTGTTGTTACTCTGCAAAGAGGGCGGAAGATGAAACGGCTCGTTTATATGCCGAGTTTGTGGAGTCATTCCAAGGGGATACCGCTCCTGGTTCAAAGGCTTTTGTCAGAGGTGGACTGATCAATCCTAACGAAAAAGCGAAGGTTGATTCTGAAGGTTAGTCTGCAATTGATGTTTCTCACTTTAGAAGTTCCTCTTCACTGTTATGTTTGTATGCCCATTTGATTGTATGGATGCATAAACTACTTTTCTTCTATTATGGGACCACATTATTAAAAGTATGGGCCTTTTTTATTCATTCCCGGATGGCAGGTGAAAAGTCCAAAGATGGGGTTTCTGTTCCAAAGAAGGGAAGTAGGTAAATTGATGATTTTGAGTGATCAAGCATGTCACGATCTAGTTTTGCTAGGCATTATAATCAGCTCTGTGCAGTGATGGAATCTTTTGGGTGATCGGAATCTATAGGATATATAAACTTAGGATTATTGACTTGTAGATGTATGCTTTTCTTTTTGTCGACAGCCTTCTTTGGTCGGGGTTAAATTTTTTGTTTCCGTGATATTTTTACAAGGCTTACTAGTAGAAAATGCAAGATTTCCGTACATAATTGTGATGTTCAACTTTTCCCATGGTTGTATCAAGAACTGTGGTGCCTCAGTTCGTTTGTTGTGTCATTCCTATGTTTACTTTCACCTGTGCAATTTCAAGGATATATTTGTGTTTTCTGACAAATGTATACATACATCTAAGCACATCGAAATCTACATTCAACATAAAGACATTGTTCTTACTAAGTCAACACGGGAAGTATGTACTTGTTCTATGGCTTGGAAGTTTATCCTTCATATCACCTCTGCAGGTATGTCCCATCCTTCCTACCACCTCCCATGACATCCAAAGGAAAAGAATCTGAGAAGAAGGTCTGTATTCTAAAAACTGGTGATTATTGATTATTTGTGAATGTGGCTTTAAATATCACGTATACTTTGCAGAGGGAGGAGGAAAGACCAAAGGAAAAGGAAAAAGGGAAGTCCAGAAACATAGATCATTTCATGGAAGAGTTGAAGCATGAACATGAATTGAGGGAGAGAAGGAATCAAGAACGTGAGCATTGGCGTGATGGCCCTAGTGAGAGTTCTCTTGTAAGTATTTCCTCTCTACTTGTTTTCCCAATAGGGAAACCATATATTTGTACATCCAATACCTTCAATTTTGTACTGCTAGCAGAATTCTCTATACAGTTACTAAGTTACTATTCTCCGCAGCTATCTAGTCGGTTTGATGAACTACCTGATGACTTTGATGGAAGGCTTCCAGGATCATTTGATGATGGTGATCCTCAAACTACCAATCTTTATGTGGGGAATCTTTCACCTCAGGTAACATGTTTACAGAAATTTCTCGGAACGATATTCCTTGTTTTTTTTGGTAAATGACTTTGCTAATCCAATGTAACTCTCACTGACCTAGGTTGATGAGAATTTTCTTTTGCGCACTTTTGGAAGATTTGGTCCTATTGCTAGTGTAAAGATAATGTGGCCTAGAACAGATGAAGAACGCAGGCGACAAAGAAATTGTGGATTTGTAGCATTCATGAACAGAGCTGATGCTCAAGCAGCTAAAGATGAAATGCAAGGTTGATCTAAAGTTTATTTTCTTAAATTGTGGCAGATATATACTCATAAAGGAACATGTTTTATAGACAAATACCAACATTTCTCATTTATTGTCATCAGGATTGACCCTCTTTTCCTCTTTTACTATATATAACTTCTCATGGATATTGTGTGTAGGAGTGATTGTTTACGAGTATGAGTTGAAAATTGGATGGGGTAAATCTGTGGCTCTCCCTTCACAAGCTCTGCCTGCTCCTCCTCCAGGTCAAATGGCCATCAGGAGCAAGGAGGTATGTTGCACATTTTTGTGGAAGGCTAATAGAAATGGTGTTTTCCATCTTAGGTTTGCAAAACTTGGCTTTCAATCATGTGAATGATTCGCAAACTGCATATGCTTTCAGCAATGTATGCATAAATTTTGTTTCTGAGGCTTTTATTTTCTCTTGTAAATAGCGGTTTATGTTTGTTATTTTTGTTCCCATAGTGCTTGCATCTCAGCCTTTTCTTCTAGGGTGGGTTTGTGAAGGATGTAGCTTACTTAATACAATTGACTCTGACATAATTCTGTGTTGTAGGGAGCCACGGTGATTCTCTCTGGTCCATCTGGTCCACCTGTCACCTCTGTTCCAAATCGGAACTCTGAACTGGTAAGTTTGCCAAATTTCATCATTAAGATTTGGATCTCCTAACCAAACGCCAACAAGTTATGCGAACTGGCTGCAATATGATGTTCATGTGTCTTGTTGCATGAGTGTTAGTTTGGATATAAAGAAGTTTTAATTACAAGCGACTTCTTGTGGTGCTGCGGGTTTAATTTTGTTATTTTTTATTACAATAGTTATTTGGTTGAAATGTTAAGTGCCTTTTCATTTAATATGTCACTAAAAGCTTGTGAAGAGTTTCATTGACAATCTCATTCTGGTGCTCAGGTTCTTACTCCAAATGTTCCTGATATAACGGTTGTTCCACCTGACGATGATCATCTTCGCCATGTGATTGATTCAATGGCTCTATATGTTCTAGATGGAGGGTGTGCTTTTGAACAAGCTATCATGGAAAGGGGACGTGGGAATTCCCTTTTCAACTTCCTCTTTGAGCTTGGCTCGAAGGACCATACGTACTATGTCTGGCGGGTCTATTCATTTGCACAGGTATGTATGGTATTTGCCCTTAAAATGCGTTTGTAGCATTACAATGAGATTGACTATAACAAGAAATCAGTATGGTAATTATTTGCTCTTGGTGCTGTCATTATGAAATATATTATTACCTGATGCATTCCACATGCTTGGGTGTTGATAAATTCAAATTCTTCGGATTGCAGGGTGATACTCTTCAAAGGTGGAGAACAGAACCCTTTATCATGATAACTGGCAGTGGGAGGTATTTTTTCATTCTGTTACTTCTCAAGTTTACTTTAGGTGTTTCTATTATACATGCACACAAGTAATTTGATCTTATGTTTGATGATATCTAGATGGATACCACCACCTCTGCCAACTGTTAAAAGTCTAGAGCATGAAAAGGATGCTGGTTCAACTTATGCTGCAGGAAAAACTAGGGTATATGCCTACATTCTTTCTGCACGAAAGGTTGATTGTCTATGGCTAACTCTTAATTTTTAACCATTTTCAATTTGCATAGCGGCTTGATCCAGAACGAACTCTGACGGACCCTCAGAGGGATGAATTTGAGGATATGCTTCGTGCGCTGACGCTAGAAAGAAGTCAAATAAAGGATGCTATGGGTTTTGCATTGGACAATGCTGATGCTGCTGGAGAGGTTATGATCCATCTTATGTTGCTTGATCACTTCCTCTAAAATCCACGGACTCGTGTATCATTACATGAATATGCATTAGTGCATGAATTTCATGCACTGGATTGGCCTTTGCAAATGACTTTGCTGTTATTGAGCTGTATTAGAAGCAACTTCATTGAATGATTTAAGTCTTCTGACCTTTATACTTTTAGAAGCTTATATATCTAAATACTTTCTGTAGATAGTGGAGGTCCTGACAGAATCATTGACCCTGAAGGAAACTCCTATTCCAACAAAAGTTGCAAGGCTCATGCTTGTATCTGATGTTCTTCACAATAGCAGTGCTCCTGTAAAGAATGCTTCTGCATACCGGACCAAGTTTGAAGCTACACTCCCTGATATAATGGAGAGCTTTAATGACTTGTACTGCAGTATAACTGGGAGGATCACTGCCGAGGCTCTCAAGGTTGGTTGAAGTTCCAGATTTATGCTATCGCTTCTCTGGTCTGTGTTTTGTTTCACTGTTTTAGTATACCTCCTCTATCACTCATGGTTGTTTCTTTGTTCAACAGGAACGTGTTCTTAAAGTTCTACAAGTATGGTCAGATTGGTTCCTGTTCTCGGATGCATATGTGAATGGACTTCGGGCAACATTTCTTCGATCTACTAACTCTGGCGTGATCCCTTTCCATTCTTTATGCGGCGATGCTCCTGAAATAGAGAAGGAGGCTAGTTCGGAAGCATCTGGTGATGGAGTGAAGACCAACCCAGATGCTGCGCTAGCAATGGGCAAAGGAGCAGCAACAAAGGAGCTGATGAGCCTTCCTCTCGCTGAGCTGGAACGGCGTTGCAGACACAACGGTTTGTCTCTTGCTGGTGGTAGAGAAACAATGGTTGCAAGATTGCTCAGCCTGGAAGAGGCAGAAAGACAGAAGGGTTATGAGTTGGATGCTGACTTAAAAGGTTCTCAAAGCCAGTCAACCTCTGGGTTTAAAAGTGGTTACAAAGAAACTGGTATGGACCTTCAAGCTGTTGGATTCTCTGGATGGGATGGTTCTAGGACGGATGGCATAGCTTTATTTTCAACTCTACCAATTCCTCAACCTCCACTAAAACCCTTCACAAAGAGAGAGAAGACTGATCCTGTTTTACCAGAATCTAAATGGGCTCGAGATGATGACAGTGATGATGAACAAAAGAGAAATACTAAGGGTATTGGGTTGAGTTACTCTTCTTCTGGAAGTGAAGATGCTGATAATGATCGAGGAAAGGCTGAAGAAGTGGATTTCTCCATGGATGGAAGTGTTTCAGCTCAACCTAACAATGGGTTAAATGAAGAGCAGAGGTATGTATCAGGACGTCAGCTACCTTCCACTGTGTTTTTTCTTTTCGTTTGAAGAATTTCCTCTTCGGAAACTTGTGCTATTGCTTTGTGCTTAAAAATGACATACTTAACAAAGTTGTGTTCTTTAATATTCTATGCACCTAATTTCAGAAGTATATGGTCTTGCTACTGATATTGCAGACAGAAATTAAGGCGCTTAGAGGTTGCTTTAATAGAATATCGGGAGTCCCTTGAGGAAAGAGGGATAAAAAGCTCAGAGGAAATAGATACAAAGGTGGCCATCCATCGGAAAAGGCTGGAAGCGGAATATGGCCTCTTGAATACAAATGAAGATACAACTAAGAAAGGTAAAAGTTAATTTGTTTCTTTGTCTGAGTTAAATAATATCGAGAAGTGATGACTTGTAGTATTGTGAAGTCTTTTATTGAATAGCCACAGTAGACACAGAAGTGATATGGTAATCTGAGTATGTGCAGGCGGTAGAGGAGGGTCTGGGGAAAGGAGGGATAGACGAGAGAGTAGCAGTAACCAAGAATCCAGGAAGCGACAGAGGAGCCAAAGTCGAAGTGAGAGCCCCGGTCAGAGATCAACAAGGGAAAGGGAGAATGAGCAGGAGAGAGAGCGTGAAAGAGAAAGACGACATCATCATCATCATCATCACAATAGTCACAGAGGAGGTCATGTGGAGGAGAATGAAAGACGGAGTAAAAGTGGGAGTAGAGACCGCGATGATCATGAAAGAAGCAGAGACAGAGATGCTGTTGTTGATAGGAGGAGACGATATAAATAAACGATGTTACATAATAGGGGCAGGAAGGAGAAGACATTGCTATTCCATGGTAGAAAGAGTTAAATGGGGTTGAAGAAATGAGTTGATAGTTTTGTGTTGAGATCAAAAGGATAAAAAGGAATGGTGGTATTGTTGGTATCATGTTGTCAGAATGCATACTGGCTCTTTGTTAGAAGATACAATCAATGTTCTTCTTCTTCTTCTTCTTCTTGTTTAGCATTCAATTTGTTCTTGTTTAGTTTAAGCAGGAGAAATAGTGTTGGGACTCGTTTAGGATGTGGCTATGGTCCCTGGAAGCAGGTAAAAAGACTTTTGCTTGTTTGCTGCAATCAATCTAAATAAAAAACCCAGCTCCCATAGCCATCATTGAACAACAATTGACTGCATGTTGTAAGAACTTTCCTGACTTGGCACTGCCAAAAAAATGTGACCTTTCCCTATATTTCTCATTGAATTTTCGTATACAACAAAAACTTTCTAACCATAAATCAGTTCTGAAATTCTCAAGCTTCAAACAATGGTGGTCTTTCCCTTTCTCTTGGTGAGTTAGTCACCACACTACTGCTGTTGCTCACTGAACAACACCTGAATATAATACAATGTACATTCAACAAACCACAGCTTCTTCAGTGCTGCATCAGCTTTTAGCCCTTCATTAGCAGAATCTTTTCAACCTCTCTTGGCAGATCATAGAGTGTATAATTACTCTGAAGGAATTCAACGACCCAAGGGTGTCATCTTTTGATGATTCTATTTACCCATATCATCAGTGCTACTGACCAAGGACACCAATTCCAAGTTGCCATTTTCAGTATTTCCTGTTTCTTCTTTTACATCCATGATCTCGATTGGAAGTATCGAAGCATTTGGATCACCAGCAGGGATCAAAAACAGCAACATAAGTGGGGCGACTCTCAACACGTTCCTCAGGATGATGACAAGCCAGAGGTTACCGAAATTCGTTCGAGTGACGCTCATCAAGTGCAAGAGGATTCCACCACCCCATGAAGATGAGAGAGTGCCGAGATTGTCAATGGACATGAGGAGAGCAAAGAAAGTGCCTTCAATTCCAGGAGGGCATAACTTGGAGCTCAGGACAAGAAGGGGCATCCATTTCAGCCTCCCAATCATCTGAATCACACTCTTATCAATCACAGCAAACAAGTAGTCAGGCACGCCAAATTTCAAGTTCAATCTCAGCACCAGAATCAAATCCAGCATCCCAGCGAAACCAGACAGCAGTTGAGTCCAGAATAGCAAGTTGCGGAAAGGATGATCCTTGAGAACATTTTGGTATAGTATTGCTCCCAAGAGGGAACCGATTGAGGCTATTGAGAATATGAAACCAACAGTCTCCTGCACATAGGTTAGCCATATTTGTCACATGAACATCAGTTGGGATTCAGGGAACAAACTAGAGTTGTCTATGATGATCCAGGGGAAAAACCTGAGAAAAAGAAGGACCATCCTTCGAGTCGGTATACCAGTAGAACAAGCCTTCATCGATATTGACACTCACAGCGAGAGATAAGTACATATATACGCATGGTCTCCACACCTCTGGGAAGTTCAAGGTGGTCCACATGGCCTTCCCAGCTGCAATGAACCTATGGCTTACCTGAGAAAAAGGAGACAAGATTAGATACTTGTGTCAAGAACCGTTACATCCCAATAACTCGAGTTGTTGGAAGAGGTTTCTGAATGAATCTTATATTGTTTACTAACAATTTGTCAACAATGAAGGATGGCAGCAACACAACAAGCACAAGTCAAGAACGAAATCCAAATACCTGACTGTAACTGAAATCAGGCATGAAAGGCTCTTCGAGCAAAACTCCTACTGACAACACAAGTCCAGCTGGGATTGCCAATAGTCCAAAAACCCCCTAACAAGATATAAAATTCCAACACATGAATAAAAAATAGTTCATTACTGAATGATAAGGAAAACAAAAAAAAAGCAAAGATGGAGTAGAATGGCACCTTTGGGCCAAGGAGATGAACAAAAATGCCACTGAAACCGAATCCAACTAAAGCTCCAATCGATGAACTCAAAGCACACAAGCTTTGCATATCAGCAGCAAGGGAATGATGCACATTGCTCTTCTGTGCCACACATGCATCTACAGTTACATCGGCGATTGCTACGCTAGCACTCCCAGTTATCAAAAGCAAAAGAGCTAACGCTAAGTGCATCTTCTCACCCAATGACAACAAAAGCATTGAAGCCATGCCAATCAGTCCTGGAGCAGCAAAAACCAGGCCAATCAGAATGCAATAAACAGAATAAGAGTTACCATTGAGCGTGTGTTAAGTCTTATTTTACCAGCTAGAATGAAGTAAGGGCGTCTACGGTAGCCTAAGATGGGGATGACATCAGTTAGGAGGCCCCAAATAGGCTTGACAAGCCAAGGGATTGAGATGAGCCCCTGGTAAATCTGAGACTCAGAAGGCTGTACCTTTTGAACATCCTTCATATAATACTCAGTGCCAACCCTTGAGAAAGCGCCTCCAAACCCTTGGCTGATCCCATAAACGACCAAAACCCATAGACAAAGCTCCAGTGGGTCTCTTTAGCAAGCATTTTGAACCAGTTGAGTGGAGTCCACAAGCAATCAAACCAACAACAAGATCCCCTTCCTCCCTTCCTTACCTCCATCACTTCACCACCAGATGCTTCCTCATTCTCATCCTCCACCTCCACCATACTTAAAAACGATTGATGTGTCTCTCAGTTGCCTCCCAAATTTAACAACTCAATGCACCCTTTGAATAAGAACTTTTGAACTCTTAAACAAAGAGCTGAACTTTCCTCCAAATGGGGCAAACAGAAACTAAGATAGATAACATTCCAAGATAGCAAGAAAGCATTGATCTTTTCAACTCTTGATTCCAAGTATCTGGGAGCAGCCTCTGTGTCTCCCCTCTACAAAGCAAAGCAACAAAGATCAGAGCTTGATCTGATTCCTATCTTAAACGAAAGAAAGGGTTCTTCTTTCTGATCTCAATGTGGATCAAAAGGCGAGATTCCCAAGGGGATGGGAAGAAGAAGAAGATTTGTCAAACATTACAGCAGTTGACCAATGAAAGTAATGAAATATCTTCTTCTCAAAGCTATAGCTAGTTAGCTACTGCTCCTCTTTCTCACAGCCTGGCTGGATGGCGGATTATTTGGGTTAATTGTGGGAGTGCGGATCGCATGCTAAAAGCTTCAGTAGGCTGCATTACCCGAAAAATACGATGTGTGTTCCATGTTCATCAGGGATGGGAATGAATGAATCAATGTGGTCAATGGTTTAGTTGAGTTGAGTTCGTCAGTAGCTGGAACAGAGACGTCCCTGGACCGCTGATATGAGGAGTAGGACACGTGGAGAAGATCTGATGGATGAGCTGCAATTTGGTTCGTAGATCTGGCTGCCTACCCCCTAGGTTCCTACTTGTGTCTTGTTTTGGTTATTTTTTTTCTTGTATTTAGTGTGCCTATGGACAAAAAACATACACGGTTTTTAAAATTAAAGATAAACCTTACTAAAATAAAAAGATAAAGATGAAGATATTTTTTTTGACAATGTAATAAAGATGAAGATAAATAAACAAATATAATTGCAAATTGCAATTTTAGGGTGTAATTCATTTTTAGCAATTAGCGAGCAAGCTTAGGCTAACATCCAAACATGGCAGTTAAGGAGGAATGAAAGGGTGTAACAATTGAAATATTATACCTCTTATTTTCAACTATATTCCTCTGAACAAAAGTTCTCGGGTGCCTTCCGTGAGGAAGGGATTAACTAGTTGCTATTGATCCTGGCCTAGCAAGCAGCATGGAAGAAGAGACTTAATTCGACGAGATAGAGGTGGCCTTATCCTGCGTCATCGGTTTATTCCTTCCTCGAGAAGAGCAGCAATGTGGCCGATGAACAAAAGTTAAGTAGTACATCATCAAGACATCCTAGAGAGGCTAAACTCTTAGATAGTGTAATAAAGGAGCAAGAGTGTCTAACTAACGTATACATTGGCTCGACTGTATACCATGCATATACGTGTTCTTTAACTACACATTACAAACAAATAACCAGAAAGAAAGCATCAAAGTACACTATGTTACGTTTAAAAGTTAGGATTTTTTAGATTATAATTTGTAAGAATTGGAGTATGTTGCACCAAATCACATCTTTTGGTTGAATTTATTTTTGGTTTCATGAATTCTTCTGATTCTAAAGATTATGAATTTTTCTTTCAAAATATGTCAAAAAAAACAAAAAAACAATCCAAATCAAATCTCAACTTTCAATTTTCAAACAGAAGAGTTCATGACAAAAGAGAAGAGGATCTCCCAATGATAACTTTGAAATGCAGTCGAGGTTAGGTGCTGGTTTGGCCAGATCAGGAGTTTGATTTTGGTTTGAGTTAACAACCAGCTGTTACTAAGCTTCCCATCAAATTAGACTAAGACTGAAGAATCAAGCACATCATCTCTCAGTTTCACTGGTTATCCCAACCCATAACCAGGCCAGCAATGCTGAACCAAGTTATTCAGGCCACATTCATTCTGAACCCAATTACAATCAAATAACCAGACAGTTAACCAACCAGGGTGTTCAGATCTGTTGGGTAACCAGCTAACTGGAAGAATTGACAAGTTTAAAAATATGATACAGCTCTCAACCAACCAACCAGCCTCACTTATGTCAAAATTTGAAGGATGGTGAAGGGAGCAAAGCAGCTTAGGCACACGCAGAGGAAATGGGTGTTTCAAGTTGCACAGTATAACTGCTACTCCGCTGTCTAACCAGTTCATGCATATCGTTGACAATCTTGACAACAGCATCAGGTCTTGCCAACTTCAAAGCATTCTGGGACATCACCTTCAGTTCCTCTTTCTTTGGACCAAACCACTGAGCAACAATGCTTGCTATCTCCTTTGGAGATTTCGAGAACTTCCCACATCCATTCTGCACCACGTACGGTACATTACCTACTTCCTGCATTTTCCCACAACTCCCAAATTCAGCATTGTAGTGCACACAGCCAAAGGATGTATGGAGAGAACAGTTGGCCAAATGGATGTGAATTTCAGAAGGAAAGTTAATAGCCGGCTTACTTGTCCTGCGATGAAATCATTCAAAATTATTGGAAGGCCACGTATCATCGCTTCTGCAATAGTTCCAGGGCCAGCCTGTAGAAGAGAACTCATGAGTAAGCTTGTAAGGGACCAGAAGATTATCGTCAAGTTCAGGCAACACATACCTTGGTTATGATGCAATCACATGCACCCATGCATTCTTCCATTTTAGTGACAAAACCCTTCACCTGTACAATGTGAAAATGTGTTAATGTAAAAACCTTGTTTCTTTGTAGCAAGTGACACTATGAACTGAACTTAGAATTGCATTCAGGTGCACTTGACATGACACTTAACCAAAGATGAATTGAAGTAACAAAATGCGTAGAAACCGCACAAGTTCCAGGCATTGTTACCTGGACAGGAATCTTCCAATCAATTAAAGCCAATTTATTGGCAAGCTTTTTATTGCGCCCACATATCACGAGGACTTGACCAGTTGCCCCCCCAAGGTTCTCATCATATAAGGAATCACCAAGTGCCTGTGCAGTTGCCTCAATGGGTCCCATCCCTTCCCCGCCCCCCATCAAGAGAACAGCAGGAAGGTCTTCATCCATTCCCAGTTCCTTCCTTAGTTCCACCTTCAATATAAAGGAACAAATGTTAATCAACATAATAGAAGAATGAGCTTTCACAATATCCCATAACACTAACTCAACTTTTTTGACTGAGAAACTGCGATAGTTATGCATGCATGCACATGTTCGGTGTTCCCATCACTAATTCAATTACATTCTTCATCGTATATACACTCCGACAGGGGTTGCATGCAGGAATTCAGCAAAGACTACGCTTTACAGTTACATAAACATCTATAAAACAGAAAGGGAAAATGACATTGAATGGGAGGGTCGGTAGAGGGGGTGTTAAAACAAACACATTGAAGTTGAAGAATTCATCATTAAAGTGGCATCCCACCTTTGTCCGAACAGATTTAACAAAGGAAGGTCGAACAGGAAGACCAAAAATCTTAATTTGGGGGGCTGCAGCCCAGCTTTCAAAGCTCTCTTAGCTACATCTGGCGATGGGCAATAACATCTTGAAACAAGCTTATGAAACCTAAAAGAATAAAAAACCAGGAATATATAAATGAAAATTATACATAATGTTCAAGAATGACAGGTAACAAAAATGTACACGAGAAAAAGTCTAACCATGTTGGATGGCATGTACTGAGATCTGTAATTACTGTAGTAAATACAATTTTCCTTAGAAGACCCTTTGACCTCAATATACGAAGAGGAACATGCTGCATCAGTGGGTGCACACTAATAATAATGTCAGGCTTGTACTTCATTAATCCTCTGGCAACTTCCCTGCACTTGAAAAAAAACAAATATTCTTATAAATGGCATCAAAGCTTCTATAGATGTTTAGCCAGTAACCAAATTTTGTAAGGGAAAGCATACTTGATACAGGATATCTAATCTAAACATAAAAGTGGTGTCAACCTTTAGGCTTTAACAGAAGTGCTATGATGGACATGTTTAGAGTATCAGAATCCACAAGTGAAAGAAGTCCACACCTTAAGCCCACACTTTTAGTATGAAAAAAAAACTCTTCTAAGTTTAAATGGACACCTTGTACATCAGAATCTTGGTTACAGCAGTACCAACAAGAAGGTGATTGACAAGTATCAAAGAAACACAAACGGAAGGACTGCAACCACAAGGAAATTAGCACCTTTTAAAGATTAATAATATGTTTTTAAGCCTTTTCATAAGAACACAGTTCGCAGCAGATTATCTGTACAGAGGCCTCAAACAGGATTACAAGCAGAGATACTTGGATGATGAAACATCTACATAACAGCTGCCTAAACAAAGCTTTTGACAAAACCTCACTCAATCATAATTGTCTGCAGTAAAAAGAAATTATTCAAGTAGTTTGGCCCTGAAAAAAAGGAGAACAAGGTCTCACCGAGCTATAAGTAGCGAAGTGGCATTAAAATTTGACTGATGAATTAGCCGGGGTGCAGTTCCATAGTATGTCATTTTCCACAATGTATCGTGCTTCACCAAAAAATTGTAACTCCTGGGCAATTGGTTAAACGGCCAAGGTGTGTGCTCTGACCACAGATCAGTAATGAACACCTGAAATGCACACTCTTAAACACGCAAAAGATAAACCAGAGGTCCATATCTGAGCGCTCAAACAACAATCTTTTCCCATCTGATAATAGAAAGATGTAAACATGGAGACAAGGGCAGAAAAATTCAACTCGTCACAAGACAATCTACACAACAAGTGTTAAAGGCAACTCAAGTAGTATTTCTTCTTCGTTCTGAGGTTCGAAGGGTTGAATTGAGTCCTTACTATATACCCAAACAACAACTAAACACAACCAGGCTCATGGAAAACTACCTTATACTCATCACCAAATTGGTCATTGAAGGCTGCCTTTATAGCCTCAGCGGAAGCTCTATGGCCACCACCAGTGTCACTCATCAAAATCAGAACTTTTTTCGAAGTTTCAGTCTCAGCAGCATTTATAGGCAAACCATCATCTACCAAAACATCACTCCCATCGTTTAACCCATTGCTGTTACTAGCGGAATCCACTGGACCAACCCGCAGAGAAGAGAAGCCGATAGGGATTCTAGCGCAGTGAAACCTAATGAACCTGTTGAACTCGTTCCAAATCTCCCTGTGACATGAATTGGCCCCTCCTCCCAGTCTCAAGGAAGCGACCACCCTCCTGCTATTACTGGTCCTCTTTCTATCAAAGTACAAGGAATTGGAACGAAAGGAACATGACCCATTAGAATTCGCAGCGGGGTTGAACGCAAAACGACCGAATCGGACCACCAAATCGGAAACTGGACCGGGTTCCTGAGCTACCGCCGATGACTGCTGCATTTCGCGAGTCTTGTACCTTGGATTAGCTATCAAAACGCATAGTGAGTCGTTTAGAGTGTAGAAGGATGATAAGACAGAAGGGTAGAAGAGTACAGAAAGTGGGTAAATAGTAAACAAGGTGTTTGAGAAAATGACAGAGAGAGAAGCAGAGAGGTTTAAGAAGTCTGAAATGTCCGTCTGAAGCAGGAAATCCAGAGGGTAGTTTGTGCCACAGAAAATTGAATTTGTTTTTAGGGATTTCTTGGAATGGAGAGGGAATTATGCTTTGGTGGGTGAGAGAGAGAAAGGCTTTGAGAGTCACGTCACAACCCACACCAAAAGAAAATTAGTCAGGTGCCGACCCGGATTGGTGCTGAATCCGTGCTGAACGGCATCCGGGCCGTTGATTGAATATGGCCCACATATAGACGATTAGGATGTAATTTCAACGGGGCCCGCTTTTAAGGGGTAGAATGGGGTTTCGAACCTAATGAAATTAATGAGCGGGAAAATCAGACGGCGTGTATCTGTAACTGTGCAGACATGGGCAACCGTGCAGCCGTCGCTTCGCGTCGTTTCAATGGTTACTTTTCAACTTATATATAAAACTTTTACGGATTTTCAGGAGAGAGGTAACGGATATCGAAATTCATTCTCTCTGCACGCAGCTTTTACTCTCGTTTAAAGTGTTCCTCTCTCTATCTAACCGTAATAGAAACAAAGTGCTATCGTAGTAGTCATCGATATTCGTAACACTTTTGATAGGAAACAGTGAGTCTCGTAACACCAGAGAAGTACATTCGTAATATTTTTTCAAATGGAAGGGCAGGATGAGCGAAATCAACTGCAGCAACAAGTGCCCCCCAGGCGTACACAAAGTCGGCGCAGTCCATCGAGGATGCGCCAATGGTGGGATGCTGGTACCCCCGCCCGGAAAAAATTGTTGGAAACAAGGGGATTAGGGTTTGTACAACACCTTAATGTGACAAATTTCAAGTCAGGACAACTGATATGGCTGATTAATCAATTCGATTTTACAAACCTAATCCTCACTGTGCGGCCTGGTGCTCAGATCACCCTGACCGAGGATCATATTCAAAGGATATATGACTTACCAAGGGGCCATGCATCTGTTTTCGACCAGTTGAACTACACTACGAAAGAGGTGAAAGTCTGGACCCGACATCTAGGGATTCAGAGAGGCAAGGCGACATCCGGTCAGTTGGGTGAGCTCGAACATCAGTTGTCGATCGAAACCGACGACGAGAAGTGGTTCTCGTTGTTTTACTTGGTTTTGCTGGGAAATATGTTCCACCCAAAATCCAGCCAGAAGGTCCCGCACCAATACTTGGGTGTTATATTCGGTCGAAGAGCACATAGGTTCGAAGAGTACAACTGGTGCGCGTTCTTGTTGGAGGTATACCGTCAAGTAGGACGGACGGACAAAGGATACATCGAGGCAGATATGTGTCTACTTATGGTTAGATTTAAATAAGTGTTACTTATTATGGATAAAAATATTACTTTTAAGTATTTTAGTACTACGTTTATTCATTTTTGTTTCGTCATTGTTTGTTTGTAAAAACAGTTGTTCTATCTTGACATGGTGGGACTAGTCGGTGACTCAGTCCCGAGAATCAGACCTACGGCATTAACTGGACCCAGAGGGCTGTCAATGCCCAGACTTCAAGGTTGGAGGCGAACGGGGGTCTGAGCACATGCACCATTATTCAATGGCAGCCAGAGGAAGAGGAAGCTACGACCATTGGCTCCCGAGTCGTCAATGCCGACATTAGGCAGTACTTGACGCAGGACGACAGCCCTGTCAATGTAAATGCACCTGGGAGGCCATCGGTTGGCAAAGGTCAGTTGGTGTTGTTACAGAAGGAGAAAGAGAAAAAGGAAAGAGGTGAGAAGAATAAGAAGCAGGAGGCAGGGTCTAAGTCGAGGCTTAATCCGGAGGATATCTACCCATCAGCCATGCCATTCACCAGACTAGACATCGATCATATGTCCCTGGACGAGGTAAGACTCTATATAATGCAGGTATTACAGACAAAATGTTAACTGGTAAGTGTTACAAATTCCTGAGTAAAACATGTGTCCGTAACACATGCTGGCATGTTTTAGTAATACTTTTTATCACTTTGTAATACTTTTTATCACTTTGTAATACTTTCTTACCTTTCACGTGATACTTATTGTATTTATAATTCCTCATACAGGTAGAGGAGAGGAGGGAATGGTTGAATACCTACATCCATTTCCACAGGGGTGCACTTGCCACTCTGTTGGATATGAAGCAGCAATGTGATGATCGCATCGCAGGTGATCCAGAGCGCAGCTTATCTGTTGAGCGTCGAATGATATCCGAGGATCTCGCTTTGGCAAGCTACACAGATGCAGACATCAACCATGCTTTGGCCAAGATGGAGTCTAGTAAGAAGAAGAAGAAGAAGGTACCCGATGCAGCTATCACCAAGGGGAGCTCCGTCAAGGTATCTTCACCCCATAAGTCTGGGCAGAAGAGGAAGAGGTTGACCAAAGGTGGTCAGTTGGTTCGGGGGGATCGGGGTGAGCAGCCGCTGCAAAAGCAGAAGTCACCAAGGAATGTTGTGCCAATTAGACAGGCGATGCCTGAGAAGTCCCCAAGGCAGGAGGTGCCAAGGAAGGAGGTGCCAAGGGAGGAGGTGCCAAGGCAGGAGGTGCCAAGGAAGGAGGTTCCAAGGAAGGAGTTGCCATTGCTGGAGGTGGCAAGGAAGGAGGATAATGCCAAGGAAGGGGGCGACACTTCAGGACGTCAAAACCTAATGGAGAAGGAGAAGGTGGTTCAGAAGGAGGATGAAGTCGCCAAGGGGCAGGAGAATTTGATAAACCAGGGCAAAGGTGGAGACAAGGAGGGAGATGCCTAAGGTGAAATTTTTGATTTCAACCTTGCAGTTGATATTGGCAAGTCTATTGTCGAAGGGACAGCTGATGAGGAAAAGGAGAGTTCTTCTCAGCAGCAAGATGAACTGCCAATTTATGTTCTCCTAGATGACAAACTGAAGAAGTCGGACAAGGTAGTTTCCGGGGGTATAGTTGAAAACAAAAATCTCGTATAGGTTTATGCACTCTTTCGTTATATGTGTTAATTGATTTAGTTATACCTTTTTACCGCCTTCGTATCCTTTGTGGGGGGTGTTTCATATATGTTGGACAAATGTGGGTCCGCTCCACATGGGGGTGTTAACTGATACAACTTAATTTATTTATTAAGTGTAATTTTAACCCCCATTAATGTTTTTCATTGTTAAATATTTATTTGATATTAAGAGTTGTAATTTTTAATATTTTGTTCACAGGTGAACAAGAGCAAGAAGCTTAGGTCAGCATAAAAAAGGAACAAGGCGAAGTCCAAGTATGTCAAGTCTCCCTACGAAGCGCAGAAATACACTAAAATAAGTTTTAAGAACTCAGCGGCTGTTAATGAAGGATTTGAACAAACGCCAGAGGTACTTAGTCTCGTAACACATGTTATTTTCTTTCACGCAGGAAGTTATTTTCTTCTCGTAACACATCATTTTTATAACATTCGTTATACTTTCGTGAACGCAGGACCAACAACTGATAAAGTATTCCCCCGGTCCTGTCACGCAGGAAATGGTCGCGATTGTGGATAAAATCGACGCATACAACACTGATGTATGGGCAGACACTGAGAGGTGCCAGGCGCTCACAATGTACATGTGGAATGATGATTTCGACCAGTGAGTTATCACTAATCACTTTCTTTCGTTTTTTATTCATAATGAATTCGTAATACTTTACTTTTCGTACGTATTAATTGGTTTTGCATGTATATCGTCATTCAGGGAATAAGTTCTTTTCTATAGCTAACATGATATTGGAAGGTTGAGCAGGGAAGAGTTCATGACATGCAGACCGGGCTTCATGCTGTCTAATTTTTTTATTGACACGTATGAACAGTGCACAAATATTTTATTCAAGCAAACCGGGTTCTGTGATAGGTTCATTTTCGGAATGGAGTGCGCTGTAAGTGTTCTGTTATTTATGTTGTTCAGTTAAATAACTACTTAATATATAACTTGAACTAATATTGGTGTGTTTTTGTCCCATAGTCAATGTGCTGCAATAAGGCATTTAACCTCATGAAGCCCTAGAATACATTCAAGGGAAGGATTGGACCACCGATATGGACTGGGAAAAGGTTGACTACGTAAGTAATACTAATTATTAAATACCGTTATTTTCGTATATTATTTTTTAATATTTCGTAACTGTTTTATGGTATACGTTAACGTATCTGCACAATTTCATGACACTTTCTTGCAGTGGTTCTTCCCGATGTGTCACGAAGAACACTTTGTTGTGTTCTGTGTCAATCTGAAGAAGCGGTGTGGTGACTATCTGGATAGTCTAGACCATGCAGTAGTCCCAGAGATATACATGCGGACATCAAAGGAACATCATGGAGTTGGCCAACAATCTAATTCCCATGTTCCGTTCGAATCCTCCACCAGAGCCAATCGATGTCAATAAATGGGTTAACCATCGCAGTATAAGACAGCCAGATAGCACTTCCTGTGGCATTTTTGCGTTGAACTTGTTGGAGATATGGGAAGGAGCAGTGACGTCTGAGATCTTAAGTTGGTCAGATCCAGTGATGATTGAGAGGAGGAGGCAGGAAGTTTGTGTACTTTTGTTAATTTCCCCTTTCAACGTTATTGGTGATCAAGTGCTGAAGAAGGCATATGAGGAAGCTAGGAAGATTAAGGGGGGATAAGGGTGGGGGAAGGAATTTGAGCGTAATACCCTTCACGGTGATACGTAACATATGAGTTACGCATCAGAGTGAAGAGTAATGCTTACTTTTGGATTTAGTAGTACATACAACTTAATTTTGTTGTACTAAATTTTGAATTTAGTAATACATATAATATAATTCGTAATTATTTTGCATTTAATTCGTAACACATAACCACCATGTTCATAACAGAATATCTCTTACATAAACCAAAACACCATCCTTTTTTTGCTAACCTGAGTCACCATTAATTCTCCCCTCAAGCCAAGCATTGATCTCTCTTCTAACCGTTGAACTCCGTTCTATGGCTATATCAACAAGGTCAGATGTTGTTATTGCCTGTAGGAAGAGGAATAATAAATATGGAGGATTCATCCCTATATAATTACCCAAAAGAACTTACAATAAAACTTTAATGTTTTTTTACCTGTTGTTCCGTCGGCCTTGTGGACGAGTTTGGGGTCACATTGTTCTGATGTCCAGCTTCATCAGAATCGTTGTTAGTTGTCTGCTTGCACCACATGAACATGCTGCATCTTTCAGCTTCTGGTTTCTGGCATCCCAGATAGAAGCCATACGGAGTACTCATCGGACGGTTAACCTGATAAATGTAACAGAGGAGATTGCAGCTACAGTATGGGATGAAGCTTGGCATTTTTTTGTTTTTGGGATTTTGGGATAGAGAGAAGAGGATATGGACTCAAGAGAGAAGAGGATATGGACCCAAGAGAGATTGATTTAATATGTGTTGTGTTGGTGTCGTTGGGGTTACCAAGAGAGATTGATTTTTTAATGCTGGTTGTTGGGAGATTGTGCAGTTACCCAATCAGTTTGACCTGCATTAATTACGTGTTGAAGGTATCACAAATAAGATCTAACGTAATTCATTTCGTGCACACTCGTAACACTTACCAACTTAATAATATATACAATATAAAAATATACGTACTACTTAGGAAATTTATTCGTTACACTTAGCCAAGAAACATAAGAAACAACCCCTTATGTCAAGATCTAGTTCAACCCCATGTTTCTAAGTTGGCCCTCTAGGAATTCCACCCTTGATTGAAGACTTGAAACTTCATCCATCAGCTCTAGAGTTCGTAACTCTTGCATAATAGGTCCCGGCGAATACCTGACTAGTTGTCGGTCCTGCGTTCGTTAAAGTATAACGAATGGTATAGTCATCGATTACGAAGTTAAATATAATGTGTTACGAGGATAATACATATGGAGTAATGTATTACGAATAATAGGTTTATGTTATTTATGGGAAGATGAAAGTTAGACTGAAGTTATATATACCTGTCCACCCGAGCTCTCTCCGATGTTGGATGAGGTTGACATTTCATCTTGTGTATGAGCTATCTTAGCCACGATTTTGGCATGAGGTAGATTGTACATTTGCACGACTTCCTCATTCTGACTCCTGTCCATCTCCATACACCAGACGAACATTTTGCATCTCTGACCTGTTGGTTTTTGGCAACCCAGAAAGTACATGAACGGAGAAGATATCGTCGGCCGTTCAACATAATAGATGTAAGCGGGAAGGTTGCATTTACAGTGGGGGATTAGTGGCGGCATGTTTTTTTCAGATCTGGGGGGATTTTCGATGTTTTGGTTCTGGAAAATGGATGAGTGAGAAAGTATTATTTATAGTAAGCTTTTTGGTAAATTTATACTTTAATGCTTTTTGGGTGGTAGAAGTTGAAAAGTAAATATTACGAAATATTAAATTTACAGATACGTGTACTAGGATGTAATATTTCACACACATACGAAAGTATTACGAAATTAATGTTTTTACATTGTTTGTTAAAGACGGAGGTCAGTCCCACCCATTTCGTGGTTCCGAAAGATTACATTTTTGTCCTTTCGAACTGAGTGCAAGAATGCATTCCGGTCCCTTTGAGATATAGGCCTTTTCTTCGGTTTGAAAGTCTTTGTTCGTTTCTTCAATTTTTTGGGCGCCTGGCAGGGCCCTTCCTTTTGATGCTCGTTTAGGTTGATTACATGCTCATCCTTTTCTCCAGATCAATTATGCACTGTATAGCTGTAGCAGTCTTGGCTGTATCCCCATTAACCTGAATAGAAGTATATGAAGACATGTTAAGTATTACGTATGTATAAAGTACCAAATTCGTAATTGATAATTATATAAACGGAAAGTACCGTAGACTTAAGCTTAGCCATCGCAGTAATTAACTCTGACATTTGGGCAACATCTGGGTGGGAAACCTCTGGGATTGTGTCTGCAATGAGCAGCCCATCCTTTGCTGTTCGACAATACCTATACGAAATATTATACAATGTATAACTAAAAAGAAGAGTATATATGACGAATATTGTGAAAATATAATACGAAAGGATAAGAAAAGTAACACGAATAAGTCAATTAAGTGTGTACCTTTGTAGGATTAATGGTTTAGGTATATGCAGCAGCAAATGATTTCCGTTACTACCCAGCACCTCCCTGAATCGTATTATATGTCTGCACATCAAGCCCTCCATTTCAAACATGTGGCACCCACAGACTATGATTGAACAATCTCTTGTGCATGTCACGATTCTTTCATCAGTTCTTGACCCATTAACATCCTGCTTGAACACGTTGAATGTCATCACACCTGCATTTGTTTTTTCTTCCAACGCCAGCACGCCGTAGGCTAAAGTCTGCTCGTATTCAGACAACCACTTTTTAAAATTTTTTGGGGTGTATTCTTTGGCTAGTTGTTTTGTCAGTTCGCTGTGCTCAAACCTGTCCAACGGAGAAAAATACATATTGTTACGTATATTGAAGATATAGATAACTTTTCAAGCTGTAAAGAATTACAAACAATTAAAAAACGTGTTACGGAATATAAGCAAAATATTACGTATGTTTTTAAAGTGTTACGTTTTTGAAGCTAAAATAAAACGTATTACTTATAAAATATTACGAAATATATTAAAGTGTTACGTCTAGTATCACCTATTGAACGGTTTTCGATGTTTTCATCTTGAAGTCCCGTTTCAATTCCTCCTCTCTTTTGTTCTCCACTAGTCGGCTGAACTGCTGAAAAAATTCCTCCAAAGATAGGTTTGGTGCCAGGTAGTGCCTCATGTTACTGTTGCACGTTTCACTTAATTGTGAGCTACGCATGCCACAGGTGAAATGTGATTGCATCCATGCTCTAGACCACTGTGTCCTTTTTTGGTAGATCTGAGTGAGCCATGAGTGTCCTTCTGGTTCACGATCAGGGAAAATTTTTTTTTCATAAGACCCCAGTGGACATCAAACTCAGCCTCAGTGTCAACCCCAAACATCAGGTAGCTAAGTTCAGCTACGAATACCTGATATCAATAAAGCTGTTACGTTACACATGGCAGTGTGAATCATAATAAGGAAAAAAGTGTCACGTAAGATGAATTATATATTACGTAAGTGGCTTAAGTGTTACATTTTTAAAGATTAAATAAAACGTATAATGAATGAAATATTACGAAAGCTAATAAAGTGTTACGTTTTTTATGCTTAAGTAAAACGTATTTACATATAAACACCCTTGTTGTGGTACCTTGTCACAGAGTGATCCCAAGTTCCTGGCAGCATTATTGAGGATATGGAATGTACATAGACCATGGTATGTAACCGGCATTGGATATATGGCCCTAATACCGGCAGCAATCGCCGCTGCTTGGTCGGTGAAGATACTGGTTGGTTTCTTCCCCCCCCATGCATTTGTCAAACATTTGGAACAACCATTCGAAAGTAGCTGACGTCTCGTCAAACAAAAGAGCAGCACCGAATATCACCATATCTCTATGGTGGTTGTACCCGACGAATAAAGCTGTTACGTTACACATGGCAGTGTGAAATTTAATAAGGAAAAAGTAACACGTAAGATAAATTATATATTACGTAAGTGGGTAAAGTGTTACGTTTTTTATGCTAGGTAATATGTATTACTTATAAAATATTACGAAAGATAATAAAGTATTACGTCTTTTAAGCTTAAATAAAATGTAACAGTTTTGAAATATTACGAAGGGTAATAAAGTGTTACGTTTTTATAGCTTAAATGAAACGTATTACATATAATATATTACGAATTAGAGAGTATTACCTAAGGGCCTGTAGTCTTTGTTTGTTCTGTAAGTGGTGTCGAAACTGATTGAGTCCCCAAACACAGAGAATTCTTCATGCATCCTATTGTCTGCCTAAAAGACACTCAAGATTTCATTGCAATTGTCTTCCTGAAGCTCATAGAAGAAATTTTTTTCCTCTCTTGATCGAACTCTAAAATAGCGCTGCAGTGATGATCCTTCAGCGTGCTCAATGCAGAATCTGGTCTTTCCCTGTTGTGGTTCCGGAGATCTTCGTATAAGAAACCCACATGTTTGGCCCCCCCTGCCATTTGCCTCATTATGTCGAAAGATTTCCGGGAAGTCACCCCAGCCAGTTTGTGTGTGAGGGCAAGATGTGCATTTGTTCGGTTCACACTTCTGTTTGACCGGAAAAGATGTGCATATTTTTCTGGGAGCAATTCATGCGGTGCATGAGTTTTTATCCAGTCGTATATGTAATACTTTTTTAGAGATTTGTCCCATTTCATTTTTATTTCCGCCTCACAACCTAGTCGTTCATCAGGTCTATTCCGCTTATTGTTTGTCTTCCCTTTTCTTTTTTGGCCTTCGTGCGTGTAAACGAACCTAAGGTATCTACATGAGGGGTCTTGAGCTAAGACCATGGGCTCTCCATCGGTGGCTGTTTCTCCAAGAGTCGGAGTTAATTTATATTTTTTCTGGTAACTTATTCTGACACCAAAACCAGCAAGATGAGCGTAATCCTCGTAGAAATGATACGCTTCTTGCATGTTGTCAAACATTGGGAGCGCGTCTCCTACGAATGTGAGGTTAAAGTGTATCTCAGGTTAAAGCTGTTACGAGATAAAGAAATAAGTACAACGTACAGACAGCAATTTATATACGAAATGTTTTAAAAAGGTATACGAAGGAAGTCATATATATTACAAAGTATAAGGTAAGGTATTACGTAAGGTAAGTGTTATTACATATGGTACAACGACAATTATGTACAAAGTTTTTTCATATACGTGTAACTGACCCGGATCAGCCACCTCATTCAACTCCACTCCCTCGTTCAAATCCAACGTTGTTGAAGATTCTCCTGCAATACAGGGCATTAATTAATACGAAACATTAAACAATATATTACGAATGAACGTATAAAATGTTAAGTAATACCTGCACGAGGTACGGACGTTTCATTTAGATCAATACGCATATTTGTGGATCCCCCTCGATTCCTGCATTTTTTTACGAAAGACATATACGTGTACGTAGTGGAAACGTATACGTAAAAGATGCATTAGGAAAACGTGTGTAAAAATGTTACGAAAGACATGAAGGTATGAATTATTACGAAAGATAATAGAATATATTACGAATCTTTCATACTGACACCCCATGCAGAATATATCATACGAACGAACGTAGAAAATGTTACGTAATACCTGCACTAGGTACCAACATTTCATTTAGATCAATAGGCATATTTCTGGATCCCCCTCGATTCCTGCATTTGTTCAGAATGTATTTGAGCATGTAAACGTTGTGGAAAGTGTACGCAGGAAAACGTAAAACGTAAAGGTTGCATTACGTAGTACCTGGCAGAGTGATTGAAACGTCAACGACTGCAAAAGATTACGAAAGAGACGTAAGGCCAGGAAACATATTACGAATGAACAAAAACATTACGAATGCTTAATACAAATACGAACGATATTACGAAATAACAAGAATACCTTCACGTGCCAGTGACATTTTGTTACGTGAGAGAGAAACGAGGAGCGAGAAAATAGGAGCGAGAATTTTGGAGCGAGAAAATTTCGAAATTTAATGCGCCGAGAACTGCTTTTATAGGGTTCTAATTTTCTCTCTCCTGTCAAATCACAAATTCAAAATTTCAAATCAGGCCCGAAAATATTACGAATCAGGAAATGACCGAAACAACCCTCGCGCGTTACATTTGCCCGTCACCGTACGATTCATCGGACGACTTATATTGCGTTCAGCACGGTGCTGAATACACCTATTCAGCATAATACTATTAGCCCAAACCCACACAAAACGCAAAAAGGGACTGCGGTTCTTTGCGTTGGCTTTGTCAAGAATCAAGATGATGATGATGATCTTGTTGTTGTATATGTCGATTTAGGGTTTCCAAGCACGAATTGAAAGTGTACTAACGCATATTCTCAATAGGCCTACTACTTATTTATGTGAAAAAAGATATTCAACTCATCACTCAAACGTTACGCACAGCAATGATCAATGACTCATTTATGGTAGAATTTACAACATTTAATTAGTTGAACGAGAGATTACCAATTTCAGTAGACTCAACAACCCAATTCGTTTTGGAATTCATACAATAAGGCGTAAAACGTAAATTGATGTGCAGGTTGGACCGAAGGAGGCCCGCAATACTGCTAAGATAGTTGAAGCACTTCCAAGGCAAACGATGGGTCCTTGAAGGGAGTCAACAAGAGAGCGACGATTAGTAAAAACGTTCAGTTAAGAGGGGAGGTGCTGACATAAGACACAACTTTCGACATAGCACGAGCTTCGATAGTGATGAGAGACGAGCAGAGGAATAGCACATATCGGTTGTCGCACACGCGAGGCCATCGATGTTTCCAATGACAAGTGGGTTGGGGTAATGGAAGTAGATTGGGGTTTACCGCAAGATTTCTAAAGGGATGCAAAAGATGAATGCGTTTCTAGATTTCCAAATGTACCCAACACGTCACAACAATGCTCTCATTGTTGGTAAGATTCAAGCAACCTTGGAGGTAGAAAACTAGGATGCAAATGTGTTAGAGGTAGTGGGGAGCATGAGAGAGGTGTAAGTGAGGGCTCAAGTCTGGATAGCATGCAGACAAAAGAAAAGACAATGGGAGCTAGATTCTTTCTAATCATGACATAAGAGGCAAGTCGGGGAGGTAACATAGTTCCTTCCTTCGAAGGTTTTTCAGTAGTTTCTAAGACCCCGTAACACATTATCATAAGAAAATCTAAATCTGCGAAGGGAAAGACCAGTGGCGGATCCATGATGGATCATGACACTGGGCCATTTCGTTAAATTATAGTATATTGGGCTAAATCAGAAAAATCACTGGGCCAATTCATTTATATACATGAAAATACATATAGTTTAGTAGCTCTAGACTCGAAAGTGGGGTGGGCCGCGGCCCGGGGAGCCCCACCCCTAGATCCGCCCCTGGGAAAGACAGACGCCAGAGTCATTTCCAATGCTTGGGGTCGACCATTATGAGATGTATGGGATGAGACATATGTTCTCGAGCTCATTAGCAGCCGATCGAACTATAAAAAAGTCATCTTTGTAAACTTCCACTTCATTAATGACCTACTACTACTACTACTATCCCCTTCGTAATCTTTGTGGTCTAATCATATATTGGATAATCCCAACAAAATAAAAAATTGTAACACGTGAGTCATAACAATAGACTTAATATAAAAAAAAATGTCTCAACTATTCAAATCTAACCTACCTTTTTAGCATAAACTAGCATGTCACTACAAGAAAACAAGAACCTAACAGTAGACTCTTTTTTTCCTCATTCTAACAGCGGATAGACCACTGTTAGAATTCCTAATGACGGATGCTTATCCGCTGTTATGTTTACTAACGTAAGATGAGGTAACAACGGATTTGGCACGGAGTTAGCCGGAGCTTCTTCCTCGAGTCTTGTCATGATAGCGCACTCGACGAAAGAGCTTTACAAGGAGCATTGCCCTTCTTCACTCACACGATATTACTGGATCGGGCTTTCACCCATTGTCCAAGATTCCCCACTTCAGCCTCCCGTGGGGGTCCGAGCCGTGTCTCAGTCCCAGTGTGGCTGATCATCCGAAAAGACCAGCTAAGCATCATTGGCTTGGTCAGCCTTTACCTGCCCAACTACCTAATACTACACATGCTCATCAAACAGCGATTTTTAGTTTTCTTCAGGATTTGGCCTAAACCGTTCGCCACTTTGTTCTCAACTGTTTCCACCTCCTGGGCGAGACAAGCTATCTTTAGCTAGGAGCCTCTTTTTCCTTCAGCCCAGCTCCCCGAAAACAACGTTCGACTTGCATGTGTTAATCATATAGCTAGCGTTCTTTCTGAGCCAGGATCAAACTCTTCTTTTACTATGATTGATTCCGGGATGGAGCCGTATGATGCGAGAGTGTCACGTATGGTTCCTTTGAGAAGGGTGTGATACCACCACCTATCAGGCCCGACGAGCGGTCCACGGAGTTGCATCCCTACTCACCTAGTCCATGCACATCACTCTCTCCAGGAGGTTCACCAGTCCGAGAGGTATGACACTTTTCTTGTGGTGGTTGGCAGGTTTACCAAGTATGCAACTTTCATTCCTGTCTCGACCGGTAACATCACAATTAAGCTTCACCACACCAGAATGAGAAGGGAGCCAGGGGAAACCGGTCAAGGCAAAATACTACTGGATTCCCACGATTGGCCGAAATCAGCAACCTCATAGATCTGGGCATTCGTCCACTGGTTTTTCCAAAGATAGAAGATCACCCTTTCCCCCATTTTGGAGAGAGGATAACAGCATTTGCCAGTTAGAGAGGTGTTCGTTGGTCTTCCCTTTTTCTGGGGAGACTTTCTATTTTTAAGATGAAAATGCGCAAAAGAATCCGAGCAAAAAAGGGTTCGTCGGCAAGTGGATTTCGATTCCTGCGCCTTGCTAACGCGGACTGCTAAATCTAAGCTTAAAAGCTGTAGTGGACAAGCCTTTCTCAATTCAATCGATTCTCGTTCTCAAAAAATAAATCGTCCAATGTTCTTAGCCAGTGTACCAGAGCCCTTTTCATTTCGATAGCCAGCATTATCTAATGTTCACACATCCCCTCTCTTTCAGAGCCTCTTTGAAAGCTATAAATCACCCTGCCTCGCGTTTCCTCCATCCTTGAAGCAAGTCTTCCCCAATTGTCAAGTTAGCGAGTGCACTACATTGAGGAAGAGTTCAACAGAAGCATCTATCGGACACTGGCTGTTATTTCTACCGCTCTGTGGGCCTGGGTTCTATTTTCGGGCTGAGCAGGAGGTGAAGGACATAAGAGAAGATTGCCTTCCCGATAAGGAAGAGAGCAAAAAGACGCTGTCATCTATCTCGACCAATTTACCAGGGGCCGTCCTACACTCCCACCCCGGGGCGCTAAGGGGCTTTTTTGGAACAGACGGGAGGAAGGTAGGGATGACATCAAATCCGCATGGCCCTTATGGGCTGGGCCACACACGTATTACAATGGCAATTACAATGGAAAGCAAGGCTGTAAGACGGAGTGAATCCAACGTCTTTCACGATTGAGAAGAAAACATGCCCTGATTCTGGAGGAGCAGAAGGACCAGAGTCAGGGGGTAGGCAACTCTCAATGGTAACTCTGTGAACCAGGGTTTGAAACCAAACTTCTACTCAGGAGTATAGATGGGGCGATTTAGGTGAGATCCAACTTTCTATGGAGTTAGGGTGTGTGATGTGTCTTTTCCGATGGAATGCCCTCGACTGCATTTCGTCAAAAGTAGGAATGCTGCTTTAGTTGTAGGTTAGCAGGGATAAGTTGGGATTTCTTAAATTGTATACTTATACAAGGGTTCAAGTTTCGATCGATATTTGCTGGTAGAAATAAAGGAAGCCCTGGACAATAGCTCCTCTCAAAAGGAGTATAACCAGTTAATCGAATTCAAAAACTGAGATCTCAAAATCCGAGAACATAAACATGAGTGGTTTTCTCTGTTTCAACAAGTGCTTTCTCAGCATCCTGGTTTGGCAGAAAATGTCGCCTACACTACCAAAGAAGCCTATATAGACTTCTTTGCCGAGAAGCGGGACGAGCTGGACACCCACCCCGAATGGAGCCCAAAACCTAAAAAGTAGAGTTCTTTTCGAAACCTGTTGCAGAAATTAAACCAATCGTTAAACCCGTGGGAATAGCGCTAGGCACGAAAGTTGGAGAATCTCTTCTTCCGCCTTGGGAGAAGTCAGATAACTAGATTAGAGGGAAGGAAGAGGATGGGTAGGCAGTAGCCTGAGAGACAGGAAAGCTAGTAAAGGCGTTCTCATTGAAACACTCGGGCATACTCCAGACTTCTGGGAACATTGATCCAAAGCTCGAGTACCGTCCGTGTGCCGTTTTTCTTCTCTCCCATGACGAATCAATTGATTTAATATAGGCATTATTAATGGGGACCCGTAACAAAAATGACAAGAGACAGCAGAATGGCCAAACTTTCCCCAAATTTGGCTTGGCATTGAACACGTCGTCCATCAAAGTCGGATGATGGGGCAGGGCCTAGAAGTCCTGAATTCGAGAAGAAAGATCCACGTGACTGATTACCTGCATTGCATGAGGTCTGAAACTCGTGAAAGAACATCCTAAGCTATGGAAGATTGGATGATCGAAGTATGCCAAAGAGACCATCAATAGAAGGATTGAGGGATAAGCGCCAAAGACTCAAAAGCTCATGCACGATCTACTAATCAAATAGCATAATCATGTTCAGGGGCAGGCTTTCCCCCCAAAGCATACTTTTTCTTGTTCGCCATAGCACAAACTGATCACACATTGTGACGTCGAGCACTTTGGAGGAAGCGCAGTTCCAAAATTCCTCAGCGCTTAAACCAAGATTCAGAACTTAAGTTCCATCAGCACCCTGGCCCAAATGAATCCTCCGATGCTTATGAGGTTATGCTTTCGCTTTCATAGGGAAGAACTGGGCCTACTGAAACACAAATGATGACAAAAGTCAAAAGAAGGCCACTAAGGGTAGAGTCTAAGCTGGCATAGCCTTGACCTTTCTTTCAATCGAAGGAGGCTGTTGAAAAGGAGAAAAAGGGTTCTAAGAGCGGACTAGGCATTCTTCGTCAAAGAGAGATTGTAACATAGGCTGTTCACTAAGATCCGACTTTTAGGCCTAAGTCACTAGCATCGAAGGATTCGATTCATTAAGGGACATAGCGGCGCCCTGACCTGGCGCCATTCCCGAACCTAGCAGTAGACATGCCAGAATCCACTACCTTCGACCTACAGGCAACGATGCGAAAGCGTGACATCATTCCATTTGTGCAAGATCAGCATCGTCATGCCAAAGATGATCGATCATCGACATCAACATAGGAATAATAGGCACGAACTTCGGGGAAATCACCAACTTCCACAACGTACTACACACACTTGGCGAAGGCGTCCCTGAAGAAGAACCCAAACCCTCAACAAAGCAAAAGCCCGTTGACCTAGAAAGGATCCATGGAGCTCTTTCTTCTTGTGCCCCATCCCAAAAGCATTGAAAAAAAGATAAGGAATGGTCAACTAGTGAGAAGTCTTACCCTGGGAGTTTATACCTTGAGAGTCCATAAAGACATGAGAGGATTTTCCCGCAAACTTTACTTGGAAAAATTGCTTATTGAGGTCAAACAGAGCTACTTCGTTCCTAAATGACCGTTCAGTGATAAAGGAGGTAGGGGTTAAGGTCAGCCCGAAGGAAAGAAGTAGCTCGACCGATAGGAACAAATTTTATAAATAACCCATCCCACCTGCGAGCCGGATTTCAAAATTCGCTATCCCAGGCAATATGATATGCTTAGCGCATCAAGCTCAACAAAGCTAAACTGTTTCAGAGTTTCATTTCAAGCACCTTTTATCTCTGCTGTCGCATATCAGCTGTTGAGGTGAAGGGGGGGCGGGGGACGACGACCACATGACATGAGGGGAAAGCGCTCGGATGTTCCCCTAACCCAACCCGGGAATGGACCGGAGGGAACCGCATCATGGAGAATGTCTGCTGATGAGCTGCAGAACAGTGATCAAATACTACCAAGCTGGAAAGCTAAGCAGATCGTATTCCACAGGGTTTCTTATAATCGACTACTCAAAGAAGCTGTCAATTTATTCAGGTTTAAACACTTCGTGCGTGGTGTGAGTTCCACGACTTCTAGACTAAGATGCAGGAAAATTGAAATGAAATTAAAAGACAAAATGATTGGTTGGTTTAGACAGACGACAGACAAGCTTAGATTTCGAATCCCCTTTAGATCACCAAGGCAACAACAATCAACAGATCAGCGGATTTCAATTCTCGTTCAATCAATTTCTATACATCACCATAACTCCTGACCCTTAGGTTTAAGACCGGCGAACGTTCGCTCTATCCGTTCTAACTACCAAGATTAATTAGTCGCTCGGGTACGGTCGCCTCTCGCAACGACTTAACTTAACTGGTGCAATTACTAATGATTTATGAGTTACTCTTGAAGCGGATTAACCCTAACTGGTTCCTACGAAAGGCACACTCCAATTATAAGGTTAATTGGTTGAATTGATGTTCTAAAGTGAGGCGAGCGTTCACTTCTATCCTCAGCTTAACAAGAATCTAAGCTAGGTGATCAGGAAAGACAAGTTTTAATGTTTAAAGCAGAGAAGCTGTCTGGCGACAAACCCTAATTCAACACAAACCTAATCTAGGCGATCAATCAGAAAAGAAACATAAACAATCAAGAACAAAACAACCATGCAAAGAGAAACTGATTGAACTTTGAATCTAATCACCGCCGATCCGTGACCGCTTTAAAGCCCTGGGTCACTTAGGGTTCATCTAATCTAAACTCTACGAGTTTAGCTACTCATATTGGAAACAAGAGAATCGAAAACAAACAAGGAATACATCTCAGGTAGGAAGAACAGAGAAGAACTGTAAAACCTAATTTGACGAATCCGGTAATCTTCAATCCAAGCTCCGAGTCTCTGAGGTGAAGGGATGGCGTCACGATCTCTCCACGATTCTTTGAACTCTCTAAACTCTCTCTCGAACTCCTAGGTCTGGAAATTATGATTGATATTATAAGGTATATCCCTTTTGGGCCGCCGGTTAAGTATTTATACTTAAACCCTAATTCCGCCGGATTTTGCCTGACATTTTCGGCGAAAATAGTAAGGAATTTTCGCTTAAAATTCCTTCACAAAATAACTGAAAGCCGGCTGCTTTTCTTCTGTGGTTTTTGGTCCAACAGTTTTTGGCGAAAACTTAGTGTTTTCGCCGAAAACAACCTTCAGTTGACATCAGTGGATTTGTGCTTGCATTTTCGCCGAAAATACTAAGGGATTTTTGGCGAAAACTCCTTTGTAAACCGGGGCAGGAATTTGTTTGACTTGGTTGGCTCCTTGGATCGATTCCGGTGCGATTCCTCGATGTTCCAACGCCTTAGACACGTCCTTGGCTACTTTATTTGACGGTAAAAACCTGTGCTATCATAAAAACACTAGAAAACCATTAAATAGACCCAAAACGGGCCAAAGTAACACAAATGGCACGAGATAGGGCAATTGATTGAATATTCGTTATTCTACCCTAAAAACCATGTCTTAAGCAAGGAAATGTCGCTTAAATGAGGTTGATAATCACGTCAAATCGAGTGTCATCATCTGCGTCTCGTCGCAAGGCTCATTTTTAGTTGTGGGTCATATGGCGGCCTTCACTTCAAGAACCCCCATACTTCTGCTCATCCCAGAGAATCTATTTTATCAATAACCGGTATTTCTCTTTCCCAAACACGATCTATATCCACTTTATGATTTGAAAGAATCTACTTTCTGAACTCAACGGACTATAAACTGAACTTGTCTAGCTTGCTTGTTTAGCTTGGCCACTCTTTAAATGTGTAAAGTTCGAACAAAGAAGAGTCGGGTCAGTGGCATCAAAAAGACGCTTATCTTAGCCGGAAAGGGAGGATGTGAAATCATGCCACCAAGGCTGTTAAACACAGATTCAAAAGTGGCCAACCTACAGTAGACGAATGTTCAGAAAGAAAGATGGGCAATGAGACTGACCAACGATACAAATACAAATAAAAGCACTTAGAGGAGCGTGCATATTCGATCCAATCTGAAAGTGCTCACTAATAAATGGCGGGACTCTGCAACAACGACGAAAGCCCTCTTATTGCGCGGCGTGGCAAACGGTCTTGTTGTATCCGCTCTAGCCCTAATTAAATAAGAAGGAATAAGCTGTTAATGGACAACCGCTAAAGCTAGCAAATCTATTCTTACTTAAGCCGCCCCTATTCCCTCTAAGTCTACCGAGCCTTCTCAAGATCAGTTCTCTTGGATGCCACAACGTTAGACTCAGTATTCAGACTCATTCGTTCAGCTCTAGCGACGTGAAGATCATCACTCATCGTCTGACGAAAAGCCCTGCTCGCTTCGCCCCTAGCCTCGAAAACTTTCTGGCTAGCCTCCGCTAAAAAACCAGAATTCGTAGGAATAGTCTTTGTTTCGTTGTTTGACCTTCGCCTCCTCCTCCTTCTGGGACTGGATCACAGTAGAAAGTCAATCTTTCGATGCCAATCCTGAGAGCGAGTAGACCGACTTTGAGATCATGCCTTTAAATCATATAAAGAGTGATATGTCTCCAATGTCTTCATCGGCAAAGAGTAGACATATCGGAACTAGCCATTGAGGAACTCAATCGCTAGGAGCTGGCAAGAAGAAGACCCAGAGGTTAGCGACTGCAACTAGCGTTGGTATGAGGGGAGAGGGAATACTACTTGGAGCCTTACCAAACCAGCAACATATAATTGCATATATAACACACTCTCTGACCTGATAACTATTATCGCCGCCCCCCCCCCCCCCCCCAACTCTATCAGCAGACCCTTTCTTTTGCAATATAATAATATCTAATATGATAAGATAACGAAATGCAATTAAACCCGTTGAACTGTTCTCTTAGAGAAGTTCATATTCATCTATCCTGCTGATTGGCTTATAGATGTGAGGTTGACTCAGGAGCTTCCTAGTATAATGTCTACTAGGATAGATTACTCATATAGCGCGTCTTCCTATAACGAGCTTAAAAAGCAATCTCTTCACTGTGTTTGAGGGATACCGCCGTCGCTTTTCGTTAGGGTCTAATTTAGAGTAGGACTTTGACTGATATTCTTGCTCGGAGGCTGTGGGCAACATTCCGTATACTTTAACAGAAGAATCAGATCCACCCGTACTGTAGGCTTTTCCCCTTTCTCTTCTGCGAGGCAGGGGCTTGTCTATCGAATACTCTCTAGTTTTGTTTATGGAGTAGTTCTCTATTCTTTTTTTCTCGATCGTGCAGGAATCCCCACCTCTATATAAACTGTTTGATCCAATCATTACCATTCCCAGCTTCCCTACTAATGGAAATGAGCTTTCGATCGATGGAAACTTGTAGTCTGCTCTTGTCTGCTGGCTGCTGAGCCGAGAATCCGCGAAAGCAAAATGCTGATCTTTTCTTTTTTGATAATTCCAGTGAAAGGTCGCATCGTTCCCTTGAGGCATGCTCACTACAAGAAAATACTAATTTAGTCATGGTTCTTTAGTCACAGATTAATGAACCGTGACTAATTGGTCACGGTTTTTAAGAAACCATGACCAATTAGTCACGATTTTTAAAAATCGTGACGTGACTAATTAGTCATGGTTTCTAAAGAACTGTGACTAATTAGTCACAGTTTCTAAAGAACCGTGACCAAATTAGCCACAGTTTTTACCGTGACTAATTTAGTCATGGTTCTTAAGAAACCGTGGCTAATTTGGTCACGGTTTTTAAAAAAACCGTGACTAAATGTTCCACGCTGGCAATCCGGGACTTCTTCCCTCTTTCTTTTTCCCCTCTTCTCTTCTTCTCTTTCTTCTCCCTACCTTCTGCCTCCGACTCCACTCTTCTTCAACCACCATCAACTTCTCATTGCCTCCGAAGCCTTCTTCAACCACCATCAACTTCTCCCTACCTCCGACGCCTTCTTCTCCCTTCCTTTCCCCTCTTTAATCACATATCCAGCCCTCATCGTCTCCCCTTCCCAATTAGACTTCAACGCACTCTTCACACACCACTCACCATATCTGAATCAGAGGAGGTGAATAGCTCCGGTGACTGGAGAAACAGAGGAGAAGGAGGAGAGGAGATCGATGAGGAAGAGGGAGAAGAGGAAAGAAACAGATCTAGGAGGATTCCTCGAGGAGAAGAGGGAGAAGAGGAGGCTTAGCTCCGGCGACCGAAGAAATAGAGGAGGAGAAGAGGAGATCGCCTGAGAAGAGGGAGAAGAAGAAAGAAAAAGAGAAGAGGAAGAGACGAGATTGACGGAAAAGAGGGAGGAGAGGAAATTGATAGAGGAGGAGAAGAGGGAGAAGCTCAAAGCTCGCTGTTGGCGGTCGAGACTCATCGGCGACGAAAAAGTCACTAGAGAAGACAAGAGACTAAGAATGAAGGACTGATTTGTTAACTGATGAAGTTTCTGGACCAAGTTGCTTAACTAGAAAAATAGAGTGACTGATTTGTATAACGAAAGGAATAAAATTGGGACATTTTTTAACCATATAAGTTTATGGATTAGTTTGCGTAACTAAAGGAGTTGAGGGTTTGATACTATAATTCGAGGAACCGTGACAAAGGTTAGTCACAGTTTGCCCCAAAACCGTGAATAATATCTTTCTCATGGTTTCTTTAAAAGTCGTGACAAAATTAGGTCAATATAGTCACGGTTTCTGAAACCGTGACTAATTTTTTTAGTCACGGTTAAAACCGTGACTAAATGGCCAAAAAAACTGTGACTAATTTAGTATTTTCTTGTAGTGGCTAGAAGAAAAAGTTAACTAGGACTCCCAAAAGTATCACGCCATATGTCTTGGGCTAGCCTTAGACTGACAGAAGCTAGTCTCGAGAGACATGGTTCGTTTGTCCTTATGACCCCTTTCCTTTTCTCTAATAAGGTAAGCTTCAATACGTTCTGGGTAACTATCCTAAACTAGGTCATCAACGGGATTTAAAAGAATTTATGGCTTTATTAGTTATAAGTGGCTGGATCTTATTCACATACATCTAGTGGAGGGCCGGGGTTTGAGCTTGATGGACCAGCAACCCCCAAAGAAGGCATCATGCTATTAGAACATGCGTTCCGGAGAAGGCTCAATAGACCAACAACTGAAACTAGCTCATCAAGTATATGATAAGTTTACAAGCGGTTGGGAAAAGACCACTTGGTGCAAGTATCGAAATCGAACTAGGAAATCAAAAGCATCCGCCCTTAAACCTAACAGTGGATGAACTAACAATGGATTATATACGCTGTTAGGTTTCCATTCATATTAAAAAAATACAGAAACCTGCTCCAGGTGGAGCAGGTTCTACAGGGTTGGTTACTTAAATGATCACTAAACTTCGGCCGAATAACCCATTGATCATTGAACTTCAAAAAATTTCCTAGTCATCATTGGACTTTAACGCTTTAACCGAGCGATCACTGTTAGCTACGGCATCCAATTTTCCATCCATCTGCATATGTGGATTTTCCAACTAGACTTCCATGTCATTTGAATATGCCACATTTGGTCATGTATACCCAAAATCAACCCAAACATTAGAATTCACCAATTACCCAACCCAATTACCCAATTTTCCTCATCCTCTCTCTCCTTTCCCAGATGTGACCTTGCATTTACCTCCTTCTTCTCCTCTGTTCCTCCTCTCTCCCCACTCCCAAATGTGACCTCCCTCCTACCTCCTCTTCTTCATCTCCTCCATTAATGAATCAAATGTGGCAAGGGGAAAATATTAGCACATTGGCATCTTCAGTTTTCCAGATCCATTTCGAAGAAGCAGGAAAGGAGCCAGAAGACCGAAAAGTAGCCATTGGAATTACCCCAAACATGGAGAAGTTTTACTCCTCTTCTTAAGCAAAGCCCAATCACCCCCTTTCTTTCTTTTGCTTTTCAAACTCTCTTCTTCACTTGACCCGACAAAGAGGTTGTTAAGAGGGAAGGCAAAAGCTTCCTCGCTGGCGTCGGTCTGGTGGAGATGACCGCCAGCGGAGATCTGATGGGGATGGCCTGCTGTGGCGATGGTCTGATGGGGACGGCCGGCGATGATGGTCGGATGGGGATGGCTTGCGGTGATGGTTAAGAGAGGAGAGCCAGAAGCTTCCCCGCCGGCGTCGTTCCGGTGGGGATGGACGACAGCGGCAGTCTGATAAGGATGGCTTGCGGCGGCGGTCTGATGGGGATGGCGGACAGCGGTGATTTTGTTAAGAGAGGAGAATCTGTTTCATCCTTTAGGGTTTGAGAGAAGAAAGGGTTGTTTCAGGAAAATTGAGAGAAAGAGAGAAGTGGGTAATTTGGTTGAATAATTGGGTTGATTTTGGGTAGATAAAATTTGATGTGGCATATTTAAATGATATGAATGCCTTGGATGTCTGTAATTAACAGTGATCACTCGGTTAAAGCGTCAAAGTCCAGTGATGGCTAGGAAATTTTTGAAGTTCAATGATCACTGGGTTATTCGGCCAAAGTTCAGTAATCATTTCAGTAACCAACCCGGTTCTGCATCTTCTTCTTCCTCCTCCTCCTCCTTCTTCTTCTTTTTGTTTCTTCTTTCTCCTTCTTCTCCTCCTCCTTCCTTCTTCTTCTTCTTCTTCCTTTGGCTTATTTCTCCTTCATCTGCCAAAAGAAGGAAACAAATTAAAATTAAGGAACAGAAAAGAAAAGAAACAAACAAATTAAAAATAAGGAAACAAATAATTGGCTGGGGGTGGGCACACGAATTGTCACATCAGAAAAACTCTAACAACGATTCTTTGTTAGATTTTTCCTCAAAATTTTGAATTCTCGCTACAGCGGGATATTTTGGCGCGCCCCTGAATCCAAACACTAACAGTGGATATCTGTCCGCTGTTAGCTAACAACATATTTTTAGATATTCGTTGTTACACAGTATTTCTAACATCAAATTTCTAACTGCGGTTAGAAATCTGAGGTTACTGATGAACGTTGTAAACAGGTTTATCAAATAACTAGCCTACAGAAGTAGACTAGATCGAATCTCAAAGAAGCTGGCAATTTACTCAGGTTTAAACACATTGTGCGTGGTGTGAGTTCCACGACTTCTAAACTAATAAACAAAGGAAATTGAAAAGGAAAATAAAGACAAAAAGATTAAAGTTTTGACTTACGAGAAGATAGACAAGCTTAGATTCGAATCCTCCTAAGTTCACCAGAGCATTGGCAATCACAAGACCAGCGGTTTTCAATCCTAATTCATTCAGTTCTCAGACTCCACCATAACTCCTTACCCTTATGTCTAAGTTCTGCGAACGTTCGCTCTATCGGATCTAACTACCACGATTAATTAACCGTCCGTGCGTTCACTTCTGTGACGGAGAACTAACTGGTGTAATTGATTAAGAACAGTGAGTTACTCTAGAAGCGGATCAACCCTAAATGGTTCCTACGAAAGGCACACTCCATTAAATAGGTTAATTGATTGATTTAAAGTTCCAAAGTAAGGCTGACGTCTAGCGACTAACGTCTAGCGACTAACCTTAGCTTAACACGAATCTAATATATGCGTCAAGTAGACAAGAAACGCGGGAAACGAAGATCAAACAATCACGCAAGAGAAACTGTCCGAATTAAGATCTAATTACCACCAATCCGTGACCGCTTTAAAGCCCGGGTCACTTAGGGTTCATCTAATCTAAGCTCTACGAGTTTAGCTACTCATGTTGATAACAGAAGAAACAAAAATAACTAGGGAGTTCATCATACAAAGGAAGAACAGATAGAAACTGTAAAACCTAATTCTGACGACTCTGGCGAAGCTCTGAACTTTGACAATCTTCACTCCTAGCCCCAAGCACTCCGAGGTGAAAAGATGGCGTCACGATCTCTCCAGGAACTCGTTGATGCTCTCTAAACTCTCTCTATCTCTTCGTAAGTCGGGAAAATTAATTCGGAAAAGTCTCTCGAATATCGTCTATGTCGGTTTGCTTAAATATGATTTTTGTCCGTAGTTGCGCCGGAAAAGGAAGGACTTCTCGACAAGAACATTGAAAGTTCTCGCTGAGAACTTTATTTCAAACCCATCTGCTCCTTTCGACGAGTCTCCCAGTGTAAATCTTCAATATTTTGCCAAAGTTCTCGCCGAGAACTTCAGTATAAACTCTAGGCTTGATTCCTTCAATAGTTCTCAGCGAGAACTTCTTTACAATCTCCAACTATATATTCGCCAAGAATTTGGCTCTTGGAAATTGAGTTTTGGGCAAAAAAAAATGCAAAGTTCTCGCCGAGAACTTTAAACCTTGGCATAATTCCAACTTGTTTCAATGATTCCGGCTCCGTTTGAACTCCGATTTGGTCCCCTTTTGAAGCGCTGGACTCGTGAGAGAGTCCTCTACAATGTGGTAACATGGAGGCTCAAATTAAAAACTCACAAACAAGGTAAAAATATCCAAGAAATGGACAATGCACGCACTAGGAGCCGATAATCACATAATTAACACATTTACACCAAATACTCATCAAAATTGCATCAAGGGGGTATGAAATGTCGCTTAATTGGGGTCGATAATCACAATAATTCCAGTGTCATTAGTTACCTTGTATTTTTCTTGTAGCGTGTTTCTTGAACTCCACTAACGGAGTTTTTTTCTTGTTCTAAATTTCAAAATTCATATATTCTACATTTTCTACTTACAACTTTATTATCGAATTAATTTTGACTTAAAAATATCGTTAAATTTTAGTTTCTACCCCACCCATTGTTTCTTCCCCATCCATCTTTTTACCCAACCACTCCCACTGAAAAATGTTGAAGAAATTAGACCATTTTACTATTATAATATTGTTTCCGTCATAGGTAGCTCTCGTGAGAGAGAAATAAATAGTTAAGAAGTTTATCATAAGCATTCTCCAAAGCCAAAAGTTGTATCACACATCTAAGAGCTTCTCGCGCCACAAAAATGACAGGTCTATTCGCCAAACAGGAAACCACAAAGAGAAGCAATAGGTGATGTGAACCAGGAATATAAAAGAGTCAAGACCCGACAACAATGAATGGTGATCAAATCGATTGAAAACAAACCAAGTGTAACATCCTCGTCCAACCTAATGTTAATTTTTTTTGTTTGGTTGACTCGTGATAGCGAGATCGATGTCCAAGGGATCCCATCATAGTTTGGTTCGTTCGGGATTGGGATGAGTTAAGTTCAAAACTCAAATTTTTGGTAGTGAGAAGAGCACGACCATGCTCCTCTAGAATACAGTGTGATCCTCAATTGCACTACATACTCCATTAGAACACAATCATGCATCTCCTTCTGGACACCTCAACTAAGAAGTGTAGTTGATGGAGCATGACCATGCTTTATTGGGACACGATGTGCTCCCTTTGCTGTCAACTTAATTAAGCTCATTTTGAGCGGTTTTCCTTCTTATTCCTTCCCAACTGGACCTGAAACCACCCATCAATGAACCTAGAGTCCTCCCAACTTCAAACCTTGATAACTTGAGCTACATGAGTTCAATCTAAGCTCCATTTCTTGCTACGAATTCTCGAGAACAAGGAGAACAAGTCTCCATGTTCATTCAGAGGTGGGAAGTAACATCGGAGTGGGTTGTAAGAGCAGATACGACATTGCGAGATAATAAATCTTGGAGTCAGACATCTAAGAGCTTATTAGAGAATCGTTCTATTCCAGTTGAGGGCCCTGCATCGATAGACTATGATGATCATGTGAGAAATTGTAATCCGATCTAGAATTGGATTTAGGGTTTTGGCATGAAATCCGAGACAGAGTAAAATTGGTTGTTGATGCCTATTTGTCCAACTAATGAAATTGTTGATGTCTATGATGTGTTCTAAGTTCAATGATATGGTTAAATCCTAGATCGAAGTGAGAACTAGGAGTGAAATGTTGTATGTCTGGTTAATTTGCATTACATTGCTTGTCAGAATTGTGGTTGAGGAGGATGATCCCAATGAAGGATCATCCTGATTTCGATGGACATGTGAGTGATCTTAGACTCTCACTAGAAACTATCCTTATCCCTATTGTCTCTATAGGTGGGGTTGCTAGTGAGGCTAGCAATCACCTTAATGATTGTTATGTGTGTTGATGATTGTGGATCATGATGGATTGTGGATGGTGTTCATATGGATAATGAGTTGCGAGAATGTGGATGGAAAGTGATGGAATTGGTGAAAATTTGATATGAGGAACATGAGATGGGATGATGTCTTGGTTGTTGAATGTGAAATTGTAGAACCTGAATGAGCCTACACTGCCCTGCCCGTTGTATTGTAATGTGTTTGAGTCCAGTATACAAGGATAAATCACCTTGAGATAGGACCAAGGTTATTTCACTTCTCTCTTTAAAGATTGTGTTGGACATTCCATGCAGATGGGGAGTGCATGGGCCCTACAAGAGGTATGAGGGTGCTTCTGCCGATGGTGTAGAGGAAACTCCTTGGCGCCAAATTTATCACATAGTAAAACCTCTATTATTTAATATAGTCGGGACCACATAAATTATTAATTTATAGTAGTTATTAATTAATCGACAAATTAATAATGATTAATTCAAAGAGGTTGTCCTCTCGAGATCAAACCCCCACCACTACACCAAAAAACACGTCATGTCAGTTAAGGTTGAACTATTCCACATAGCTCATGGATCTCCCCCGTGCTTTGTCAATGTGGGATTTTCCTAGGATGTCACAGACACCCCCCCTCAGGGACTCAACGTCCTCGTTGAGGTTTTCCCCACCATCTCTCAAGAGGGACAGGGAGAGGCTCTGATACCACTTGTAACATCCCAACCTTTTCTGACAAGATATTGTTCACTTTGGGCCCAGCCCTCACGGATTTGTTTTTGGGCATTGGTGGGATTCGAACTCATGACCTCGTCCTCTCGAGATCAAACCCCCACCACTACACCACAAAACGTGTCATGTCAGTTAAGGTTGAACTATTCCACATAGCTCATGGATCTACCCCCATGCTTTGTCGATGTGGGATTTGCCTAGGATGTCACACTAAGGGCCTCCTTGAATGGTCGTTAAATATGAACCACCATAACCTTTACCTTTTCCGTTACCTAGGGTATTGCGCCAATCCATGGGTGGGCCACTGTCACTGAAATCCTGTACTAACTTATTAACGGCGGGGAAATATTCCCCTACTATCTCCTATCCCGGACTTTGGCCTTAGCCGGAACCGATACCTGAATAACCTGTTAGTTACTCTTACCCTTATCTCGTCTAGCCATCTAGTGGCTAGACTCAATTACCCAACACAAGCATGTACAAGCAACCAAGAAATAAACCAGTTCCCTTAACCTTTATTTACAACCCCCGAGCTTGAGGAACTATAATCGTAAAACCTTCACCTCTGAATTGATGTGACATCCCATATTTATGTATTCCATGGTCTGTCTCGTCGTCCCGATTCCATCATTTTTGACGGTCCATCTCGATGTACACAACATATTCACCTCCACAAACTGGTAATGAGATAACCGACGTAGTAGTTTGTTGCTTCTTAAACTCCTCAAAACTCTCAAGGAAACCTTGCTCCACATATACCAGGCATCCTTCCTCATCAGCTTAGTCAAGGGTGCTAGTATCTTATAGAACCCTTTTATAAATTTCTTGTAATACACTGCCATACCTAGAAATCTACTAAACTCAGACACATTATCCAGCGGTGCCCACATCACCAAAGATTCCACCTTCTTACGATCTACTTTGATTCCCTTGCTAGTGATTAGGTGTCCAAGAAACAAAACTTCTTGCAACCAAAACACAAACTTAGAGAACTTGGCATACATTTTCTTTTCGCCAAGTGTGAATAACACCAACCTCAAGTGGTCAGTATGCTCTTCGTTAGTCTTGGAGTATACCATTAAGTCATCAGTTAACACAATGATTAACTCTTCAAGGTACTCATGGAACACCTTGTTCATCAAGGCCATGAAAGAATGATGGGCATTAGTCAAACTAGAAGGCATCACCAGAAAATCATAATGCCCATACCTGGTCCAAAAGGTCATCTTAGGAATAGTTTCATTAATCACCCTCAACTGATGATAACTAGACGTCAAATAAATCTCGGAGAAGGCAGAAGCTCCTTGTAGTTGATCAAAGTGATCATCAATTCTTGGAAATGGATACTTTTTCTTCACTGTAACTTCCTATAATCAATGCACATACGCATACTACCAACCTCCTTCACCGGTGGAACACGAAGAAGGTCCTCATTAAACACATTCTTCCACAACCTTATGATCTTCCACCTTCCCTGATACTTCAACTAAATCATGTGTCAGGTTGGCTTTACACTCCTTTTCCAACAATTTGTAATCCTTCATAGCCAACATGAACAAATAGTTGTACCATTTTCTTATGCTTTAAACCCTTGAGGGTCACCTTTTCCTTAATAGGAGACACCAATTCTCGCAATTGACTATCGCCCATAGTAAGACTGCCAATACATCCCTAGTATGATGTTAAACTCATTGAAAGGAAGAAACATGAGGGCAACATCAAAACTAATGCCCTCTATCTGTAACCCCATCCCTTTACCATCGAGTCTAGCACAAGATTTCTACTCAGCAGAGTACTAATCCCAAACTTTTTATATAGTTAATTAGGTTCACTATGCAATAAGTAAGCAACAATAGAAAATACAAACAAATGGGTAGAACGTGTACCGAACGTAGTATAAAGAGGTATATGAGCAAAGGTGATAATACCTGTAATTGTAGTAGTTAATTCAACCACACTTCAAAATTTTAGGCGGATTGAGAATTCTCTAATGACTAATAACCAATCAGATTTTTAATGAGCAGACTAAGCATGTCGAGATTAACATTTATTTATTTATTATGGGAACATGTCGCATCATGTGAGATTAATCCATAGAAGATTTCTACCCGTGATAAAGTGACCGACTAGTTCACTAAATGACTTGGTGCATATTGGTTTCATGTTCTTCTGTCCAACATTGACAATCAGAACCATCACGTCTACGATTTAACTCTCAGGATGGTTAACGATATATGCTTTTATCCTATTGTGTTTTTCATTTTTCAATTTCTAGGATGAGATTCACGATCTATGATTTTATCTTATTTGAATGAATAGGATTTTATACTGAATCTCAAAAGTTGGCAAGAAAAAAACCTTTTGTAGCCTTTTGTATATAAGGCAAACTATCAATGAATTAAATACCTTTAATGAGAAATGGATATCACAATGAATGCTGGAACATTTTTGTACGTTCATCCAAAGAGCAAATGGAAATGATGGGTCTCTTTGTTTGGTGCTTGGAGCTTATATATACACACGAAACACATAAACACCAATATACTTGTCTCAACTATACACTAAAGAAGAAGAAGAAGAATAAAAAAAATGAAAAACATGAGGATTTCCCTTGTGATCTTTGTCATCATGTTTGTTACTCATCTTCATCATGTGCAAGGAGAGCCCCAACCGCCTGATGCACAACCTAATAACGCCGACATCAGTAATAGTGATCATCATCGTGTTCAATGGGAAGAACCTCCACCGTCACCAAAGCTACCTGAAGCTTTGACTGCTAATCATCGTGTCCAATGGGAGGAGCCACCACCATCACCAAAGCTACCTGAAGCTTTTACTGCTAATCATCGTGTCCAATGGGAGGAGCCGCCACCATCACCAAAGCTACCTGAAGCTTTTACTGCTAATCATCGTTTCCAATGGGAGGAGCCGCCACCATCACCAAAGCTACCTGAAGCTTTTACTGCCAATCATCATGTCCAATGGGAGGAGCCGTCACCGTCACCAAAGCTACCTGAAGCTTTTACTACTAATCATCGTGTCCAATGGGAGGAGCCGCCACCGTCACCAATGCTACCTGAAGCTTTTACTACTAATCATCATGTCCAATGGGAGGAGCCGCCACCGTCACCAAAGCTACCTGAAGATTTTACTACTAATCATCGTGTCCAATGGGAGGAGCCACCACCATCACGAAAGCTACCTGAAGCTTTTACTGCTAATCGTCGTGTCCAATGGGAGGAGCCGCCACCGTCACCAAAGCTACCTGAAACTTTTACGGCTAATCATCGTGTCCAATGGGAGGAGCCACCACTGTCACCAAAGCTACCCATATATGGTCGAAATTAATGTGTAATAAGTTGTTTGTCCTTTTCCATCGTTTACGATAAAACGATCCATTATAAACCAAAAGTTAATGGAATATCTGATACATCTTTAACAGTACTCTTATACTTCAACTATGGTAGGACCATTAAGCGCAAAAAACGTTAATTTTTATCTGCGATTAAGAGATTCCAAAAATCCCAAGTATCTAATCATAAAATTAATCGGCAACTGATGGAAAAAATTAAGAACATTATGCACACATAATAGCAACATATGCTTAATATAGTCAAGTAATCAAAATACCACTTAACTAGTCGACCACATGATTATGTGAATCCGCGAGTATGCTGATATAAGAGTTGTCACGAAATAAATCATGGATAAGATTACATAGAAATGGAAAAAATTGAGGTTTTATTTCATTAAAAATCACCAATTTGTACCATAGACAAAATATCATTGGCTAATACAGGATGTTGTACAAGGGAAGAACTTGAAAGTTCGATGGAAACAAAACTAATTTAACAGTGGCCAATATTTACTAAAATTCTTCTTCTTTTCACCATTTGGCCAAGTTTATAAAAAATCCTTATCAATAGATAAACTAATCTCCGTCTTTATTTTGATTCTACAGTCTTAGTCTCCTTAGAATCTAACTGCGAGGATGCCAATGGATTAGAAGGACAGAAAATCAGAGACTTCAAACCTCTTTGGTCTGATTATGTGGAAATATGAAATTGATGTTTTTGTCCCTTCCAAATCAAGACTACCTAATCCTATAGGAAATATGAAATTGATTTTTTTGTCTCTTCCAAATCAAGACTACCTAATCCTATAGGAAATATGAAATCCTTCAGGGATGTGGTTACGTTAGAAAACTCTAATCTAGCCTTCCTAGCTGACTGTATGCAGTCTCTTATGAAAGAAGAGGCTAACATAACTTTAGATATGGATGATGAAGATCTGGACTATATTGTTATTTAATGCACACGAGGAGAGAACATGGAGGCTAAATCTCGACTGAAATATGTAGTTATTTTCCACGTCCTTGGGCGTCGAGTACCTTACATGGTGATTAACAATCATATTTAGAAATTATGGACGGTGTTTGGCTAGGTGAGGGTCATCAATATGGGTAATGGTTTTTCCCAATGAGGTTCGATAGCTCCGTGGACTATCGTTGGGCTCTCATGGAAGGTCCTACAATACCGACGAGCATTACATCGTCACTCAGTTGTGGCAAGAAGGTTTTGAACTAGGTTTCATCTTTGTCTTACAGACCCTTGATTGGGTTCGCCTCCCCAACTTATCATTAGAGTTCCTGGCAAATTCTTTTCTCTGTCGTATTGGAAAAAAAGTTGGTCAGCTTGTGCGTGTTAACCCAATGACAACATCTATGGAAAAAGGGTAACTATGCTAGAACCTTTATCCATGCTGACTTATCTAAAAAACTATTCTCGAAGTACAAGTTACCACACTGCGTAAGACATATCAAGTACGAAGACCTACTAATATGGTCATCAAGACTTGTTAGTACATGTAAAAAACTTAGGGGGATTGCATGATCTAAGGGTGGGTCACCAACACTAATATCCAATTTTGACCTTTACGATTAGTCATTCATGCTAAATTAGCCATTAACTAGTAAGGAGTTTCAAGGAAGTCATATATCCCATGATACAACAATAAACTTGTTACTTGTATCCAGTAAGTAATCATGCCATTTATCATTTGTACTCTAAAATTAAGTTACATTACTTAGAAATGCTCAAAGTATGTAAACAATAAAACCCTTCACGATTCTAGTGGAAACTCTTCATTAGGTGCAGTGATAAAGATCCAAAACTCCTTCCCTACGTCCCCTTTGATTCCCCGATCAGCTAAAAACCCCATTGGGATCAATCAAACTATAAAACTCCTAACCGATGATACCTATCCTCTAAATGAATCAAAGAGCTTGGATGAAGGATGTTTTACCCATAATTAGGAGAGGAAATGATCCTACCCACTCCTTTGACCTTGCTCTAATGTTTGGGGAAGATCCGATTATTTTTTCTCTCCAGAAAAGACTACTGTTCATCATAATGAGATGAGATAGAATGAATGTTAACTGTTGTATATTGAATAACACCCTTTTATAATCCATTGGCCAATGCATTTTCTCTAGTACACTACGATCGTGGTGCACAACCAACACCCACAATTTGGATGCAGACAACGGTCGTGGGTCTTAGCCAATGGTAGTGGCCTTAATCCGTGTATAATATTGAAATGCAAGCTTTCCATCAGTTCGATGTCCATTTATCATCTCAATGATTAACAACTGGAGTTGGGGTGATATAAGTCCCCATACATGAGTTTTGTCCTAAAACCTGAATGAGCCTTAAGAAGAACAAACTTAAATCAAGAAAAGGAATACCTCTAAATTAGGCATCCACAAGTTTGAGATACTGATATTGCATGCTTCCTTGGTTTCCCAAGTGGCTGCCTCTAGCTTCTTATTCCTCCAGACCATCTTAACCATCTAAATGCTCTTTCTCCAGAGTTTGCGAACCTGATGGTCCTTTATCTGTACTGGTTCCTCATAGGTGAGGTCCCCTTCGAACTCTACTTCATCTAGACAAATCACTTGACTTAGTCTCCCTATGTGCTTCTGCATAATGCTAACATGGAACACAATGAATTTTTTGTAGTTCTTCTGGAAAAGCTAACTCGTATGACATTGGTCCTAATTTCTTGAATATTTCATAAGGATCAATGAAACGAGGAGCTAGCTTCCCTGTCCTGTCGAACCTCATAACTCCTTTTGAAGGTGACACCTTTAGAAATACTTTGTCGCCCACCTCAAACTGAACTTCCCAAGCTCTACCATCGACATACTAGTTTTATATGTTTTGCGCCACCCCATGTTTCTCTTACATAACTCGTATTGTACTTTTTCTCTCGTCTACCAAATGAGAACCTGTAACAAGGCTTTCAGCCTCCTCATCCCAACATAAATGAGTCTTTTCCTTTCGTACAACGCCTCAAACAGTATAACCCCAATACAGTTGTGGTAACAATTTTTGTAAGCAAACTCTACCAAAGGATAAAGTTGGTCCTAGGCTCCTCAAACTCCAGAGCACAAGAACTTAACAACTTTTTGAATGTCAAGATATTCCATTTGGACTAACCATTTGTTTGGGGGGGGGGGTGATATGCAATATAGAATTTTATCCTAGTACGCATCGTTGTATCAAACTTTACCAAAAGTGGGAGGTAAAGCTGGTATTCTTGTAAGACACGATGAATCTATGCACCCTATGTAACCTCATCACATGATCTAAACACAATCGAGCCAGCTCTTCCATGTCGATTTAAATTTGATGGGAATAACGTGTGCCACCTTAGTCAACCTGTCCACTATGACCCAGTCGACATCCTTACCTCCCACAAAAAGAACCCACTGACGAAATTCGTAATGATATCATCAAACTTCCAAACTGAAATAAACGATGACTACAAGAGACCACCCAAAGCCTTATGTTCTACCTTGGTCTTTTGACAAGCCAAGAAACCTAACACATGTCTTTCCAATGCGTTTTTCATACCCGGCCACCAGTAATGAGGCTTTATGATGTGATACATCTTGGTAGCACCAAGATACACAACGTACACAAACGAGTGAACCTCATCTAAAAAACCCGCCTCAACTCCTAGACATCCAGAACACATATCCTATACCGCATCACATATTCATTCTAAAAGGAGAAAAGCCTCTCCTTACCCGTTTGTAATTCCTATCTCACATCTTTCATGTTATAATCCTATGGTCGTGCTTGTCGGGTCCTATCATTCAATAATGGCCTCAAAGTCAACTTTGCCATTAACCTCTTATTCTCATCCATGGTCAACTCTGCTCCTGCTTCCCTAAATTTTAGCAAGTCATGTAACTACTCATTTCTGCTCAGAGCATCTGACACTACATTCATCTTTTTGGGTGATACACTATCACACAATTATAATCCTTTAGCAGCTCAACCCTTCTCCTTTGTTTATTGTTTAACTCCTTTTAATCCATTATTTACTTCAAGCTCTTGTGATCAGTCATGATCTTGAATATCTACCCATATAGGTAGGGGAGACACAACTTCAAGGCAAAGATCACTGCCAACAGTTTAACATCATGCACCTGGTAGTTCACATCATGCACCTTGAACTATCTAGATGAATAAACAACCACCTTACCATTTTGCAGTAGAACACAACCAAAACCCTGATAAGACGCATTGTTGTACACTACATATTCACCTCCACAAACTGGTAAGGAGATAAGCAACGTAGTAGTTTGTTGCTTCTTAAACTCCTGAAAACTCTCATGGAAACCTTGCTCCACATATACCATACATCCTTCCTCATCAGCTTAGTCAAGGGTGTTGTTATCTTGGAGAACCCTTTCATAAATTTCTTGTAATACACTGCCATACCCAGAAAGCTGATAAACTCAGACATCATTATCTAGCGGTTCACACTTCACCAACGCTTCCACCTTCTTACGATCTACTTTGATCCCCTTGTTAGTGATTAGGTGTCCAAGAAACAAAACCTCTCGCAACCAAAACGCACACTTAGTTAAATTGGCATACATTTATTTCCCTAAGCATTGCTAGCACCAACCTCAAGTGGTGAGTATGCTCTTCATTAATCTTGGAGTAACCAATAATAAATAAACACAATGATGAACTCGTAAAGGTACTCATGGGACACCTTGTTCATCAAGGCCATGAAAGCATCATGGGAATTAGTCAAACTGAAAGGCATCACCAGAATCATAATGCACATACCTGGTACAAAAAGTCATCTTAGGAATAGCTTCATCAGCCACCCTCAACTGATGATAACTAGACCTCAGATAAATCTCGGAGAGGGTAGAAGCTCCTTGTAGTTCATCAAATATATCATAAATTCTTGGCAATGGAAACTTGTTCTTCACAATAACTTCCTATAATCTATGCACATACACATACTACCATCCTCCTCCTTCACAAAAACACATATTCATCCCAAGGGACACACTAGGGTGGATGAAACATTTGTTAAGAAATTCCTTCAACTTCTGTTTCATCTCCTTAACCTCCACTAGTGCCATCTTGTAAGGTGCTGTCGAGACGGGAGCCATCTTGTAAGGCAATATCCTTCTCCGGTGGAACACGAAGGAATCAGGAAACACATCCAATAACTCTTGCACCACCTTCAGATCTTCCACCTTCCTTGATACTTCAACTTAAACATGTGCCAGGAAGGCTTTACACTCCTTTTTGAACAACTTGTAATCCTTCATAGCCAACATGAACAAATAGTTGTGCCATTCCCTCTGCTTTAAACCATTGACAATCACCTTTTCCTTGGTAGGAGACACCAATTCTTGCAATTGACTATCGCCCCATGGCGTGACTGCCAATACATCCCTAGTATGATGTTAAACTCATTGAAAGGAAGAAACATGAGGTCAACATCAAAACTAATACCCTCTATATGTAACCCCATCTCCTTTACCACCGAGTCTAGCACAAGATTTCTACTCAATGCAGTACTAACCCCAAATTTTTATATAGTCAACTAGGTTCACTATGCAATAAGTAAGCAACAATCGAAAATACAAACAAATTGGTAGAACGCGTACCGAACGTAGTATAAAGAGGTATATGAGCAAAGGTGACAATACCTGTAATTGTAGTAGTTAATTCAACAACACTTCAAAATTTTAGGCGGATTGAGAATCCTCTAATGACTAATAACCAATCAGATTTTTAATGAGTCGACTAAGCATGTCGAGATTAACTTTTATTTATTTATTATGGAACATGTCACATTATGTGGGATTAATCCAAAGAAGATTTCTACCCGTGATAAACTGACCGACTGGTTCACTAAATGATTTTGTGCATATTGGTTTCATGTTCTTCTGTCCAACGTTAACAATCAGAACCATAACGTCTACGATTTAACTCTCAGGATGGTTAACGATATATGTTTTTATCCTCTTGTGTTTTTCATTTTTCAGTTTCTAGGATGAGATTCACGATCTATGATTTTATCTTCTTTTTAATGAATAGGATTTTATACTGAATCTCAAAAGTTGGCAAGAAAAAAAACCTTTTATAGCCTTTTGTATATAAGGCAAACTATCAATGAATTAAATACCTTTAATGAGAAATGGATATCACAATGAATGCTGGAACGTTTTTGTACGTTACACTCATCGAAGGAGCAAATGGAAAGGATGGGTCTCTCTGCTTGGTGCTTGGAGCCTATATATACACACGATGCACATAAGCACCAATATACTTGTCTCAACTGTATACTAAAGAAGAAGAAGAATAAAAAAAATGAAAAACATGAGGATTTCCCTTGTGATCTTTGTCATCATGTTTGCTACTCATCTTCATCATGTCCAAGGAGAGCCCCAACCGCCTGACGCACAACCTAACAACGCCGACATCAGTAATAGTGATCATCATCGTGTTCAATGGGAAGAACCTCCACCGTCACCAAAGCTACCCGAAGCTTTGACCTCTAATCATCATGTCCAATGGGAGGAGCCACCCCCATCACCAAAGCTACCTGAAGCTTTTACTGCTAATCATCAGGTCCAATGGGAGGAGCCACCACCGTCACCAAAGCTACCCGAAGCTTTTACTGCTAATCATCGTGTCCAATGGGAGGAGCCACCACCGTCACCAAAGCTACCCGAAGATTTTACTGCTAATCATCGTGTTCAATGGGAGGAGCCGCCACCGTCACCGAAGCTACCTGAAGCTTTTACTGCTAATCATCGTGTTCAATGGGAGGAGCCGCCACCGTCACCGAAGCTACCTGAAGCTTTTACAGCTAATCATCGTGTCCAATGGGAGGAGCCGCCACCGTCACCAAAGCTACCTGAAGATTTTACTACTAATCATCGTGTCCAATGGGAGGAGCCACCACCATCACCAAAGCTACCTGAAGCTTTTACTGCTAATCGTCGTGTCCAATGGGAGGAGCCGCCACCGTCACCAAAGCTACCTGAAACTTTTACGGCTAATCATCGTGTCCAATGGGAGGAGCCGCCACCATCACCAAAGCTACCCATATATGGTCGAAATTAATGTGTAATAAGTTGTTTGTCCTTTTCCATCGTTTACGATAAAATGGTCCATTATAAACCAAAAGTTAATGGAATATCTTATACATCTTTAACAGTACTCTTATACTTCAACTATGGTAGGACCATTAAGCGCAAAAAACGTTAATTTTTATCTGCGATTAAGAGATTCCAAAAAATCCCAAGTATCTAATCATAAAATTAATCGGCAACTGATGGAAAAAAGGAAGAACATTATGCACACATAATAGCAACATATGCTTAATATAGTCAAGTAATCAAAATACCACTTAACTAATCGACCATATGATTATGTGAATCCGCGAGTATGCTGATATAAGAGTTGTCACGAAATAAATCATGGATAAGATTACATAGAAATGGAAAAAATTGAGGTTTTATTTCATTAAAAATCACCAATTTGTACCATAGACAAAATATCATTGGCTAATATAGGATGTTGTACAAGGGAAGAACTTGAAAGTTCGATGGAAACAAAACTAATTTAACAGTGGCCAATATTTACTAAAATTCTTCTTCTTTTCACTATTTGGCCAAGTTTATAAAAAATCCTTATCAATAGATAAACTAATCTCCGTCTTTATTTTGATTCTACAGTCTTAGGCCACGTTTTCCTCGCCGGATTTTGCGGCTGGAATCAGCAGATTGCGGCGAAATCATTGAATTCCGTGTTTTCCTGTTTAATTAAGCAGCCGAATTGCGGCGGAATTAAATTCCATTTTGGGCCTATATTCCGGAATCATGATTTCTTTCAAAAATGAGTGGAATCATTGATTCCGGCGGAATGTGTGTTACTTGTCCAATTTGCCCATGTTTCGTCCTATCGTCTCTCTCTCTTCGAACAACTCTCCTCCATCGTTTTCTGGCCTTCTGTTCGACAAGCAGCAGTGGCAAGAATCATTATTATCATTGGAGCCCCGGCGATGGACAGCTGCCTCGGCGGCGGAATCCCGAGCCAATCCATCCCCGGCGATGGACAGCTCCCGCCGTCGCTCGACAACCTCTCCGATTCCTCCATCTACCTCCACTCCGAGTTAACTTTCCGAGCAGAACGACGGCTCGTCGTTGTCTGAACGCCGACCGAGCAACGGCTCGTCGTTGTCTGATAGCGGCGACGCACCCAAATCCCCAAAACAGAGCACCCAAAAACAGAGCCTTACACTGTCAATTCCACCGTCGAATCCCCACCATCCATCTTCCCCTCCTACGATCGGCGATGAAGAGGTGAGGTGCAGTCGTGAATGCTGTGGCGGCGTTGGCGGGGTGACGTCAGTAGTGAGACAGCAGTGTAGCAGGGAAGAAGGTTAATATGATGGGATAAATTGTAGGGATATTTTAGTAATTTCAAATGAGGCTAATTTTTAATTCCATGTTAACTATTTCGCAGGAAAACAAGGAATTACTAATTGGAATCCTACTTGAATCAAATTCCGCCGAAATCTATAATTGCGACGGAATTTACCCATTAAGCAGGAAAACGTGGCCTTAGTCTCCTTAGAATCTAACTGCGAGGATGCCAATGGATTAGAAAGACAGAAAATCAGAGACTTCAAACCTCTTTGGTCTGATTATGCTGAAATATGAAATTGATGTTTTTGTCTCTTCCAAATCAAGACTACCTAATCCTATAGGAAATATGAAATTGATTTTTTTGTCTATTCCAAATCAAGACTACCTAATCCTATAGGAAATATGAAATCCTTCAGGGATGTGGTTACGTTAGAAAACTCTAATCTAGCCTTCCTAGCTGACTGTATGCAGTCTCTTATGAAAGAAGAGGCTAACATAACTTTAGATATGGATGATGAAGATCTGGACTATATTGTTATTTAATGCACACGAGGAGAGAACATGGAGGCTAAATCTCGACTGAAATATGTAGTTATTTTCCACGTCCTTGGGCGTCGAGTACCTTACATGGTGATTAACAATCATATTTAGAAATTATGGACGGTGTTTGGCTAGGTGAGGGTCATCGATATGGGTAATGGTTTTTCACAATGGTTCGATAGTTCCGTGGACTATCGTTGGGCTCTCATGGAAGGTCCTACAATACCGACGAGCATTACATCGTTACTCAGTTGTGGCAAGAAGGTTTTGAACTAGGTTTCATCTTTGTCTTACAGACCCTTGTTTGGGTTCGCCTCCCCAGCTTATCTTAGAGTTCCTGGCAAATTCTTTTCTCTGTCGGATTGGAAAAAAAGTTGGTCAGCTTGTGCGTGTTAACCCAATGACAACATCTATGAAAAAGGGTAACTATGTTAGAACCTTTATCCATGCTGACTTATCTAAAAAACTATTCTCGAAGTACAAGTTACCACACTGCGTAAGACATACCAAGTACGAAGACCTACTAATATGGTCATCAAGACTTGTTAGTACATGTAAAAAACTTAGGAGAATTGCATGATCCAAGGGTGGGTCACCAACACTAATATCCAATTTTGACCTTTACGATTAGTCATTCATGCTAAATTAGCCATTAACTAGTAAGGAGTTTCAAGGAAGTCATATATCCCATGATACAACAATGAACTTGTTACTTGTATCCAGTAAGTAATCATGCCAGTTATCATTTGTACTCTAACATTAAGTTACATTACTTAGAAATGCTCAAAGTATGTAAACAATAAAACCCTTCACGATTCTAGTGGAAACTCTTCATTAGGTGCAGTGATAAAGATCCAAAACTCCTTCCCTACGTCCCCTTTGATTCCCCGATCAGATAAAAACCCCATTGGGATCAATCAAACCATAAAACTCCTAACCGATGATACCTATCATCTAAATGAATCAAAGAGCTTGGATGAAGGATGTTTTACCCATAATTAGGAGAGGAAACGATCCTACCCACTCCTTTGACCTTGCTCTAATGTTTGGGGAAGATCCGATTATTTTTTCTCTCCAGAAAAGACTACTGTTCATCATAATGAGATGAGATAGAATGAATGTTAACTGTTGTATATTGAATAACACCCTTTTATAATCCACTGGCCAATGCATTTTCTCTAGTACACTACGATTGTGGTGCACAACCAACACCCACAATTTGGATGCAGACAACGGTCGTGGGTCTTAGCCAATGGTAGTGGCCTTAATCCGTGTATAATATTGAAATGCAAGCTTTCCATCAGTTCGATGTCCATTTATCATCTCAATGATTAACAACTGGAGTTGGGGTGTTACAAGTCCCCATACAGGAGTTTTGTCCTAAAACCTGAATGAGCCTTAAGAAGAACAAACTTAAATCAAGAAAAGGAATACCTCTAAATTAGGCATCCACAAGTTCGAGATACTGATATTGCATGCTTCCTTGGTTTCCCAAGTGGCTGCCTCTAGCTTCTTATTCTTCCAGACCATCTTAACCATCTAAATGCTCTTTCTCCAGAGTTTGCGAACCTGATGGTCCTTTATCTGTACTGGTTCCTCATAGGTGAGGTCCCCTTCGAACTCTACTTCATCTAGACAAATCACTTGACTAAGTCTCCCTATGTGCTTCCTCATAATGCTAACATGGAACACAATGAATTTTTTGTAGTCTTCTGGAAAAGCTAACTCGTATGACATTGGTCCTAATTTCTTGAATATTTCATAAGGATCAATGAAACGAGGAGCTAGCTTCCCTGTCCTGTCGAACCTCATAACTACTTTTGAAGGTGACACCTTTAGAAATACTTTGTCGCCCACCTCAAACTGAACTTCCCACTCTACCATCGACATACTAGTTTTATATGTTTTGCGCCACCCCATGTTTCTCTTACATAACTCGTATTGTACTTTTTCTCTCGTCTACCAAATGAGAACCTGTAACAAGGCTTTCAGCCTCCTCATCCCAACATAAATGAGTCTTTTCCTTTCGTACAACGCCTCAAACAGTATTACCCCGATACAGTTGTGGTAACAATTTTTGTTTATTCTAAAAGGAGAAAAGCCTCTCCTTACCCGTTTGTAATTCCTATCTCACATCTTTCATGTTATAATCCTATGGTCGTGCTTGTCGGGTCCTATCATTCAATAATGGCCTCAAAGTCAACTTTGCCATTAACCTCTTATTCTCATCCATGGTCAACTCTGCTCCTGCTTCCCTAAATTTTAGCAAGTCATGTAACTACTCATTTCTGCTCAGAGCATCTGACACTACATTCATCTTTTTGGGTGATACACTATCACACAATTATAATCCTTTAGCAGCTCAATCCTTCTCCTTTGTTTATTGTTTAACTCCTTTTGATCCATTATTTACTTCAAGCTCTTGTGATCAGTCATGATCTTGAATATCTACCCATATAGGTAGGGAGACACAACTTCAAGGCAAAGATCACTGCCAACAGTTTAACATCATGCACTGGTAGTTCACATCATGCACCTTGAACTATCTAGATGAATAAACAACCACCTTACCATTTTGTAGTAGAACACAACCAAAACCCTGATAAGACGCATTGTTGTACACTACATATTCACCTCCACAAACTGGTAAGGAGATAAGCAACATAGTAGTTTGTTGCTTCTTAAACTCCTGAAAACTCTCATGGAAACCTTGCTCCACATATACCATACATCCTTCCTCATCAGCTTAGTCAAGGGTGTTGTTATCTTGGAGAACCCTTTCATAAATTTCTTGTAATACACTGCCATACCCAGAAAGCTGATAAACTCAGACACATTATCTAGCGGTTCACACTTCACCAACGCTTCCACATTCTTACTATCTACTTTGATCCCCTTGTTAGTGATTAGGTGTCCAAGAAACAAAACCTCTTGCAACCAAAACGTACACTTAGTTAAATTGGCATACATTTATTTCCCTAAGCATTGCTAGCACCAACCTCAAGTGGTGAGTATGCTCTTCGTTAATCTTGGAGTACACCAATAATAAATGAACACAATGATGAACTCGTCAAGGTACTCATGGGACACCTTGTTCATCAAGGCCATGAAAGCATCATGGGAATTAGTCAAACTGAAAGGCATCACCTGAATCATAATGCACATACCTGGTACAAAAAGTCATCTTAGGAATAGCTTCATCAGCCACCCTCAACTGATGATAACTAGACCTCAGATAAATCTCGGAGAAGGTAGAAGCTCCTTGTAGTTCATCAAATATATCATAAATTCTTGGCAATGGAAACTTGTTCTTCACAATAACTTCCTATAATCTATGCACATACACATACTACCATCCTCCTTCTTCACAAAAATACATATTCATCCCAAGGGACACACTAGGGTGGATGAAACCTTTGTTAAGAAATTCCTTCAACTTCTGTTTCATCTCCTTAACCTCCACTAGTGCCATCTTGTAAGGTGTTGTCAAGACGGGAGCCAGCTTGTAAGGCAATATCCTTCTCCGGTGGAACACGAAGGAATCAGGAAACACATCCAATAACTCTTGCACCACCTTCAGATCTTCCACCTTCCTTGATACTTCAACTTAAACATGTGCCAGGAAGGCTTTGCACTCCTTTTTGAACAACTTGTAATCCTTCATAGCCAACATGAACAAATAGTTGTGCCATTCCCTCTGCTTTAAACCCTTGACAATCACCTTTTCCTTGGTAGGAGACACCAATTCTTGCAATTGACTATCGCCCCATGGCGTGACTGCCAATACATCCCTAGTATGATGTTAAACTCATTGAAAGGAAGAAACATGAGGTCAACATCAAAACTAATACCCTCTATATGTAACCCCATCTCCTTTACCACCGAGTCTAACACAAGATTTCTACTCAATGCAGTACTAACCCCAAATTTTTATATAGTCAACTAGGTTCACTATGCAATAAGTAAGCAACAATAGAAAATACAAACAAATTGGTAGAACGCGTATCGAACGTAGTATAAAGAGGTATATGAGCAAAAGTGACAATACCTGTAATTGTAGTAGTTAATTCAACAACACTTCAAAATTTTAGGCGGATTGAGAATCCTCTAATGACTAATAACCAATCAGATTTTTAATGAGTCGACTAAGCATGTCGAGATTAACTTTTATTTATTTATTCTGGGAACATGTCACATTATGTGGGATTAATCCAAAGAAGATTTCTACCCGTGATAAACTGACCGACTGGTTCACTAAATGATTTTGTGCATATTGGTTTCATGTTCTTCTGTCCAACGTTAACAATCAGAACCATCACGTCTACGATTTAACTCTCAGGATGGTTAACGATATATGATTTTATCCTCTTGTGTTTTTCATTTTTTAGTTTCTAGGATGAGATTCACGATCTATGATTTTATCTTCTTTTTAATGAATAGGATTTTATACTGAATCTCAAAAGTTGGCAAGAAAAAAAAACCTTTTATAGCCTTTTGTATATAAGGCAAACTATCAATGAATTAAATACCTTTAATGAGAAATGGATATCACAATGAATGCTGGAACGTTACACTCATCCAAGGAGCAAATGGAAAGGATGGGTCTCTCTACTTGGTGCTTGGAGCCTATATATACACACGATGCACATAAGCACCAATATACTTGTCTCAACTGTATACTAAAGAAGAAGAAGAATAAAAAAATGAAAAACATAAGGATTTCCCTTGTGATCTTTGTCATCATGTTTGCTACTCATCTTCATCATGTCCAAGGCGAGCCCCAACCGCCTGACTCACAACCTAACAACGCCGACATCAGTAATAGTGATCATCATCGTGTTCAATGGGAAGAACCTCCACCGTCACCAAAGCTACCCGAGCTTTTACTGCTAATCATCGTGTCCAATGGGAGGAGCCACCACCGTCACCAAAGCTACCCGAAGATTTTACTGCTAATCATCGTGTCCAATGGGAGGAGCCACCACCGTCACCAAAGCTACCTGAAGCTTTTACTGCTAATCATCGTGTTCAATGGGAGGAACCGCCACCGTCACCGAAGCTACCTGAAGCTTTTACAGCTAATCATCGTGTCCAATGGGAGGAGCCACCACCGTCACCAAAGCTACCTGAAGCTTTTACTGCTAATCATCGTGTCCAATGGGAGGAGCCGTCACCGTCACCAAAGCTACCCATATATGGACGAAATTAATGTGTAATAAGTTATTTATCCCTTTCCATCATTTATGATAAAACGGACCATTATAAACCAAAAGTTAATGGAATATCTAATACATCTTTAACTGCACTCTCATACTTCAACTATGGTAGGAACATTAAGCGCACAAAATGTTAATTTTTATCTGCGATCAAGCGATTCCGAAAAATCCCAAGTATTTAATCATAAAATTAATCGACAACTGATGGATAAAAAAAGAAGAACATTATGCACACCTAATAGCAGTATTTGCTTAATATAGTCAAGTAATCAAAATACCACTTAACTAGTCAACCACATGCACTACAAGAAAAAGGCATATTAGTCACGGTTTTTGTAACCGTGACCAATTGGTCACGGTTTTATAAAACCGTGACTAATTAGTCACGGTTTAACGAAAACCGTGACAAATTAGTCACGGTTTAATTGAAACCGTGACGAATTAATCACGGTTTTATAAAACCGTGACTAATTAGTCACGGTTTTAATGAAAACCGTGATGAAATTAGTCACGGTTTTATGAAACCGTGACTAATTTTATCACGGTTTTCATTAAAACCGTGACAAGCCAAATGAACCACAAGCCACGTTGGCAATCCAAGCCAATCTACTTTTCCAATTTTAATTCTCCTTTTACTCTTCATCATCTCCCTCATCGTCTTCATATCATCCTCCTCTTTCTTCCCACTCTTCCACGGAATCGATGAGTCCGACTTCAAGAGATCCCTCTCCAACTCCTCCATCTCTCTACAGACCACGACGACTCCACCTGGATCGGCCTCCGCTGCCTCGTTTGTTCCATCCAGAAGCTCATCCTCGACGGTATGGGACTCTTGGGTATCATCGACGTTGACTCCCCATCCGACCTCCCTAATCTCATGACCTTCAGCATCATCGGGAATAGCTTCGATGGCCCCTTCCCTCCGTTGAGTAAGCTCCCCTTGAAAAATCTCTATCTTTCCTGCAGCGGGGGTCGGCAGCGGCGTCAGTTCCAGATCGAAGGCGGGGTCGGCAGCGGCGTCAGATCCAGATCGAAGGAGGGGTCGGCAGCGGTGTTGATGACGGCAATGGAAGATTCGGTTTTGTCAATGGTAACATCGACGGGAATCGGACGCGGCGGCGGGGATCGGCGACGACTACGAGTTGGCGGCGGCGGAAGAATAGATTTTAATTTTTGTTAATTAATTAAAATTATAAATTTGTTATTTCATCCATATTGACACAATAAATAAATGAAGTGACTGATTCGTAATTAATTGGGACATTTTGTTAACATTTTAATTTTATGGATCATTTTGCATAACAGAAAAAGTTGAGGGTCTGGTCCTATAATTTGAGAAATTAACCAATGGGTCACTGAAATTTTTATTAGAACACTTTGGTCACTTTATTTGTCACGGTTTCATTGAAACCGTGACTAAAATCTGTCACGGTTTTTAAAGAAACCGTGACTAAAATCTGTCGCGGTTTTTAAAGAAACCGTGACTAAAATCTGTCACGATTTTTAAAGAAACCGTGACTAAAATCTGTCACGGTTTCTTTAAAAACCGTGACTAAAATCAGTCACGATTTCCTAGCAAACCATGACAGAAATGTTAGTCACGGTTTCATTAAAAACCGTGACAAAAAAGGCTCAATATGGTCACAGTTTACAGAACCGTGACTAATTTTTTTAGTCACGGTTTTTACCGTGACTAATAGTGCTATAAAACCGTGACTAATAGAGTATTTTCTTGTAGTGATGGTTATGCTAATATAAGAGTTGTCACGAAATAAATCATGGATCAGATTTCGTAGAAATGGTAAAAATTGAGATTTTATTTCATTCAAAATCACCAATTTGTACCATGGACAAAATATCATTGGCTAATAGAGGATGTTGTACAAGGGAAGAACTTGAAAGTTCAATGGAAGCAAAACTAATTTAATAGTGGCCAATATTTTCTAAACTTTTTCTCCCTTTAACCATTTGGCCAAGTTTGTCAAAAACCCTTATTGATTGATAAACTGATCTTCATCTTTGTTTTGATTCTACAGTCTTAGTCTCCTTAGAATCTAACTGTGAGGATGCCAATGGATTAGAAATACAGGAAATCGAAGACTTCAAACCTCTTTGGTCTGATTATGCGGAAATATGAAATTGATTTTTTTTGTCTCTTCCAAATCAAGACTACCTAATCCTTTAGGAAATATGAAATCCTTCAGGGGTGTGGTTACGTTAGAAAACTCTAATCTAGCCTTCCTAGCTGACTGTATGCAGTCGCTTATGAAAGAAGAGGCTAACACGACTTTAGATATGGATGATGAAGATCTGAACTATATTGTTATTTAATGCACACGAGGAGAGAACATGGAGGCTAAATTTTCCACGTCCTTGGGCGTCGAGTACCTTACATGGTGATTAACAATCATATATAGAAATTATTGACGGTGTTTGGCTAGGTGAGGGTCATTGATATGGGTGATGGTTTTTTCACAATGAGCTTCGATAGTTCCGTGGAATATCGTTGGGCTCTCATGGAAGGTCCTAGAATACTGACGAGCATTACATCGTCACTCAGTTGTGGCAAGAAGGTTTTGAACTAGGTTTCATCTTTGTCTTACAGACCCTTGTTTGGGTTCGCCTCCCCAGCTTATCATTAGAGTTCCTGACAAATTCTTTTCTCTGTCGTATTGGGAAAAAAGTTGGTCAGCTAGTGCGTGTTAACCCAATGACAACAAATATGGAAAATGGGTAACTATGCTAGAACCTTTATCCATGCCACCTTATCTAAAAAACTACGCTCGAAGTACAAGTTACCACACTACGTAAGACATATCAAGTACGAAGACCTACTAATATGGTCATAAAGACATGTCAGTACATGTTAAAAACTTAGAGGGATTGCGTGATCCAAGGGTGGGTCACCAACACTAATATCCAATTTTGACCTTTACGATTAGCCATTCATGCTAAATTAGCCATTAACCAGTAAGGAGTTTTGAAGGAAGTCATATATCCCATGATACAACAATGAACCTGTTATTTGTATCCAATAAGTAATCATGCCAGTTATCATTTGTACTCTAACATTAAGTTACATTACTAAGAAATGTTCAAAGTATGTAAACAATAAAACCCTTCACGATTCTAGTGGAAACTCTTCGTTAGGTGCAGTGATAATGATCCAAAACTCCTTCCCAACGTCCACTTTGATTCCCCGATCAGCTAAAAACCTGGGATCAATCAAACTATAAAACTCCTAACTGATGATACCTATCCTCTAAATGAATCAAAGATCTTGGATTAAGGATGTTTTACCCATAATTAGGAGAGGAAATGATCCTACCCACTCCTTTGACCTTGCTCTAATGTTTGGGGAAGATCCGATAATTTTTTCTATCCAGAAAAGACTACTGTTCGTCATAATGAGATGAGATAGAATGAATGTTAACTGTTGTATGTTGACTAACACCCTTTTATAGTCCATTGGCCAATGCATTTTCTCTAGTACACTACGATCGTGGTGTAAACCAACACCCTGCAGACAACGGTGGTTGGTCTCAGCCAATGGTAGTGGCCTTAATCCGGGTAAAATATTGAAATGCAAGCTTTCCATCAGTTCGATGTCCATTTATCATCTCAATGATTCACAACTGGAATTGGGGTGTTACAAGTCCCCCTACAGGAGTTTCGTCCTAAAACCTGAATGAGCCTTAAGAAGAACAAACTTAAATCAAGAAAAGGAATCAACCATTACCTCTAAATTAGGCATCCACGAGCTCGAGATACTGATATTGCATGCTTCCTTGGTTTCCCAAGTGGCTGCCTCTAGCTTCTTATTCCTCCAGACGACCTTAACCATCTAAATGCTCTTTCTCTAGAGTTTGCGAACCTGATGGTCCTTTATCTGTACTGGTTCCTCATAGGTGAGGTCCCCTTCCAACTCTACTTCATCTGGACAAATCACTTGACTAAGTCTCCCTATGTGCTTCCCCATAATGCTAACATGGAACACAATGAATTCTTTGTAGTTATTCTGGAAAAGCTAACTCGTATGACACTGGTCCTAATTTCTTGATTATTTCATAAGGATCAATGAAACGGGGAGCTAGCTTCCCTTTCCTGTCGAACCTCATAACTCCTTTCTAAGGTGACGCCTTTAGAAATACTTTGTCGCCCACCTCAAACTGAACTTCCCAAGCTCTACCATCGACATACTACTTTTATATGTTTTGCGCCACCCCATGTTTCTCTTACATAACTCGTATTGCACTTGTTCTCTCCTCTACCAAATGAGAACTTGTAACGTGGCTTTCACCCTCCTCAGCCCAACACAAATGAGTCTTTTCCTTCCGTACAACGCCTCAAACAGTATTACCCCGATACAGTTGTGGTAACAGTTTTTGTAAGCAAAATCTATCAAAGGATAAATTTGGTCCTAGGCTCCTCAAACTCCAGAGCACACGAACTTAACAGCTTTTTGAATGTCAAGATAGTCCATTCGGACTAACCATTTGTTTGGGGGTGATATGCAATAGAGAAGTTTATCCTAGTACGCATCGTTGTATCAAACTATACAAAAAGTGGGAGGTAAAGCTGGTATTCTTGTAAGACACGATGAATCTATGCACCCTATGTAACCTCATCACATGATCTAAACACAATCGAGCCAACTCCTCCATGTCCGATTTAAATTTGATGGGAATAACATATGCCACCTTAGTCAACCTGTCCACTATGACCCAGTCGACATCCTTACCTCCCACCAAAGAGAACCCACTCACGAAATCCGTAATGATATCATCAAACTTCCAAACTGAAATAAACGATGACTACAAGAGACGACCCAAACGAGTGAGCCTCATCCAAATGTCATGAAACCATGCCATGAAACCTAACACATTACTGAACTTCCTTATGTTCTACCTTGGTCTTTTGACATGCCATGAAACCTAACACATGTCTTTCCACTGCTTTTTTTTATACTCGGCCACCAGTAATGAGGCTTTGTGATGTGATACATCTTGGTAGCACCAAGATACATAACGTACACAAACGAGTGAGCCTCATCCAAAAAATCCCGCCTCAACCCCTAGACATCCAGAACACATATCCTATACTGCATCACATATTCATTCTAAAAGGAGAAAAGCCTCTCCCTGCTCGCTTCTAATTCCTCTCTCACATCTTTCATGCTATAATCCTCTAGTCATGCTTATCGGGTCCTATCATTCAGTAATGGCCTCAAAGTCAACTTTGCCATTAACCTCTTATTCTAATCCATGGTCAACTCTGCTCCTGCTTCCCTAAATTTTAGCAAGTCATGTAACTTCTCATTCCTGCTCAGATCATTTGACACTACATTCATATTTTGGGTAATACACTACCACACAATTATAATCCTTTAGCAGCTCAACCCTTCTCCTTTGTTTATTGTTTAACTCCTTTTGATCCATTATTTACTTCAAGCTCTTGTGATCAGTCATGATCTTGAATATCTATCCATATAGGTAGGGGAGACACAACTTCAAGGCAAAGATCACTGCCAACAGTTTAAGATCATGCACCTGGTAGTTCACATCATGCACCTTGAACTATCTAGATGAATAAACAACCACCTTACCATTTTGCAGTAGAACACAACCAAAACCCTGATAAGATGCATTGTTGTACACCACATATTCACCTCCACAAACTAGTAAGGAGATAACCAACGTAGTAGTTTGTTGCTTCTTAAACTCCTCAAAACTCTCATGAAAACCTTGCTCCACATATACCAGACATCCTTCCTCATCAACTTAGTCAAGGGTGTTGTTATCTTAGAGAACCCTTTCATAAATTTCTTGTATTACACTGCCATACCCAGAAAGCTAATAAACTCAGACACATTATCCAGCGGTTGCCACTTCACCAACGCTTCCACCTTCTTACGATCTACTTTGATCCCCTTGCTAGTGATTAGGTGTCCAAGAAACAAAAACTCTCGCAACCAAAACTCACACTTAGATAAATTGGAATACATTTATTACCCTAAGCGTTGATAGCACCAACCTCAAGTGGTGAGTATGCTCTTCGCTAATTTTGGACTACACCAATAATAAATGAACACAATGATGAACTCGTCAAGGTACTCATGGGACACCTTGTTCATCAAGGCCATGAAAGCATCATGGGAATTAGTCAAACTGAAAGGCATCACCAGAATCATAATGCACATACCTGGTACAAAAAGTCATCTTAGGAATAGCTTCATCAGCCACCCTCAACTTGTTACACCCCGAATCTCTGAACCCTTCTCTTTAAGAACCCCCCCTCCTCTCTTCTCTTCTTTCTCTCGACAGCTGAATCACCGGTGGAAATCTTGAAGTCCTTCATCGCAGTCGCTTCAAGAATAGAAATGGTTTACGACGAGGACTACGCCATGAAAAAGGCTATCATCCTCGGGACAGGATGCCTCCTTCTCATCGTCTCTTTCTTTTACTTTGTATGTACAGGTTATCGTAGAGGCGTCTTCGATGGACCTGTGGAAGCATTCGAGAAAACGGCGATCATCATCTGTTTAGTGATCTTGTTTCTGGCTTACCTTCCTTTTAGTTTTCTTGAATGAAAAATTAAGTTTTTTCACGTTTATGACTTGCTCCGGTTTGGCACCGTTAAAGTTAATTGTCGTCTGATTTGAGGACGAAATCTTTTTAAGGAGGGGAGAAATGTTACACACCGAATCTCTAAACCAGAATTTTTTTTGAATTTTATTCCATACGTTTGAGAAATGACCGCAAATTGACGTTTAAATGATTTCGAGGCAAGTTAAGTTCACTCATGGAAGGCGGAGCGAGAGGTTAAGCGACCGACTCGACTCTTGCGGACCTGGGTACGACTCGGATTGGACGCACGACCTTCCCACTAAAATTTTGGTCATCTATGCCCGAATTTATTTAACCACGGTATAGCGTGAGGTGTTCAATGTGGTAGTCCTCGTTAATCAAATGGTTTTATAATTTGGTTAAGCTTGAATTCCAAAGGAAGGCGGGTAAGGGTTAATGGAACACGGTTGCATGGAATTCAAGAACTTTGCTTGGCCGAGTTGGTTGAGGAACCAAACCAACAACCTAAAGGTCAGAGGTTCAAGTCCTTGCTCCAACAGATCCTTTATTTTTATTAGTTTTCAGTCTTTCTTCAAAACGACGTAGTTTCGATAGATGATGACATCATAGTGACGTCACCACGAGGTCAGCATCATCTTCCATGAACCAAGGCCACCGTCACATCTTTGTTTTCCGGTGACTCCTCTATAGTTCCGGTGAGGGCCCAATCCTCCACATTATTGATGTTTGTCGGGTTTGGATAATTGTAAATCATCACCACGTGAATTCCAACCCCTCCAGCTCCATTATTGGCCTGAATATCGCCAAAACGAAGCTACCTTGTCAGATTCGTCAGGCTATGTCGACCACACAAATAAACGACCTTTCACTCCTTTCCTTTTCGTGACCTTGACTTTTGGGGTACTCCATAGGGCATCGAGAGGCTTCTGAGTCGGCTATAAAAGCCAACAAGCCTTCGACTTCGAGTCACGGAACCTCACCGTCGTAGCTCCGACGAGAGTTGCGTCGGAGCGTTTCAAGCATGCCCAACCCTTGGAAAATACAAACCTGACATCGTCTTAAGCATGGAAATCTCTTCCAACCTTCAAAAGGTAGTTTCGTGCGAGAATTAGGAGAATCCGAGCTTCACCGGAGCTTCACCGGAAGGAGGGCATCGTCTCCTGCAAATTTGGGGAAGAAGATGACAAAGTTGCAGTTTGGTCACCCGACTTTCTAAGTTACATCATGATCCTTCAGTTTAATTTTAATTACTGTCGCAATCCTAAACTATCAACTTGTGACATATTCGTCCCAACTAACTTTTCAGTTAGTACAATTTGGCCCGGAAGTTACGACGGTTCGTTAACTCCTTATTTCCATTCGATTCAAGCTACGGAACCGATTTCCAAGTCAACCGACTCGATTTATAGGTGGGTTGGTTTAAGGGGGTAAATTCGTTGGATTAATTAATTCCTCAATTTAAATAGCTATTTGGTTAAACTTTGTCACTAACCAAATATTGTGATTATTCTGAATTAATCATTTGACGGGAACCGAATCAACGAGTGAGGTACTCGGGCCTTATTTTGGACTCGTGCATGCTTAAATTAAGGTACTTATAATTCTCTTGGTGATTTACTGCTAACCGAGTACTAACCCATCTGAGTTGGTTTTCCCGAAAGGTTAGATTATTCAGAGTAATGAGTGACGCGGATCCTCATTAATTCCGGTTTATAAAGTTATGATGCCTAAGGTTAGAGGGACTTAAGTAGTCCGAGTGACTCCCCTACTTACCTGGAAATTAAGACGGAAAGTCTTGGTTTTGACAACAAGGTGTCGTTTCTACGGAAAGTTCTATCTTTCCGGAACCACTGGTTTTTATACCTAATTATGTTTGATTCGACTATGGTTAAATCGTGATGTTATCTGATGATGTTTGGCACCTTGTGTATACAGGTGGAAAGTAAAGCCTCGCTAGCTAGTCCTCCGCCGGGAACATCGATGGATACGGGTTCCTACCGGGTGATGGGAGTTGGGTATTGTTAGCCCCAATCGATTCACGGTAGATGGGTACGGATAGCCCCAACCGGATGACAAGAGTTGGGAGGAATTAGCTTCGACCGGATGATGGGAGTTGGGTATTGATAGCCCCAATCGATTCATGGTAGTCGGGAAGAATAGCGACTCTTGTGAAGTCCCTATTACAGGTTCAGAAGTAAGCCTTATCGATGATGGCGTAGAGGTTAGCTAGGCGGGAAGAGGGGACGCCCTGTTGATTGATGAAAGCTGTTCGAGTTTGATCTCAATATTGTGTGGTACTATTAGAATAGTTCATGGGATGTCCTATTGACTTGTGATTATGTGTGTTAATGTTTCACATATAGGTCATGATTGGAATGTTGGATTAATATTCCTTGTGATAGGTCATTTGATAAATGGTAACGGAAATCTTCGTTACGGAAGGATGATTGTGGAATTACTGGTTTGCGTTGTTAATTCCATTAAATGTGTTTATTCCTGTTTATGCGGATTAATCATGATAACGGACTGACCTCGAGCCACCCCACCAATTTTGCAGGAATTTCCTGGACAAGCAACGGACCACCGGAGTTTCTTAAAGCGTGCCGGAGTAGTGGATCATGAGACGGTGTATTGGCGGCTTGGAGGATTGCTCTCAAGTCGATTGGGCCCAATTCCACTTTAAATGATTTGACGGTTAACACCCTAGTTTTATGATTGGTTTGAAAGTAGTTGGTCAAAGTTGTATTTTTCAACCTTTGAGTGATCGTCTGTCCCGGGACACGTTGTCGTTTTACGTTTCATAAAATTGGGGTGTTACACAACTGATGATAACTAAACCTCAGATAAATCTCGGAGAAGGTAGAAGCTCCTTGTAGTTGATCATATATATCATAAATTCTTGGCAATGGAAACTTGTTCTTCACAATAACTTCCTATAATCTATGCACATACACATACTACCATCCTCCTCCTTAACAAAAACACATATTCATCCCAAGGGACACACTAGGGTGGATGAAACCTTTGTCAATAAATTCCTTCAACTTCTGGTTCAACTCCTTAACCTCCACTAGTGCCATCTTGTAAGGTGTTGTCGAGACGAGAGCCATCCTGTAAGGAAATATCCTTCTCCGGTGGAACACGAAGGAGGTTATCAGGAAACACATCCAATAACTCTTGCACCACCTTCAGATCTTCCACCTTCCTTGATACTTCAACTAAAACATGTGCCAGAAAGGCTTTTAAACTCCCTTTTGAACAACTTGCAATCCTTCATAGCCAACATGAACAAATAGTTGTGCCATTCCCTCTGCTTTAAACCCTTGACAATCACCTTTTCCTTGGTAGGAGACACCAAATTCTTGCAATTGACTATCGCTCCATGGCGTGACTGCAAATACATCCCTAGTATGATGTTAAACTCATTGAAAGGAAGAAACATGAGGTCAACATCAAAACTAATACCCTCTATATGTAACCCCATATCCTTTACCATCGAGTCTAGCACAAGATTTCTACTCAATGGAGTACTAACCCCAAAGCTTTTATATAGTCAACTAGGTTCACTATGCAATAAGTAAGCAACAATAGAAAATACAAACAAATGGGTAGAACGCGTACCGAACGTAGTATAAAGAGGTATATGAGCAAAGTCGATAATACCTGTAATTGTAGTTGTTAATTCAACCACACTTCAAAATTTTAGGCGGATTGAGAATTCTCTAATGACTACTAACCAATCAGATTTTTAATGAGCGGACTAAGCATGTCGAGATTAACTTGTATTTATTTATTCTGGGAACATGTCACATCATGTGGGATTAATCCATAGAAGATTTCTACCCGTGATAAAGTGACCGGCTGGTTCACTAAATGACTTGGTGCATATTGGTTTCATGTTCTTCTGTCCAACGTTGACAATCAGAACCATCACGTCTACGATTTAACTCTCAGGATGGTTAAGGATATATGCTTTCATCCTCTTGTGTTTTTAATTTTTCAGTTTCTAGGATGAGATTCACGATCTATGATTTTATCTTCTTTTTAATGAATAGGATTTTATACTGAATCTCAAAAGTTGGCAAGAAAAAAAACCTTTTATAGCATTTTGTATATAAGGCAAACTATCAATGAATTAAATACCTTTATTGAGAAATGGATATCACAATGAAAGCTGGAACGTTTTTGTACGTTACACTCATCCAAGGAGCAGATGGAAAGGATGGGTCTCTCTGCTTGGTGCTTGGAGCCTATATATACACATGAAGCACATAAGCACCAATATACTTGTCTCAACTGTATACTAAAGAAGAAGAATAAAAAAATGAAAAACATGAGGATTTCCCTTGTGATCTTTGTCATCATGTTTGGTACTCATCTTCATCATGTCCAAGGACAGCCCCAACCGCCTGACGCACAACCTAACAACGCCGGCATCAGTTATAGTGATCATCATCGTGTTCAATGGGAAGAACCTCCACCGTCACCAAAGCTACCTGAAGCTTTGACTACTAATCATCATGTCCAATGGTAGGAGCCACCACCATCACCAAAGCTACCTGAATCTTTTACTGCTAATCATCTTGTTCAATGGGAGGAGCCACCACCGTCACCAAAGCTACCCGAAGTTTTTACTGCTAATCATCGTGTCCAATGGGAGGAGCCGCCACCGTCACCAAAGCTACCTGAAGCTTTTACTGCTAATCATCGTGTCCAATGGGAGGAGCCGCCACCGTCACCAAAGCTACCCATATATGGTCGAAATTAATGTGTAATAAGTTATTTGTCCCTTTCCATCATTTATGATAAAACGGTCTATTATAAATCAAAAGTTAATGGAATATCTAATACATCTTTAACTGCACTCTCATACTTCAAGTATGGTAGGAACATTATGCGCATAAAACGTTAATTTTTATCTGTGATCAAGCGATTCCAAAAAAATCCCAAGTATTTAATCATAAAATTAATCGGTAACTGATGGATAAAAAAGAAGAACATTATGCACACCTAATAGCAGCATTTGCTTAATATAGTCAAGTAATCAAAACACCACTTAACTAGTCAACCACATGATTATGCTGATATAAGAGTTGTCACGAAATAAATCATGGATCAGATTTCGTAGAAATGGTAAAAATTGAGATTTTATTTCATTCAAAATCACCAATTTGTACCGTGGACAAAATATCATTGGCTAATAAAGGATGTTGTACAAGGGAAGAACTTGAAAGTTCGATGGAAGCAAAACTAATTTAATAGTGGCCAATATTTTCTAAACTTCTTCTCCCTTTCACCATTTGGCCAAGTTTGTCAAAAACCCTTATTGATAGATAAACTTATCTCCGTCTTTCTTTTGATTCTACAGTCTTAGTCTCCTTAGAATCTAACTGTGAGGATGCCAATGGATTAAAAAGACAGGAAATCAGAGACTTCAAACCTCTTTGGTCTATTATGCGGAAATATGAAATTGATGTTTTTGTCTCTTCCAAATCAAGACTACCTAGTCCTATTGAAAATATGAAATCCTTCAGGGATGTTGTGATGTTAGAAAAATCTAATCTAGCCTTCCTAGCTGACTGTATGCAGTCGCTTATGAAAGAAGAGGCTAACATGACTTTAGATATAGATGATGAAGATCTGGGCTATATTGTAATTTAATGCACACGAGGAGAGAACATGGAGGCTAAATCTCGACTGAAAGATGTAGTTATTTTCCACGTCCTTGGGCGTCGAGTACCTTACATGGTGATGAACAATCATATATAGAAATTATGGACGGTGTTTGGCTAGGTGAGGGTTGATGAACGCAATTTCGCATGTGGTTAAATAACTATCATACTAAAAGTAAGGTAGATCGAATCTCTTGAGGTTTCTTCAAATCGACTACTCAAAGAAGCTGGCAAATTATTCAGGTTTAAACAGATTGTGCGTGGTGTGAGTTCCACGAATTCTAAACTATAAAGCAAGGAAATTGAAATGAAATTAAAAGACAGATTGATTGAGTTTTGACTAACGAGATGACAGACAAGCTTAGACTTGAATCCCCCTAAGATCACCAGGACATTGGCGATCACAAGACCAGCGGTTTTCAATCCTAATTCATTCAGTTCTCAGACACCACCATAACTCCATACCCTTAGGTCTAAGTTCCGCGAACGTTCGCTCTATCGGATCTAACTACCATGATTAATTAACCGTCTGTGCGTTCATTTCTGCAATGGAGAACTAACTGGTGCAATTGATTAAGAACAATGAGTTACTCTAGCAGCGGATCAACCCTAAATGGTTCCTACGAAAGGCACACTCCATTGAATAGGTTAATTGATTGATTTGAAGTTCCAAAGTAAGGCGAACGTCTGACAACTAACTTTAGCTTAACACGAATCTAATCTAGGTGTCAAGTTAGATAAGAAACGCGGGAAACGAAGAACAAAATAATCATGCAAGAGAAACTGTCTGAATTTGAATCTAATTACCGCTGATCCGTGAACGTTTTAAAGCCCTGGGTCACTTAGGGTTCATCTAATCTAAGCTCTATGAGTTTAGCTACTCATATTCGATACAAGAGAATCAAAGACAATTATAGAATTCATCTCAGACAGGAAGAACAGAGAAGAACTGTAAAACTAATTTGACGATTCCGTGAAGCTTCAATAGCAATCTTCAACTCCTAGCTCCGAGCACTCCGAGGTGGAAAGATGGCATCACGATCTCTCCAGGAACTCTGAGGATGCTCTCAACTCTATCTATCTCTCCGGGAACTCGTCGATGCTCTCTAAACTCTCTCTATCTCTGTAAGTCTGGAAATTAATTCCGGGAAAAAGTATATCAATCGTTGGTGCCGTCGGTTTGCTTAAATAGGATTTCTCCAAATCAGTGCCGGAAAAGGAGATACTTCTACGCGAGAACTTTGGAAGTTCTTACCGAGAACTTCTTTGCAAACTGACTCTGTTTCTTCGACGAGATTTCTTCATGTAATCCTTCAATATTTTTCGGCGATAATATTGAAGTTCTCACTGAGAACTTCAGTGTAAACTTCTTGCTGGTTGTCGTCGAGAATTCTTCTTGGGTTCCTTTAAGAGTTTTCGGCGAGAACATTAGAGTTCTCGCCGAGAACTTCTTCACAGATAATGCTGGCAGCCTCGACGAGAATTTCCTTTGACTTTCTTAAGGGATTTTCGGCGAGAACATTGATTCGTCACGGTTTTGGAAAACATGACTAGTTAGTCACGGTTTTCTGAAACCGTGACAAATTAGTCACGGTTTTTATGTAAACCGTGACTAACTTGTCACGAATTTTTGTAACCGTGACAAATTAGTCATGATTTATTAAAACCGTGACTAATTTGTCACGGTTTTAAAAAAATCGTGACAAAATAGTCACAGTTTTTTATTCAAACCGTGACAAAATAATCCATGCTGGCAATCCAACTTGTTGACCCATATATCCTCGATTTCCGCACCACCATCGATTTTCACGGCTGGACTCTCTTTCTCCCTAGTCACGGCACGGTTTTCTATTCAAACCGTGACAAAATAATCCATGTTGGCAATCCAACTTGCTGACCCATATATCCTCGATTTTCGCGCATGGACCCTCTCTTTCTCCCTCTTTCCTTTTCTTCTCCGATATTTGTTCTTCTTCGCTTCTTCTCCCTCTTCAATCCTTCTTCGCTTCTTCTCTTCTCTTTGCCTTTACCTTCTTTGTCTTCCTCCAACACCACACTGCCGCCGACGTTCTAACTCCAGCACCACATCATCGTCATCGCCGCCTTCTTCCTCCAGCACCACACCGCCGTTGCCGCCTTCTTCCTCCAGCACCACGCCCCATCGTCATAGTCGATTTCCTCCAGCACCACACCGCCGTCGTCGTAGTCAATTTCCTCCATCACCACCCCGTTGACGCAACTCCGACGAGGTCTAGATCCCGACTCCCCTTCAGATTTAGATCCTTCCAGATCTAGATCTTTCCAGCCTCCCCTTCACCGCCACATCATCTTTCTCTCCGCCTTCCCTTAACATCCCTAACGATCTAGATCCATCAACGGACTCCGGCGGTAAAAAAATTAGTGACCAAATAACAATAATAAAAAAGTAAAGTGACTGCCCCAAAACGAAGAGGGATATTTAGTGACCAGAAAGTAATAATGAAAAAGTAAAGTGACTGTCCCAGAACGAAGAGGGATGAAACAGAAAAATCCAAATCATTAGTGACCAGACAGTAATAATCAAAAAGTGACTATAATGAAAATCAGGTGACTATAATGTAATTTGGGGGACCAATTTTGTCACGGTTTTCCTATAAACCGTGACTAATATTAGTCACGGTGATTAGTGACCAGACAGTAATAATCAAAAAGTGACTATAATGAAAATCAGGTGACTATAATGTAAATTGGGGGACCAATTTTGTCACGGTTTTCCTATAAACCGTGACTAATTTTAGCACGGTTTATAAGAAAACCGTGACTAATTTTGGTCACGGTTTATAGGAAAACCGTGACAAAATTTGGTCAATTTAGTCACGGTTCCTTAAATCGTGACTAAATTTTTTACTCACGGTTAAAACCGTGACTAATGGTGCAAAAAAAACTGTTACTAATCTACCTTTTTCTTGTAGTGTTTGTACTTTCTTTGATCTGATTGAGTTCTGGATCAATTTTGGGGCATTCCTCAAGCCTCCATTGCTTCTCGAACACGTCCAAGGCTACGTATTTGATGGCAAAAAGACGTGCATTCACAAAGGCACTAGAAAACACATCAAATAGACCCATAACGGGCCAAAGTAACCAAAACGGTATGAAATAGTGTGATTGAGTGAAAACACCCTAACTACCCAAAACCCGTGTCTCAAGCAAGGAAATGTCGCTTAAATAGGGCTGATAATCATGTTAATTCTAGTGTCATTAAGGGTCATCGATATGGGTGATCGTTTTTTCACAATGAGGTTCTATAGTTCTGTGGACTATCGTTGGGCTCTCATGGAAGGTCCTAGAATATCGACGAGCATTACATCGTCATTCGGTTGTGACAAGAAGGTTTTGAACTAGGTTTCATCTTTGTCTTAAAACCCCTTGTTTGGGTCCCCTCCCGAGCTTATCATTAGAGTTCCTGACAAATTATTTTCTCTGTCCTATTGGCAAAAACATTGGTCAGCTAGTGCGTGTTAACCCAATGACAACATCTATGGAAAGGGGTAACTATGCTAGAACCTTTATCTTGTCTGACTTATCTAAAAAACTACTCTCGAAGTACAAGTTATCACACTGCGTAAGAAATATCAAGTATGAAGACCTACTAATATGGTCATCAAGACTTGTTAGTACCTGTTAAAAACTTAGGGGATTACGTGATCCAGGGGTGGGTCACCAACACTAATATCCAATTTTGACCTTTACGATTAGTCATTCATGCTACATTAGCCATTAACCAATAAGGAGTTTCAAGGAAGTCATATATCCCATGATACAACAATGAACCTTTTACTTGTATCCAGTAAGTAATCATGCCAGTTATCATTTGTACTCTAACATTAAGTTACATTACTAAGAAATGCTCAAAGTATGTAAACAATAAAACCCTTCACGATTCTAGTGGAAATTCTTCGTTAGGTGCAGTGATAACGATCCAAAACTCCTTCCCAACGTCCACTTTGATTCCCTGATCAGCTAAAAACCCCATTGGGATCAATCAAACTATAAAACTTCTAACCGATGATACCTATCCTCTAAATGAATCAAAGAGCTTGGATTAAGGATGTTTTACCCATAATTAGGAGAGGAAATGATCCTACCCACTCCTTTGACCTTGCTCTAATGTTTGGGGACGATCCGATTATTTTTTCTCTTACTGTTCGTCATAATGAGATGAGATAGAATGAATATGAACTGTTGTATGTTGACTAACACCCTTTTATAGTCCATTGGCCAATGCATTTTCTCTAGTACACTACGATCGTGGTGCACAACCAACACCCACAATTTGGCTACAGACAACGGTCGTGGGTCTCAGCCAATGGTAGTGGCCTTAATCCGGGTATAATATTGAAATGCAAACTTTCCATCAGTTTGATGTCCATTTATCATCTCAATGATTCACAACTGGAATTGGGGTGTTACAAGTCCCCCTACAGGAGTTTCGTCCTAAAACCTGAAAGAGCCTTAAGAAGAACAAACTTAAATCAAGAAAAGGAATCAACCATTACCTCTAAATTAGGCATCCACGAGCTCGAGATACTAATATTGCATGCTTCCTTGGTTTCCCAAGTGGTTGCCTCTAGCTTCTTGATGTGAATTTATTTAGTGCATTTTGAGCCTATGATTGACCTATGAAATGCCCGTTTTTAATTGTGAGATGCCATGCTCTATATGCTTTTATTGATATTTTGCGCAAAGTGTCCATTTGTTGTCCGGTTGCCTCTTTGGAGCCAAATTCGTGGTCTATTGGAGTTTCCTCTGTGCATTTTCAGGTTATGGCATCTAATTACGGATGACAAGGAGCACATAGGTGAAAACGGAAGGTCAATTGGAGTCCGGACGAGGGAGCTATGACCATTGCAAGTTCGGGATTTATGCAGAGTGCAGGGGTGCACGCCGTGCACTGCCCCCTGCACTATAAATACCCACGTTTTTTACTCTTTTGAGGCATTCTTTCATCTCCCTTGAACCCCAAACACATACCCACGAACCCTCAAACCCTAGAACACATTTTTGGAGCAATTTGAAGCCATTGGAGCTAGGATTGAAGCCAACAAACCTTGGGAGAAGTGCTTACAAGTGAAGAAGTGAAGATCATCACAAGGATTCATCCATGGTGTTCTTGGTGACAATTCTTCCTTCTTTTCTCTTTACTCCCTTGGCCATGTGTGGCTGAGTTTCTAGGGTTCATTCTTGGATGGGTAGATTAGTTGTGCCACGATAGAGGCATGATTGTATAGACTTGCCATGATTGATCTTGGTTGTATGAGGATGATTTCTAGACTCGTTCTTATTGCCAATTTATGCCATGTTTGCTTGATTTGGTCCATTCAATGTGATTTAATGCATGAGAGTGCTTGGATTTCATGGATTGTAGGTCTAGGGATTGAAGTGAATGTGTTCTAAGAGATTAGATCAACTTATTTCAACCATAGTTGCATGATTTCTCTCTTGTGCATTTTATCGAACACTTTTTGTGCACTTAGTTTTTCACTCAATTGAACTTTGATTAGTCTTTTGATGATTCTCTTAGTGTTAGGACATTGACATGAGAATGTGATATGTCTAGCCTTGTGGTCATAGAGTTATAGGAGATGGTTTTGTAGCTTGGCATTTCATCAAACACCTTTAGTGCATCCTTAGTCACTTAGCTTGAGAGCGAGAGCCTAAGTTGAGTAGTCTTAGGATAGGGATTTAGTGTTAGGAGAGTGCATTGAGTCTACAAAAGTGAATTGCATGGTCATTCGATTGCATCATCGATCATGTTTGGCTTGTTTGTTCATTGTCTCCTCTTGAGCATGATGAAGCTATCTTTCCAAGTGAACCTCCTTTATCTTTGATTTGCACCGCTTTGTTTTTTATTTCTTGTTTAGTTTTCTTTAAGCTTTTGATTTCTATTTCAAACCAAAACTCCTTTCAAATGAATAGACCGTCTACGAGGAATGTGAGTAGTGGCCATTGAGAGAACCTCGTGGACTACGACCTTGAATGTTGTGAGTTGAAATTCACACGTTAAGTAAGGATGAAGTAAAGGAGGTTCCACCTTTCGTGCTTCCAAAGTCGCCATCTAAGGCTAAGAATAAAGGTGTGAAGAAGTCACCCGAGAAGGGCAAGGAAGCCGCACTGGTTGGTGAGACTAGCAAATCTAAGAAGCCACCCGATGAGAGGAGCACCCCAAATGGTTTGGCCCCTTCTCCATCGCTCCCTCCTCATCATCCGGAAGACCCGAGCTCATACCTCCTAATGTTGGTAAGATCCACTTCAAGTTCCTTTTGCCACATGAAGGTAATGAATTCGACTTTAAGGAGGTAATGAGTTGGGATGGTTTTACTTAGCTTGTCCTTGTGCTTCGTCGAGCTTAAGACGTTAACAAGCGCTTCTTGGGAGACAACCCGAGTGTTTTTCATTCCTTTTCTTCTTGTTTTGATTGCATGATTGTGTCTTTTTGTGGTGTTCAAGGTCCTTGAGTTGTTGTGGTATCCTTTGTGATCTCATAGGTGTTGAAATTTTGAAGTTCGGGGTCCGTTTTGGGTTGATTTGATGATGTTTTGATCGTTTTTCAAGGTGATGAAAAATCGATTTTGTGCTAGAGAGGTGCACGCCGTGCACCGTGCACGGTTGGTGCACGTGCTGTCCAGGAGAATTTGAAATTTTTTTCAGCACCAGGTGCACGCGTGCACCCCCCCTGCAATTTTTTTCACTGTTTGATTCATTTGGGGGTGTTAATGAGGTATTGGGGGGATTATAATTTGGTTTTTCATTGGTATTTCATGTGGTATTTGTTCATGACGGTTTGCCCATGAAAATTTGGCTTGTTCTTGATCTAATAGTGCGCTCGGTGTATGCCTTGCTCCGCACATTGTGGTTTTCCATTTGCTATTTTTACAGGAGGTGTCATTCTAGTACTCATGTGTGGTGAGCTATCGACCTCGGTGACCTTTCCACTAGGAGCCACACCCATACTGAGTGCCACAAGGCCCTACACTTCTCAGGACTTTGTGTTTTCCTTTCTTTTATTTCTGTTTATGACTGCACGTTGTGTTGTGTTTGACTTCTGACTTTCTCTTTTCATTTCGGTCTTTGCACTTGTTTTTTACTATGGATCTCGCATCTCATCCGTACTCTCATATTGTCGACTATGGGTTGTGTTTGTGTGGTGTGCCCTCTCTTGTTTTCTACAGGTACCCCTGATTCAGGTCCTCGTCATGAACATGTTACTTGACCCGGTGTTTCATCTCTAGCTTCTCTTCTTCACCGCACGGTATATTCGTTCCACCTTACCCTCTCTCTCTTGATCATTGAGGACAATGCTCATGCTAGTCGTAGGGGGGATTTGAGGTTTGGTGTGATTGTTTGTCGGTAGAAGTCTAATGCTATGCTTTGATGATGTGTATGATTTTGATTGAATGCCAAATTCCTCTATCGTCGAATCATTCAGTTCTTGACTTTTGGTGTTTAATTGACTTCAAGCTTTCGCAATGACGTTTAGGTTGTTCCACTTAGAACCTATAACCAGCATGTTGGCACTAATATCAAATGAGTCTAGACCAGAACAGAGATTGGATCACTCTTGTAATTTGAATTGATTAAAGTCCCTCGATAACACCGTTCTAAGATGATAAAGGCAATTAGAGTTTCACCACTTTCAGCCAAATTGCCTACCCGAATCAGTTTCCTTTAGGATAACCCCGTTGAGCCTTGGCCTGTTTGTTGGTTTACACACATTTTCAGCTCCACTCCATGTTTTTATCACCTTTTTGATCCCTCGTGATTGTGGCTTGAGATTAGACGGAAATCCAATTCGAAATCTTTTGTGAGAGTTATAGCTAGCTGAAATCAAGTGGCTAGTGTGTGAAGAAAGTGTTCAAGTTTTTCAAATTCTTGAAGTGCCGTAAGAAAAGCTAGGCAAGCTCGGCACCTAAGTGAAGTGTCAGGTTGAGCACTAGCATATGCAAAGGCTTTGAGCTAGGCAGGTCCAACACCTAAGTGAAGTGTTGGATCGAGCACTAGTATGCAGTAGAAAAAAGAAGAAGAAAAAAAAAGAGTTCTTAAAAGTGGCCCTTGTTATAGTGATCCTAGCTAGAGCTTGTAAAGTGCAGATCTAGAGGCGGATGAAGTCGATTTGATAGCCACATCACGTTTTCTCACCATTTCCCAAATACTTCGTACCTTCACCTAAACCACATCATGTTCGAGTTTAAGACCTTTTGATTAGAGTTGGTGTTATCGTGGTCGGATTTTCTAGATCAATTACTTGAAGTGTGCAGAAAATAGTGAGGTCTAGACTTGTTTGGTTGACGTTCTTACTTGTGTAGGTTAAGTTTGTTCGTGGAACAGTCTAAGCCAAATTGTAATTGCTTGAATCTCAATGTGACCGATCTTGTCATTTGTGAACTTGGATGTTTTCTAATTCATTTGCTTGAGGACAAGCAAAGCTTAGTCGTAGGGGAATTTGATGTGACTTTATTTAGTGCATTTTGAGCCTATGATTGACCTATGAAATGCCCGTGTTTAATTGTGAGATGCCATGCTCTATTTGCTTTTATTGAGTGTCCATTTGTTGTCTGGTTGCCACTTTGGAGCCAAATTCGTGGTCTATTGGAGTATCCTCTGTGCATTTTCAGGTTATGGCATCGAAGTACGGATGACAAGGAGCACATAGGAGAAAACGGGAGGTCAATTGGAGTCCGGACGAGGGAGCTATGACCATTGCAAGTTCGGGATTTATGCAGAGTGCAGGGGTGCACGCCGTGCACTGCCCCCTGCACTATAAATACCCACGTTTTTTTAACTCTTTTGAGACATTCTTTCATCTCCCTTGAAACCCAAACACATACCCACGAACCCTCAAACCCTAGAACACATTTTTGGAGCAATTTGAAGCCATTGGAGCTAGGATTGAAGCCAACAAACCTTGGGAGAAGTGCTTACAAGTGGAGAAGTGAAGATCATCACAAAGATTCATCCATGGTGTTCTTGGTGACCATTCTTCCTTCTTTTCTCTTTACTCCGTTGGCCATGTGTGTCTGAGTTTCTAGGGTTCATTCTTGGATGGGTAGATTAGTTGTGCCATGATAGAGGCATGATTGTATAGACTTGCCATGATTGATCTTGGTTGTATGAGGATGATTTCTAGACTTGTTCTTATTGCCAATTTATGCCATGTTTGCTTGATTTGGTCCATTCAATGTGATTTAATGCATGAGAGTGCTTGGATTTCATGGATTGTAGGTCTAGGGATTGAAGTGAATGTGTTCTAAGAGATTAGATCAACTTATTTCAACCATAGTTGCATGATTTCTCTCGTGTGCATTTTATCGAACACTTGGTGTGCACTTAGTTTTTCACTCAACTGAACTTTGACTAGTCTTTTGATGATTCTCTTAGTGTTAGGACATTGACATGAGAGTGTGATGTCTAGCCTTGTGGTCATAGAGTTATAGGAGATGGTTTTGTAGCTTGGCATTTCATCAAACACCTTTAGTGCATCCTTAGTCACTTAGCTTGAGAGTGAGAGCCTAAGTTGAGTAGTCTTAGGATAGGGATTTAGTGTTACGAGAGTGCATTGAGTCTACAAAAGTGAATTGCATGGTCATTTGATTGCATCCTCGATCATGTTTGGCTTGTTTGTTCATTGTCTCCTCTTGAGCATGATGAAGCTATCTTTCCTAGTGAACCTCCTTTATCTTTGATTTGCACCGCTTTGTTTTTTCTTTCTTGTTTAGTTTCCTGTAAGCTTTTGATTTCTATTTCAAACCAAAACTCCTTTCAAATGAATAGACCGTCTATGAGGAATGTGAGTAGTGGCCATTGAGAGAACCCCGTGGAATACGACCTTGAATGTTGTGAGTTGAAATTCACACGTCACTTCTTATTCCTCCAGACCACCTTAACCATCTAAATGCTCTTTTTCCAGAGTTTGCGAACCTGATGGTCATTTATCTGTACTGGTTCCTCATAGGTGAGGTCCCCTTCCAACTCTACTTCATTTGGACAAATCACTTGACTAAGTCTCCCTATGTGCGTCCACATAATGCTAACATGGAACACAATGAATTCTTTGTAGTTCTCCTGGAAAAGCTAACTCGTATGACACTGGTCCTACTTTCTTGATTATTTCATAAGGATTAATGAAACGGGGAGCTAGCTTCCCTTTTCTGCTGAACCTCGTAACTCCTTTCTAAGGTGACACCTTTAGAAATAATTTGTCGCCCACCTCAAACTGAACTTCCCAAGCTCTACCGTCGACATACTAATTTTATCTGTTTTGTGCCACCACATGTTTTGCTTAGATAACATGTATTGTACTTGTTCTCTCCTCTACCAACTGAGAACATGTAACCTGGCTTTCAGCCTCCTCATCCCAACAAAAATGATTCTTTTCCTTCCGTAATGCCTCAAACAGTATTACCCCGATACAGTTGTGGTAACAATTTTTGTAAGCAAACTCTACCAAAGGATAAAGTTGGTCCTAGGCTTCTCAAACTCTAGAGCATACGAACTTAACAACTTTTTCAATGTCAAGATAGTCCATTCGGACTAACCATCTGTTTGGGGGTGTATGCAATAGAAAAGTGTATCCTAGTACGCATCATTGTATCAAAATTTACCAAAAGTGGGAGGTAAAGCTAGTATTCTTGTAAGACACGATGAATCTAGGCACCCTATGCAACCTCATCACATGATCTAAACTTAATCGAGATAGCTCCTCCATGTCTGATTTAAATTTGATGGGAATAACGTGTGCCACCTTAGTCAACCTGTCCATTATGACCCAGGCGACATCCTTACCTCCCGCCAAAAAGAACCCACTCACGAAATCCTTCATGATATCATCAAACTTCCAAACTGAAATAAGCGATGACTGCAAGAGACCACCCAAAGCCTTATATTCTACCTTGGTCTTTTGACATGCTAAGAAACCTAACACATGTCTTTCCACTGCTTTTTCATACCCGGCCACCAGTAATGAAGATTTATGATGTGATACATCTTGGTAGCACCAAGATACACAAACGAGTGAGCCTCATCCAAAAAACCTCGCCTCGACTCCTGGACATCCAGAACACAAATTCATTCTAAAAGGAGAAAAACCTCTCCTTGCCCGCTTGTAATTCCTCTCTCACATCTTTCATGTTATAATCCTCTAGTCGTGCTTGTCGGGTCCTATCATTCAGTAATGGCCTCAGAGTCAACTTTGCCATTAACCTCTTGTTCTCATCCATGGTCAACTCTACTCCTTTTTCCCTAAATTTTAGCAAGTCATGTAACTTCTCATTCCTGTTCAGAGCATCTGCCACTACATTCACCTTTTTTGGGTGATTCACTATTACACAATTATAATCTTTTAGCAGCTCAACCCTTCTCCTTTGTTTATTGTTTAACTCCTTTTGATCCGTTATTTACTTCAAGCTCATGTGATAAGTCATGATCTTGAATATCTACCCATATAGGTAGGGGAGACACAATTTCAAGGGAAAGATCACTATCAACAGTTTAAGATCATGCACCAGGCAGTTCACATCATGCACCTTCAACTATCTAGATGAATAAACAACCACCATACCATTCTGCATCAGAACACATCTAAAACCTCGACAAGGCGCATCTTTGTACACCACATATTCACCTGCACTAACTGGTATTGAGAGAACTGACGCAATAGTTTGTTGCTTCTTAAAATTGTCAAAACTTTAATGGAAACCTTGCTTCTAATGTAGAATTGGTTGGAATATTTACCCACACCCAACCGTGTGCATATGTGATTATATTTATAGGATCAAGAGTTACAAAGATAGTAGGAGATAATTCACAAAGATAAATACAAAGATATTGAATTAAAACTAATTATTATTTGGATCAAGAGTTACAAAGGCAGCATGAGGGTAACCACCACGGCTTTGCGGTGGAGTGTACGTCGGACGACTGCGGCGAGGACGGCCTTGATCTGTTTGGATTGGTGTCACATAATTGGCTTGTGCCGTTAGTGATGTCGCCTCTTCGTCCATAGCCAGATCAGTTTCTTCAAATAGTAGCAGCCCATGGAGCTCGAGAAAGCTGATTTCATTTGTCCGATTCCGAATAGACCAAATCAGGGGACAGTATGCATCTGGTAGGCCGCGAGATACATGTTCAACAAGTTCTCCATCCTTGACGGGTTGGCCAAGAGCCTGGAGACGATCTGCGATGCCTTTTGCTTTCTGTAAATAAACAGCAATAGAGTCAGTAGATAGACGCAAGGCAAGAAGTTGTGACCTGAGGGACCTGACTAGTGATGGGCTCCCGGTGCCAAAAGCCGTCGCTAGAGAAAGCCACACTTCACGAGCTGTCTGTACTCCGACCAGCATATGAATCACTAACGGGGATAACGAGTTGATCAGCCATCCTAAGACAAGCTGGTCCTGACGATACCACTTGGTATAGTCGGGATTGACTCCACCTTCAGCAGTCGTGCGCACCGGCGGGTTCGTCGTGCCATCGACATGTCCGATAAGATCATATCCTGCGAGGAGCTTCACGGCGAGCTGGTTCGGCGGTGATGGAAGTTGTTGTGATTGAGGGGTGACGGCCATTGTAGGGTTTCGAAAAAGTGGCAACTCGGCTAGGGTTGGCCGAAAAAAAAAGGAAGGAAAAATTATTTGGAGGCTCTGATTACCATGTAGAATTTGTTGGAATATTTACCCACACCCAACCGTGTGCATATGTGATTATATTTATAGGATCAAGAGTTACAAAGATAGTAGGAGATAATTCACAAAGATATTGAATTAAAACTAATTATTATCTGGATCATTATCACCAAATATATCGCACATCCTTCCACATCGATTATTCAAGGGCGCTGCTATCTTAGAAAATCCTTTCATAAATTGCTTGTAATACACTGCCATACCCAGAAAGCTGCTAAACTCTGATACATTCTCGTGTAGTGCCCACTTCACCAACGTTTCCACCTTCTTATGATCTACTTTCATCTCCTTGCTAGTGATTAGGTGTCCAAGAAACAAAACCTCTCACAACCAAAACTCACACTTACAGGACTTGGCATACATTTTCTTTTCCCTAAGCGTGCTAGCACCAACCTCAAGTGGTGAGTATGCTCTTATTAGTCTTGGAGTACACCATTATGTCATCAATGAATATAATGATGAACTCTTCAAGGTCCTCATGGAACACCTTATTCATTAAGGCCATGAAAGTATCATGGTAATTAGTCAAACTGAAAGGCATCACCAGAAAAATCATAATGCTCATACCTGGTGCAAAGATTCATCTTAGGAATAGCTTCACTAGCCACCCTCAACTGATGATACCTAGACCTCGGATAAATCTCAGAGAAGGCAGAAGGTCTTTGTAGTTGATCAAAGATATCATAAATTCTTGTTAATGGATACTTGGTCTTCACTATAACTTCCTATAATGCACATACACATACTACCATCCTCCTTCTCCACAAAAACACATATGCATCCCAAGGGACACAATGGGGGTGGATGAACCCTTTGCCAAGAAATTCCTTCAACTTCTCTTTGAGCTCTTTAACCTCCACTAGTGCCATCTTGTAAGGTGAGATTCTTGACACCAAATTTATCAAAGGAAATATCCTTCTCCGGTGGAACACGAATAAGGTCCTTAGGAAACACATCTAAAAACTCTTGCACCACCTTCACATCTTCCACCGTTCCTGACCTTCAACTAAAACATGTGTCATGAAGGCTTTACACCTTCTCCTCCTTTCTTTCATCCATTGTAGCCAGCCAAAGGGCCATACCCTCTTCTTTCTAACCCAGACCAGAAGCTTGTGGGCTCTTAGAATTGGTCGGCCCACTCCTTCTTATTCTTTTCATTAATTGAAGCCTACTAACTCAACTGAAAGGAAGAGCATGGTATGGGTTGGGAATAACATTTTCCCGCCAAGACTTGGGATCGAGTTCCCTCTCTTCTTCGTCCATCATGAAACGGAGCCTCCCTTCCCTGCTTCTAATAAAATAAACCAAATAATTTTTTTTGCCATAGATAATACACGAATAAAACGAATTTAATTATAAGGTTATCACGTCCTTTTTCTCTCGAATGAGAGCCTCCCTTGAATAAGGGTTTCATCGCCGCTTTTTCCCTAGGGTTAGGGTTTTTTCCGACTACGTTGCAAAAGGTATCATAGTTTCTGATCTCTCGTCCGCCACACCTGGCAATCATCTGTTGGCGCTGATTTTGAGACATGGAGGCGGAGGTTGCACGTTTAACGCTGGACGAGGAGGAAGAAGATCTCGTCTTCTCCAATGACGTCTTAGTTACGCAAACCGAGGACTATACCCTTTGCATGGTAGGGTTTCTCCTCACCAACAACACTATAATTTTCCTGCTTTTGTTAGTAGGATGGCCTCCCTATGGCGGCCGGGGCGGAGGGTTGCTATTGAGGAACTGGACGGCAGGCTGATTTTGTTCCGGTTCAATCATGTTGTGGACCTGCGGAGAGTGATGGAGGCAGGTCCATACTCGTTCGACGGTAGTCTTCTGGTGCTCCATGAGATGAAGAAAGGGGAGACGCCGCAATCGTCGAGCTGCATACGGTCAGATTCTGGGTCCAAGTCTCGGACCTACCACCAGGTTTTTTCTCGCTGCCGGTTGGATGAGCACTCGGTGATTTTGTGGGAAAATTCGTCGAGTACGACGAAAGAAATTTGATGCCTTACAACCGGGAGTACATGCGATTACAAGTTGAGCTGGATATACGGAAACCCCTGAGGAGAGAAAAGAAGTTGCGGGCCGAGGGTGGAGCGAGCCTGAAGTGCCGGTTCCGCTATGAGCGACTTCCAAATTTTTGTTACATCTGTGGAATTATGGGGCATATCGATCGTTACTGTGAGATACTTTTTCAAGTCCCGGAAGACAAGATTGCCAGACTATGGAGCGAGGAGCTACGTGCGCCACCAAAGAAGATAAGAATGCTGCCTGGAGAAGAGTGGATTGATCGCAGAAAATCAATCCAACCGGAGGGCAGCTTGCACAACAACCCGAGACCTGTGCAGGTGGTGGCAAGGCCAGCAAATATTGAATGTCTTCTGGGGAACCTGGGGGCGAGCCAATATACAGAAGGTATGGTAATACCATACGGTAAGAATGTTGTGGCAGACGAAGATGAGTCACTAGTAGTTCATGACGAAAAGAAGCGCCGACGTGGTAACGACTTGAAGGACCCGATGGAGGAAGATGCAGTGGAGGTGAACAAGCCATCAAAATCACCAAAGAAAGGGAGTCACGCCCCAAAAAACGTGTCACAGGCAGGTCTGCCAGAGAGCAGAACCTGCCCGCAGCCATGATCATCCTTAGCTGGAACTGCCGAGGATTGGGCCAACCTCGAGCAGTTCAGGCGTTAAATGAGTTAGTTAGAACTCATAGGCCGGAGATTATCATTTTGATTGAGACGCTAGTTAATCGTGCACGGATGGAGGAGGTTAGGAGTAAGATTGGTTTTGAAGCTTGCATGGCCGTTGACGCGGTGGGTCATAGTGGTGGTATTGCGATTCTTTTGAAAAAGGCAGATAGGGGCAGAATCGTTAATTTCACACGTAACTATGTGAACATGGAGATTATGGAGGAAGGAGAGGAGGTGTTCCGCCTTACGGGCTTCTATGGTATTGCAGATAGAACCCGACGTCATGAATCATGGGATATGCTACGGGATTTGTCAAACCAACAGGACGGGGCATGGCTTTGCATGGGTGACTTTAATGATCTGCTGCATGAGAGCGAAAAACGTGGCTTGAGGGAGCACCCCCCAGCATTGATTAGAGGCTTCAGAGAAGCTATTCTAGATTGTGAATTGACGGATATTACACTCGATGGATATCCCTACACATGGCATCGAGGGAGTGGAGCATCAAAAGTCGAAGAAAAGCTCGATAGAGCTATGGCGAATCAGGAATGGCACGAGCGTTTCAGCAAGGCCACACTTACCAACTTAATTGCCCCTATCTCAGATCATACGCCCATACTCTTGGACACGAAGCATGATGTCAATACCCTCGGAAGTCGCCAATTCCGATACGAGAATTGTTGGGTGCAAGAGGTGGAGTTTAAACCTCTTATTAACCAGGCATGGAGGAGCTGTACAGGGACTGATGTGTTGGCAAAGCTGAAGCACTGTACTGAAGTTATGAAGAATTGGGGCCGAGATTTCCATATGCGGTTCCGACATAATATTAAAGACGGAATGAAGCGATTGTCCGAACTGAGGGAGAGAGACGATGATGACGGAGAGGCTGAATATGAGCAATGTCGAACTGAAGTGCTTAGATCACTGCAAGAGGAAGAGACGTATTGGCGGCAACGTTCAAAGAATTTCTGGTTGAAGGAAGGGGATAGAAACACGACCCTTTTTCATGCATCAGCTAGTGCGCGAAAGAAGAGGAACACGCTGAAAAAGTTGCAAGACGACGCAGGAGTTTGGCGTGAGGGTCAGACTGAGCTGAAGTTGTTAGCCTCTGATTACTTCAATGATTTGTTTACAGCGTTGTATGTGAGACGGGCCCGGTCGTGGAAGTTATAGATAGTAAACTAACGACGCATGAAACAAGTTGGCTGGCCGAGAAGTTTGATAGGGAGGAGATTCGGCGTGCTCTATTCAGTATGGACCCCAATAAGGCGCCCGGTCCGGACGATCTAAATCCGGGATTCTTCCAGCATTTTTGGCCGACTATTGGTGACGAGGTGGCGGACATGTGTATCCAATGGATAGACAGTGGATCTTTCCCGGCGGAGGTACACACCACTAATATTGTTTTAATACCCAAGATTGATATTCCTAGTTCAATGAAGGACTTGCGACCTATCTCGCTTTGCTCGGTGTTGTATCGTATTGTTGCGAAAGCGATTGCTAACAGGATGAAGAAGTGTGTGGATAAGCTCGTTGCACCCGAGCAATCAGCCTTCCTCAAAGGTCGGCTAATCACCGACAACATCATGGTAGCATATGAAGTCCTTCATAGCATGAAAAAACGCAGTCGGGTAAAAGTAGGAGATGTGGCATTGAAGGTGGATATCTCTAAGGCATATGATAGGGTCGAATGGCCCTATCTTGAGGCGGTGCTTCGACAAATGAAATTCCCAGACAGGTGGATAAATCTGATTTTGAGTTGTGTTACATCTGTTAATTATAATGTCCTCATTAATGGTGAACGGTCGGATAGTATTACGCCAGGAAGAGGGCTTCGACAAGGCTGCCCTCTCTCCCCTTTCTTGTTTATCTTGTGTGCAGAAGGGCTCTCGGCTCTTATGAGAGATGGCGTGGCGAGAGGTGTTATCCATGGGGTGAAGGCGTGCCCTAAAGCACCGGCAATCTCACACTTGCTCTTTGCCGATGATAGCCTCTTCTTCTGTCAGGCGGCGCTAGGAGAGGCTCGAGTGATAAAACAGATCTTTGAGAAGTATGCAAGGGCCTCGGGGCAGCTCATTAATTATCTGAAGTCTGGGGTTTTCATGACGCGAGACCTTGATCCGATGCTCAAACATGCCATCTCGGCTATCCTTGGAGTCTTTGGTGAGTTTGATACGGGACGTTATCTTGGGATGCTGCACTTGTCGGCCGAAATAAGAAGCGGGTATTTGGCTTCTTGAGAGATAGGGTGTGGCAACGCCTACACTCATGGGTGGGCCGGAGGATGTCTATGGGGGGACGCGAGGTAATGGTGAAGGCAGTGGCGCAAGCTATCCCGATATATTGTATGAATGTCTTCCTTCTACCAGACACCTTGGCAGACGAGATACAGAAGATGATCAACTCTTTCTGGTGGGGATTTAAGAGCGATGGCAGAAGAGGTATGTCGTGGATGAGATGGGAGAAACTGTGCGTACGAAAAGAGCACGGGGGAATGGGTTTTCGCGATATATATGGCTTTAATTTGGCGTTACTTGGAAAGCAAGGTTGGCGTCTTCAAACCAACCCAAATACTCTAGTTTCCAGAATTTACAAAGCAAAATACTATCCGAAGGGGGACTATGAATCGGCAGACCTGGGTCTGAACCCGAGTATGATCTGGAAGAGTATTTGGCGAGCCCGAGTCATCGTTAAGGAATGAGCACGTTGGAAAATCGGCGACAGTTCAAAGATCCATGTTTGGAATCAACCTTGGCTAAAATTCGAGGATAACCAGACGGTTACAACACGGCAGATGCAAGGTTTGGAGGGTCTTAGAGTTTGTGACTTATTTATCCCCGGAGTTAGAGAATGGGATGAGGAGCTGATCGAAGAGTTGTTTGAGCCCCGGGATGTAGCAGCTATATTAGCAATTCCATTAACTCAGGAACAGCAGGAGGATACGAAGATCTGGAAATTGACTAGTAACGGACAATATTCGGTAAAATCGGCTTATCGACTCCTTATGGATACTATGACCGATCTAGAGCGGCTACGGGTTCGAGGTGATTGGCTGAAGTTATGGGACCTGCCAATCCCACCGAGAGTGAAAGTGATGCTTTGGCGAGTGGCACGTGATGTTCTACCCACTAGAGAGGCGCTACGACGACGAGGTATGATGGTGGAAAGCGTGTGTGGTGTGTGTAACAATTTGTGGGAGTCCCCTGTGCATCTCTTCATTACTTGCAACTATGCCACGACTTGCTGGAGGACTATGGGATTACTAGATGATGTGGAACGTATCCTCCTCCAAGCTGATTCTTTTGCAGATTGGCTCTTTACAGCTATCAGGACCTTATCTCAAGTGAAGATACAGGCGTTGGCATCGGGCATTAGTGGCATTTGGCGGGAATAGAATTGCAGGGTCTGGGGGGAGGATACGAAGCCGGCAAGCATCACTGGACGGCTGGCGTTAGACGAGGCTAGAGAGTGGAGTGTGTACAACTCTACCACCAACCCAACGCCGCGGCACACCCCGCCGATCTGCCCAAAGTGGCACCCGCCGGAACCAGGAAGCCTCACATGTAATGTGGATGGTGCGATTTTCCGAGAGACGATGCAATATGGGGCAGGGATGTTGATTCGACGAAACGACGGCTCGGTGGTTAGATTCAGAACCAGTGTGAGACAGGGATGCCCAGAAGCGAGCAAGTGCGAAGCCATGGCCCTCTTTGAAGCTCTCGTTTGGCTCCAAGAGATGAGTATCACGAACATCAAAATTGAGTTAGACTCCCAAACGGTCTGCACAGCGATAAATTCAACCGAGGAGGATCTCACTGAGTTCGGGGACATCATAAATCGGTGCAGGAGGTTGATTGATCAAGGTATGAAGATTGTTTTTGTTAGGAGGGGTAGAAATGTAGCTGCTCATGTACTTGTTAGGCAGTCACGTCACTCAGTTTCACCGTCTATAGGCGAAGCACCTCCGAGTTGGCTGGTAGAGGCACTAAATTGTATCTGTCTGAACACCAGCCATTAATAAATCATTGAGCATTTTCCCTCAAAAAAAATAAAAAAAAATAAACCAAATGGGCCAGAGGACATATACATATTAGTGGAATGGCATCCATAATTAAATGTTGGGAACTGAGTCCAAAATCTTGGTTGGATCTACTTTAATTAACTCGAGAAGTACAATTTCCATCACTTGGGGTAAATTAAACACTCGAATTAATAAATTAATTCGAAGTAAAACCATCAAGTTTTAACCAACGAGGTACATAACCAAATTTTAAATTCCTGAACGGTTAACCAGAATCAGGTCGTTACACTTCTATGTCCATGTATTCCGCATAACTCTACCCCTTTTTTTTATCTTGCGAGGACACTATTTTGTTTAAGTATGGGTGGGAGTTCATTTTCAATGGGAAATTTGTCTGCCATATTGCTCATATTTTCCCTTGTTCCATGCATATCTTCTACTACCTTATTCCTCTATAGCATATGACTAGACTCTTGAACCTGATTGCATGATTAGATTTGATAGACTCCTGATGATTGATGAATTCCATTGCATTTGATTTGCTTCTGCCTCTTGAAAGAACTAATTGATAGGGAATTTAGGACATATCATAAAAATCTACCATCCATTTGTTTAACTTGTGATCACTAACTGTTAATGAAACCTTCTAGAAACCAATTGTAAGATTTGAACGGTTTCACATCAATTGCAAATTTCCTTTTTTGAGTGGCTATCACTATTGTGGACAATGTTAGAACTTGCAGGATACCTTGTTGAGACCGCACAATGACACTAGATCTTGGATGATAGAGGCACCTGGTTACACTCACTCATAACCATACAACCATCCAACATCAATTCCACTAGATTTAACATCTGTGAGTCTGGTCCTATTCATTGAACTACACATATTATAAGCCTCACCTCATGTTCTTCTTTCTCACGTTGATCCTGTGTGATTGTAGTATGAAACTTGAATAAGTTCAACTCGAAAACTTGTAATAAAATGCTAGTTGGTTTGCTAGGATTAAAGATCTAAAGATCATATTTCATTTCTTTCAGTTGTTAAAGAAAAAAAATCGAGAAAGTTAGAAGAAAAGTTTGTAGTTTGTAGAAATGAAGGAAAAAATCAAATAAATAAAAGAGTTAGTCAAGTTTGACACCTGAGTGAAATGTCCAGATTGAGCACTAGTATGGCCATTGTAGTTGACTAGTTAAGGATAGAAATTTTGTTAGGGTTTCGTCTAATCTCAGTCTTAGCTAGCAAATAAAGAATCATAGGTCTATAAGTGGGTGAACTCGAATTTTCACGTCATACTAAAATCACTACTTCCATAATATTCCTCACCCAAGCACTTTCTATAGAGAGAGTTTCTCCGTGTGGATAGAATTGTTTTGTTTAAGGAAGTCTAGCAAGTTGATTTAATAGTTTGTGTGATCTTGTTGACTTTGTGGGTGTGCAGTGACATTAGTGAGGCCTTGCTCTTTTGATTGACGTTTTGATGGGGGTTAGTAGGTTGAGAGTGTGTGGTAGGAGTCTAGAGAGATGCAAGTCTATATTTTTTGAGTCATGTGGGCTAGATCATTTGTGATTCTTCACTCTTTGCTTGAGGACAAGCAAAGTTCTAAGTGTGTGGGTAATTTGATGATGGTAGTTTAATTAACTACTTTCATCCCTCTATTCTTAGCTAGAGTCCATGCCTTTTTATGCCACTTTATACATAAGTTAGGGAAGTTCACTTCTTTTAGCTCATTGTGTTTGTTTTATCCCTCGGTTGCGTGATGGTTTGACTGCAAAGGGAGACAAGATGGAAATGAGTGGAGAGACTAGATTTCAAAACAGAGAGCAAGCACCAATCCTTGTTAATTAGGAAATAGAGATTCAAAGAGGTTTGGAGCCTCGCTGGGTGGGCATGTAATTTTTGGAGCTCGGAGTGATATAAGAAGGACCTATTGGAGAAGATGAGTGACCAAGGTGTGACCTAAAAGAAAATAAGTGACATTTCTATACTTCTTGGAACTATAAGGATCAAAGCGTGTTTTCTTGAAGCTTGTACCTTTAGTCACTAACAATGGTAATGTGACTGGATTATGGGACAGATTTGTTAACCTGAAAAGTATTCGGGACTAGGCTGTTTAATGTAGAAATACCGGGGACTGCATCTTTATTTTCGTTAAAAATAATAAAGTGTTGGATTAGTCACTAGAAGTTTACAAAAGTTGCAAAGAATTAAAATGATCACAACTCATCTATTTAGACCTCCGATTAACATGATGTATGTTTGCACCAGTAAAACCGAAATGACGAGAGGGATCTTCTCAAACAGAATTCAGATTTGACAAACTCGACATTAAAGTGAGGGGGTTTACTTACAATCTTATAAACAACATATATGATATAATTGGTGAATCTAGAATAGAAATGTAATGGAATTGCATGCTTGCTGATTTTGGCAATTGATATTGTCAGACTTTACAATTGGTATAGCTTAATCACAAGACAAGTATATTATATAACTATAGCCATTAATAGGCTAGTAAATGATATATTTATGCAGTTTCGGTACCTCACCTTTGAATTGTGCAATCCCCTGAGTTTATATTTCAGAGGACAAGGTTAATAGTGACCATACAAGGTGTTTATAACCAATCACAATAAGGGCTACTAACACTTTTCCAACAAAGGATTCGAAACAGGATTACTTTGCATACAATATTTATATGTTTATGATAATAATATATATGAATAACAGTTTAAAGTGTATGGACGCAATAGAAACTCAGTGATTAACACCGATCCTGTCAAAATCTATTGGTGTTTTTCTCTGGAACTGTCTAGTAGGAATTAGAGTTAGCAAATAACTCGTTTGATATGAGATTTGTGTATGTTTAAACAAATTTATCAAATTATTCTTGGAGTTGTGTCTCCTTGTCAATTTCATGTACATGAATGTTGTAATCAACATGGTTATTGGCATAGTAATAATGGGATATAAATTTATGTATTTGTGTGCCATAGAAATCATATAATTGGTCAATAAAATTGGATGTTGTTGTTTTTTATACTTGTATATAGTTATTATTTTCATCGTAACCTTTGGTTATTTGTTGCACAAGTTGAACGAGTGGTTCAACTAGAACGTACAGAGAAGGATTTTACATGATAAGGGAACAAAATAATATTGTAATTATTTTTTTTAATTTCCTATCTTTTCTGTTTCACAAGATAATCTCAATATTTCTTAGTTAGTTGTAGATAATCCTTGATTTAGTTTCCTTTTTGTATACAAACTCTGAACACATTCACCTATTAATAGAATAACACCAGGCCATGGTTGGCAGGTGAGTCACTTGATTCTCATGGTATCAGAGCCAAAATAACCGGTCCAATTTGATCATCTCCAATTTTAGCCTCTCTTTGCTAGCAACGATCTCTACAGCCACATCGATGGCACCTCATTGGATCCTTCCTCTCTGATATGAATAAGCTAATGAAAAGAGACGACGATTCTAACTTAGAAGCCAGGGTGGATAGGACTTGGACCAGCTAGCTATAAACGAGCTAGGAACCCAAAGTATCAAGTCGAAGGTGCCACGCCAAGGGATGGATGCCCAAGATGATAAACCAGCCTTAAGTAATGCAACAACTCGCAAAAGCTTGAAGGAACAAGAACAAAATTTCTGAAATTTGCTTTATTTAATCAAGGGGGACTGAGTTACAATGATGGTTGAAGGCCTCCTTTTATAACACAAGGATCGGCCTAGGGCTTTCTCTATTCCTATTCGAACTCTAACTCTAAACTAATAAGGAAAATAAAACTCCCACAAAAAATAAGGAAAATAAAAGAGTCATAAATAAACCACTAAAAAGGAATAACAATCCAATCCTAAGCAGGAAACTAATAAAAGAGGGAAATCCGAAAATAAAAAGGGAAAAAACTCCTAAAAAGTAGCAAGAGTCCTAAACCGACATAAAATCCTTCCTTAATAAGGACTCTGGCTTCTTCCGTGTTTCCTCCTCCTAAAAGGACTTGGAAATATGGGTGGCGCGCCGTGGCGTTGGGTTTTCCTGATCAGGAAGGAAATCCTGATCACGGGCGGATTGCTAGGCGCAACCGGGTTTTAGGGCACGATGTTGGGCGCTGCCGAGTGCCGTGTCTTGGATGACCTCCTCAGATCCTTCTCCGACTTGGACGAGGATTGATGGAGGTTTGTCCTTGAACCTTAGGGAATCCTTAGAGCTCTAGGATTCCTGATAAGCACGACTGAAAAAAAAAATGTGTCGGCCATGTTCACGCCTCGTACGGGCTCCGGCTTCGGCCCTGCGCCTTGTCGTGTCTCGCCTTCAGGCCTTTGGTTGGCTTAGCCCTGTGCTCGGTCATCGGGCCCTGGCCGGGTGTCAGCATCCACCCAGTGGTGTCTTTAAGCTCTAGCACTTCCCTTATCTTTGGCTCTTGGTGGGGCGCCGACATCAGTGCTTGGCTCGGCACTGGCATCGGCCCTAGGCCGGTACGGCCTCAGCCCTGCATCAGTGCTCGGGGCCGGGTCGGCAGCAGCATTAGGACTTGATGTTGTGGCTCCGTGGCTGGAGCCTTCCTCTTCAATAAGGTGTAGTCACTCCGGATAAACCTCTGATCGTCCTCTTCATGGCCACCTTTGCTCCATGACTCCATGTATGCATTAATCCGGTATTTGAAGGTTTTAACTTGGCTCCGGGTCAGGGGGAGCTCCGGTCATGTCCAGGGCACGGTTGGCTCATCATTCCCCTCTTCTTAAGAAGGATTCGGCCTCGAATTTGGATCTGCATAGATATCATCATAATAGGGAGTTAAGTCAGCAACATTAAACGTGGCACTGACCCCATATGAATTAGGAAGATCAAGAACATAAGCATTATTGTTAATCCTTTGAAGAACTATATAGGGTCCATCCCCTCTAGGCAGTAGCTTGGATTTCCGTTGCTCAAGAAATCTGTCCTTCCTAAAGTGGATCCACACTTGGTCGCCAACTTCAAAGATTTTCTCTCTTCTTCCTTTGTTCGTATTGCGAATGTATTGGGCTGTCCTTTTCTCAATGTATGCCTTGGCCTTCTCGTGTAATTTTCGAACATATTCAGCCTTCTTTCTGCATCTAATAACTCATGTATAGGCAGTGGTGGTAAATCCAAGGGGGTTAAGGGGTTAAATCCATAAACAAGTTCAAATGGTGAATATTGGGTGGCGGAGTGGACAACCCTATTGTAGGCAAATTCTACGTGTGGCAAGCAATCCTCCCAAGTTTTTATGTTGGATTTAATGACAGCCCTAAGCATTTAAGACAAGGATCTACTTACTACTTCAATTTGGCCATCCGTTTGTGGGTGACAAGTGGTGGAGAACATGAGTTTAGTGCCTAACTTAGCCCACAAGGTCTTCCAGAAGTAACTTAAAAACTTTGCGTCCCTATCCAAAACTATGGACTTGGGAACTCCATGCAACCTAAATATTTCTCTAAAGAATAGGTCAGCTATGTAGGATGCATCATCAGCCTTGTGGCATGAAATGAGCCATTTTAGAAAATTGATCGACTACCACAAAGATGGAATCCCTACCCTTCCTAGTCTTAGGCAATCCTAATACGAAATCCATTATCAACCCAACGATGCTCAGGAATAGGTAAAGGAGTATAGAACCCATAAGGTTGAAGGTGTGACTTAGCTCGTTGGCATTTAGAACACTGAGCAATGAGCTTTTCCACATCATGGCGCATCTGAGGCCAATAAAAGTGCTCCTTAAGTCAGGCTACAGTTTTGGACACTCCAAAGTGCCCCATGAGTCCTCCTCCATGATCTTCTAGTATCAAGACAGTCTTGCACAAATGGTTAGGTAGGCACAGCTTGGACTCCTTCAACAGGTAGCCATCCTGTTTGTAAAACTTTCCAAATCCTCCCTTCTCACAAGCTTCAAAAATTTCTTTGAAATCAAGGTCAATAGCATATAATTCTTTGATATATTTGAAGCCAATAAATTTAGTACTAAGGACAGAGATTAAGGCATACCTTCGAGAGAGGGCATCAGCCACTATATTCTCCTTACCTTGTTTGTATTGGATGACATAGGGAAATGATTTGATGAACTCCATCCACCTAGCATGCCTCTTGTTGAGCTTGTGTTGAGCTCTCAAATATTGGAGAGATTATCGGTGTGGATGATGAACTCCTTGGGCCACAAGTAATGTTGCCACGTCTTGTGGGGTCTTACCAAGTCATAGAGTTCTTTGTCATACGTCGGGTAATTGAATGTGGCTCCACTCAATTTCTCACTGAAATAAGCTATGAGCCGCTTCTCTTGCATGAGGACGGCTCTAGTTCCCACTCCGGATGCATCACATTCGACTTTAAAAGGCTTGGTGAAGTCGGGCTGCATGAGTAGGGGTGTTTCAGTGAGTTTCTTCTTCAAGGCGCCAAAGGCCTCTTGTTGGGTTGTCCCCCACTTGAACGGGGTGTTCTTTTTTATGACAGTCGTGAGAGGGGCAGCAATGGTGTTAAAATCTCTCACAAATCTTTGATAGAAGCCGGCCAACCCATGAAAACTTATAACATCTGTAACACCCGTCCCAAACCGACCCAGGTTTACCCTTGGTCGAACCGGTATGAGTGCTACTCGAAGAACCAGCTTTAAAAGAAAAGAGTAAAACGCAGCGGAAATAGAAGCAACTCTTATTAAAAGATTCAAAAACAAACGAAGGCCTTCTTTAAATATAATCCGAAATCCGAACAACTGATAAATCAAAATCCGAAATCCAAACCTCAACAACGATTACAAAATCCCCCAACCCAAAAGTGTCAACTGAAACATAAACCAAAACGATAGTCACTACAACGTAGTCCACTAATCTTCACTTCACAACTCCAAACTGCAACTCCTCTGAACTCAACCGAACACCTGAAAAGAGAAACTGGGGGGGGGATCAATTTCCTATTGAAATTGAATGAACCCACTGGGTTTAACTATGCGTCGAACCTAACCTGAAGAGCGGTTCCAAACTCTGCACACAACCAACAACGGAACCAGACACAGCCATTCATATTTTAATTCTTAACATGATACTAGGCGATCACATAAGCTCAAATCTCAATTCAACATCCACAATCCACAATAGCATCAATATAACAAAAGCAGTCATTCATACGATTCAGCATTACATCCAATTCATATAGTTCAACAATCAGAATCATTATAAGTCAACTCGTCATCTCAATCGTCACACAACAATCATGCACAATCACCCTGCACACATTCTTAGATCACATTTCAATTTAGTAAGTGAGTGAGTTATTAGGCATATCTCCATCTTAACAGTTCACAGCTCAACACACCTTTTTACTCCTAAACCATTCACAACAATCCACAACTCAGCTCAATGACACCATTCAGTTCAAAGATCAATCAAACATAGACCACAACTCATCACAAGGCAACTCACATTCACATCCAATGCACACGCACACACACACACCACTCTTCATAACCAAGCACCCTCATCACGTACCCGTACATACACCTTCATTTATCTATGTGAGTTCATTAGGCGCCATTGGAGTTTACCCATACACCACCCCTGTCGGCCAGACGCACCCACTCTTCCAGGAGGGTCCAAGCGCATCCTTTCTTCCAGAAGGATCCAGGGCCCAAACTTACATCGACACATCAACAACAACCACAAAATAGATCACGCCACTCTTCCAGGAGTCGTGATCGCACCTCATTCTTCCAGGAGAGGTGACAATTTGGGGGCAGTGCAGGCTCCAATCCGGTTCTATCACTTCAATTAATTACATCAAATAAATCAATCACCAAACTCATTTATCAATGCGTTTCTCACTTTCCTCATCAGGTCCAATCAGTTCCATTCACCAAATCCATCATCAAAACCACCATCAATTCCATCATTAATCCAATTCCAAACCTCATTCCACATATCACAATCCAAATCAATTACACACATCAACAATGTAATTCCAATAAATCAAACCAGGTCCCAAGTCCATGTACCAATTCCTTTAGCCAATTCCACTAGCCAATTCCATGTACCAATTCCATTAGCCAATTCCAAGTACCAATTCCATTAGCCAATTCCACTAGTCAATCACATCAAACTCCATTCACACATTGTCTTTATCTTGAACACTCGCTCCCATGCATGTACTAGGTTTTGAATGCGTATAAAAATCATTAGCTTCTGGTTCTCACCCTTTTTGCTCATCCTCCAACTACTTGAAGACGTCACTGCCACTCAAGTGCCCTCTTTTTCAATCAGCCAACACTCCTTAATTCATTGAGTTGCACGTTCGGGGGAGCTCGAATTAATTCTTTCATTCTGATTTTATCTGTGAGGATTTTGAGCATCATCTCGTAATGACTGTTTATGTGACCCATAATACCGAAAATATAGCAAAAGTTGAAGGAGTCGTTCGTACTTGAACTTACATACCACCACCTCTCATCCTAGGTAGGGGTGGCTTGTTCGGTTCAGTTTTTGGTTTGACCGAATTGGTGGCCGAGTTTAACTCGGTTTCGGTGACCGATTACCCGAGTTCAGTAAATCAAAATCGGTCGCGGTTACCTGATTCAAGCCATCGGTCAGTTAACTCTAATTCGGTCATTGACCGATTTCACCGAGTTGGCCGATTTGAGTTGTATCATCATAAATTAGTTTCGGCCCAGCAGCCCAACACCCACCTTCTTCTTCTTCCTTTTCTGGAAAGTTCAACCCTTTTCTTTTCACTTCATTTTCCAGATCGCCATCTGCTTCTTCTTCTTCATTTTCCAGATCGACATCTTTCTTCTTCTTCTTCTTCTTCTTCTTCTTCTTCTTCGACAGAACCCTTCCCTACACCACCCTCTCAAACTCGTCGATTGAATGACGATTCGAAGACGATTCCTCCCAAACCTGCACTCTCTCATGTGCTCTTTTCCTCCCAAACGACGCGGCGGCGGTCCCTTGCGCGGCGGGGTCCCTTGCGCGGCGGCAGTACCTTGCGCGGCGGCGGTCCCTTGCGCGACGGCGGTACCTTACAGAGTACGCGATTCCGATGGTGTTCGAGATGGCGGCTGTGTGTGGAAAGTAGCCACCGCGATTCCCAATCTTCTTCCCATCTTTCTTCTCATTTTCTAGATCTGAAAAGTAAGATACAGATCTATTCCAAATCCCAAATCGGATAGAACTCGGTTAACTCGATTGACCGTGACCGATTTGAATTCGGTCACGGTCAAACCGAATTCAAATCGGCTGCGGGTAGGGCTGTTAACGAACAGAGCCGCTCGGGGTTCGCTCGGTGTTCGGCTCAGAAAAATGCGTTTGTGACTCGATTCGGTTCGAAACGAACATGTTCGCGAACAGTTCGTTTATAAACGAGCCGAATCCGAGCCAAGTGGTGTTCGGCTCGGCTTGTTCGCGAACATGTTCGGTTCGGAAGCTCGACGAGCCTTGTTCGCGAACAGGCTCGTTTATTATTCGCGAACAGGCTCGTTTAATGATATTCGCGAACATGTTCGTGTAACAGTTCGTGAACTGGTTCATTTATAGGCTCGTGAAAAAGCTCGTTAATTATATTCACGAACATGTTCGATAAGAGTTCGCGAACAAGCTCGTTAGTAACATTCGTGAACATGTTCGATAAGAGTTCGTGAAGTGATTCGTTTATATAGGTTTGTGAACAAGATTGTACGTATATATGTTCATGATTCATGAACGCATTGATAGAATTAAGGCTAATTAACATATTTGTAATAATATCCTTTAACTACTACAAAGGTTAATCGAACGATTCACAATTTTACCACTAAATTTGGATTATGTGTAGAATAGAACTTTTTGTCGAGCAAGACAATTAGACGTGATCAATATATAGTTGGGCTTTTGGTTTGTTGATATATTTAAATTATCTATTGCATATTTGGCATGCTAATATATCATAAAGTTCAATGAATTAGGGTTCATAACAAATGATAGAGTTTAGTGAATTGAGTTTTACAATAATACGTTATATAGTATAATGAATTAGAGTTTGACAATAACACGTTATAGACTTAGTGTTATGAACTTAGTATTATGTAGATCTGAATTGACATTATATCTTACTAATTTTAGGATTTAGGGTGTAGGGTTTAAAGCTTATGGTTTAGGGTTTAGGATTTAGGATTATGTTGATATGAATTGACAATATCACAAAAATACGTTATATGGTATAGTGATATAGGGTTTGACAATAACATGTTATAGACATAGTGTATATGAACTTAGTATTATGTTGAATTGTTGATATGAATTGACATTACATCTTACTAGGTTTAGGGTTAAGGGTTTCGGGTTTCGGGTTTAGGGTTTAGGGTTTAGGATTACGTGGATATGAATTGACGTTATAACTTAATAATGTTGATTGTTAGGATGTAAATATTGATTTAGGGTCCATTAACATAGTTCATAACTATGTTAATCTATCAAACGTTTGACGTGTTATAAATTTTAGTGAATTAGGGTCTCACGATAACACGTTGTACAGTTTAGTGAATTAGAGTTTGATAATAACACGTTATAGACTTAGTGTATATGAACTTATGGTTATATTGATATGAATTGACATTATAACTTAGGGTTCAGGGTTTAAGATTATGTTGATATGAATTGTCGCTATAAAGTATAGTAAGTTTTTTTTTTTAATAAAAAATTTAGTAAGTTTATGTGTTCATTAATTATAATTTAGATTAGACTTTTATATTTAAAATATAATTTTTTGTGAGTCTATGAGTTTATTAATTATAAATTAGAATTAAAAAATAAATAAATAAGATCATACATTATTAATTATGGGAAATTTGAAAAATATAAAATATATATATATATAAAATAGAATTAGGACATGAAACTAGCCGAACTATAAAAGAGCCTATTTTTTTAAAACGAGCTCGAATTAGCACATGAAACGGGTCGGCTCGTTTAAAGGTTCGTTTATGAATTTTAACGAACGAACTCGAATCGAGCTCGAGCTCTAGCTCGTTTCAAGGTTCGTTTACTGACTTTAACGAACGAGCTCGAATCGAGCTCGAGCCGAGCCCGAATCGAGCAAATTCTAAACGAACCGAACTCGAACCCAATTATCGAAGCTCGATTCGAATCCGAGCCGAGCTCGAGCCGAGCAAAAATTAAACGAGCCGAACTCGAGCAGGGGGAAGTTCGGCTCGTTTGCAGCCCTAGCTGCGGGCACGGTCCCAGGTTTCGGCCGAACTCGAAATCGGTCACCGACCGAATTCGGTTCGGTTTGACCGAAATGACCGAATAGCCACCCCTAATCCTAGGGCTTGCACCGTCTTCTCCTTCTTCAAGGTTCTCACATATCCAGCATCACTCTCAATCACTTGTATGGGTTGACTTGAATATATGATAAATCATTCTTTTCATTGTAGACCACAAAGGATCTGATGTACCAACAGTATTAAACTCTAGTTCAAATTAGCTCAAATATTTAGTTTCGTAAATATTTTTGTTTCAAATTCTGCTCAGTGCATCTTTGGTTTCTGGCTCTCCATGTCACTCTCCTCCAGTGTTTGATCCTCAATGTGGCTCTCCATTCCGGTGATATTGATATTGGTCATTGCTTGTTAATTTGAATGCAAAATTATAAAAAATATAAGTAGATTGTTCTTAAATATTGACTAGATGAAGCAAAACTTTAAAAGGTTTGATATTATGCCCAAAAAAAAAAAAGTATAGGAAGGAAGATAATGATATACACTATTTAATGAAATAAATGAAGCGCAGATACGGATATACCGGAATGGATTACATCCGGTGGCGTAAAACACGTCTATCCATTAACTCAGCCTACCGGAACTTTTTATCTACGTTACACACTCCGACGAGCAACGTGTAACTATGAGTCCTTCCATACGTCAATGCATGCATTGGTTCTTCCATGCTATATATACACACACCATTCTACTTGCCTCAAAACACAACACTCTAAACAATAAAAAAGAAATAGAAAAATCATGGCGAGGATTCACCTTGCGATGTTGGTGGTTGCCGTCGTAGTCATCATGTTTGCTACTCATCTTCATCATGTCCAAGGAAGCGAGCCCATGCGGCCACCACGGGGAACCGGCTTGAGTAGCAACGAGCCCGTGCCAACACCGGGCACCGGCTTGAGTAGTAGCGATAATCATGATCGTGTTCAATGGGAAGAGCCTCCACCCAAACCAGGTCCGGATTATGAATCGACTACCCAAACCAGTTCGAGTGGCGAGTACAGCACTAGTGCGGATTATCGTGTTCAGTGGGAGGAACCTCCACCAAAACCAGGCCCAGATTATGAATCGACTGCCAAGAACTAGCGGCGGCCGGCGGTGCATGGTTACGGGCATCCGATCAACGGCCTATTGTTTGGAATAAACGTGTAATAATAAGTCGGGTTGTCCTACTCTTGTTCATCTTGTTTAATAAAATTGTCCGTTGTTTTTTTCAATGAATGAAAGAATTAATATATTAACAAGAAATCACAGACTTGATAAAAGCTAGCTAGTAGCATAATTAGAAATTCTGCCAAGTGGGTCCATAATAAAAAATTAGTAAAATGATCAAATAATAATCGTTTTGAACATATCTAAGTGAGGTGCAGTATTCAATTATAATTTTATAAGCATTTATGTTATAATTTTACATACATTTTCTTTAAAAAATCATTTGTCAAAATGGGTCAAGTCCAGTGACCCCGATTAGCCCCTGGCTAGCATCCATCCTTATAGAAGGCAAGTCTTCTGCATCACTCGAAGAAATTGTTTCTCTCATTCCAATTATATAACTAGTTTTTGTCAAAAATAAAATAATATAAAAACTAGTTATTTTTTCTTGTAACTAGTTACATTAACACCAACACCTGAACACACTGGCGAAGGTAGGGGTGGCTACGTACCCTAGGCTCGGGCACAGGGTTCTCTGGACCTGGGCTCAGGGTCCCCTGGACCCAAATAACTAAAATATAGATATTTCTGTAAAAAATATATTCAACTTATTATATTTGATGTATTGGGTCAAGTAATTGAAACCAAACCTTAATTATCCATCTGAATGGATATGGTAATTGAAGGGTAGCTGCATGCAAAAGTAAAAGGGGATAAGGCAGTTGGTTACACTATAATGTCCAGTTGTGTTTGAAAGCATGCCAGTTACCTACGTTAAATATACTCTCTTTTGTCATCTTCTCCCTTCTTTCAGTGTCCTTATCTTTGGTTCAACATCTTCTTACAACTTCTGTTTTTTTTTTTTTTTTTTTTTCAATTGTTGACTATCTTGTAAGTTAATGTTAATGTTAATGTTAATGGACATATGTCAAGTAAATAGTATTATGGGCACAGATCTACTTGGGCCATCCAGGAAGTAAGGACACTAAAGACTCAGTTTCGGCCCACCGAGCGTCGAAGGCCCAGATCATCTAGGGTTTCAACAAGACAAGCGGCCAGAGCAGCCATCTCTCAACGGTCTAAATCGACCACAAGCCGGGTCACCAATCAGCTAATGAAATGTGGTGACCCGACCTAATTCCCAAGAAGCTATAAATAGTCTTTGATATCAGCATTGACGAGGAAGGACACACAACACAGGTCATAATCAGACCCCCACCACTCACGGCCTTGGTCGTACGTTATGTGCTTATACGCCCAAGGACCCTAAATGCCCACATGCAACCCCCGGTACTGCTCTATCTTCCATACAGTCATTCTCATACGCTTACCCCTACACTACTATCATCTCATTACTACTTGTTTGACACTCTGTGACATATACACCCGACGCCAGGAGTCAGACGTGCTCAACTATTAACCTTTCATAGCTATTTTAAATTTCACACAAAATAGTACAAGATAATTTTAAATTTAAGAACTTAATTAGATCATTTAGGATGAAATTAGAATGGTTGGAGATTAAAATTCAAGTTTATAATTTAACTAATATAAAAATTTAAGTCTAGCTTTGATTTTCTTAATTTTACATAAAAATTATAGCTTTAGAATCGAATGATCCTATATAGTCATTGGCGAAGCTAAGGGGCCCAGGGTCTCCTGGACCTAAATAGCTAAAATATAGGTATTTTTCGTACAAAAATATATTAAACCCATCGTATTTTATGTATCGGGCTCATGGTCTACTACCATCTTGGCTTCGCCACTGTATATAGTGGTGTGAGTTTTTCCATACAATTCGTCATTATTGTACAAGAACAAGCAATCAAAAGCACATTACAAAATGTTCAATAACCACATTTAGGGTGATCATGTCACGTACATCTTCTTTGCCACCCAGTTCGCTTTCGTATTTTGAGTTCTTCTCGCAAAAGAAATTGAAATCCAAGAAAAAATAGAGATATCGCGACAACTGTCTATTAATTAATGATATATGAATGAACGTACATATCAAAATAATCAGACTGAATACTACATGATGATGAAACACAATGTATGTCCCATCAACTCAATGATTAATTTATCCATCAACCAAATGTGAATACCTCCGCCGGACCAGTTCATACTCCGCCGGCAATCAATCGGGAACCAGGATCAGTTAGCAATTTCACATCACAACAGCAGATCAATTTCAACGGCAGGGGAAGTCAGGGGAAACAGGGGAAGCAGCTCCGGCGGATCCATATTCCCCCTCGGAGACGGGTGTAAATAGAACCTCTTATCGGCTATAGCCCTCTCCTCCTCCTCCTCCGTCGACGGCGACGGCGACGGCGAAGTCTCCGCGCTCGAGAAGAAGGGAGAACCCATCAGCGGCGTCACCGGGCTTACAATTTGAGAGTAAGGGGAAGAACAGGGGCTCGTCCTAATACTCGCTCGGCTCAATTTAATCTCCAGCTTCCTCATCGTCTGCCGCCGCTCCTGAAGCCTGTACGGCGACCGACGAGACGACGTGGAGTGGTGGCTGTTGATATTAATAATATTATTGGTGGGTTTGGGAGCGTGAGTCCGTGTGGTGACCGGAAGCTTGGTGTCGGAGTCGGCGGGTGCTCCGGTTAGCTTCTGGACGAGGTCCCGGAAAGTGGCGGCGTCGGCTTGGACGAAGGTGGTGGTTGAGACGGGAGAGATCGGCGGTAGTAGGGAGTTGGAATTGGGTGCCACGTGGCGGCGACTCGTCTCCGTTTCCATTGGGATAGATAAGATTATGAAGAAGAGAGATTGATGAATATGATGAATGTGTTTCAGGTGGAAATATTAATAAGAGATTGTCCGGAGATTATTCCAATGGTTGTTGTGATGTGCAAATGATGTTATGCTTTTAATTTGTTTAATTTTGGGGGAAAGTGTTTAGACTTTAGGAGTCAAACCGATTGATGGGTATACACTTGTTCTATGGTACGTTTGTTTTAGGGAGAGTAAGCAATCAAACAAACAAGTGATGATGATTGATTATTGATGATGCCAGAAACTAGAATAGAACTAGTCTTTTGATCAACTTGTTTGACTCAAATTGATGGAAATTACATTTAATTGTAATGAGGGTTGAATTCATCAAAAGAGTGGATTTGAAATGTGATGTGACAGGGTTACAAATGGATCGAGATAGAAGATAGACGAGATTTTAGTTGTGTAGTTGAATTCGTGTGTTGTGGTTTAGCAATTGACGAATGTTAAACCAACATTCTTCGTCTAAGGTTGCTAATTTTCATGAAATGAATGATCAGGATTGGATGGTTAAAGTTGGATAATATTTATTGAGAGGACAATCAAGCAGCTAATTTTTGGGGTTTGTGATTTTGTAGTCAAGATTATGTAACAATGTACCGTCAGTAACAAATAGTTCAACATTGTCCAAAAATAAGCAATGATAACAAGTGGATGGCGAGAGGCTGGCTGGGTAGCGCCTCGCCACCCAGCCTCCCTAATTAACATTTACACGTTAATTGCACAGTTTTGGCGGCAAAGATGAATATATATTTGGACTTTGTACTGCAATTTGCCACTAACGTGCATCATTCACTACAAAAAAAGTTTACATTTAGCTACCACTATTTTCTATAGTGATTTGCTGTAGCAAATACTATTTGCGACACTCAGCATCTCTGTTGCAAATAGTGGTGTCACAAATCGTATTTGCTACAACAAATTACTATAGAAAATAGTGATTTTCGTTGCTAACATCAATTATTTGCTACTGCATTTTCATGTTGTTGTAATTTTGAAGTAGTTAAAGACAAAAAAAAATTGTAGTGATTACCGCCCAGTCAGCCTCTCATCATCCACATGTTATCATTGCCTATTTTTGAACTTTGTACTTCAATGTGTCACCGACAGTAAATTGTTGTGTAATCTGGACTACAAAACCCCGAACTTAGGAATTAGTTTGATCATTCACTATTTCATTTTGAGATCATTTACTTTCACATTATACTATAAACAATTTTGTAAATAAATTCTAGAACTTTATATTATTGTGAATAAAAAATAAGTATAGATGCCACAAAATGGTATGGACTATTGGGGGGTTGACAAAACGATGTATATATCTTATTGGCAAAGTCGCAAGGAGAGATTGAAATTGAACACAAGAAGAAAGGCTTAGGCCAGCCATTGTTTGACTTGGTGAGAGAGAGAGTGATTAATAATAATTAAGGATTAATGATGATGTTTATTAAGAGCATGATGAAAGGGTCAAAATTGAGTGTAATGTAGACTCGTGATGGATAAAGTCATTAAGACAAGGTTCATATCATTGTTAATGATTATGAGGAGTTAATAGATCTTGCCGTCGAGTAATGGCAGCTGATCGGGTACAACCCTTTCCAAGGGTTGGAAACTTCTAACCTTCATCTCAATCATTAGATCACCCTTTGACCATTTGATCAATCCAATGGTCTAAATTGTTAGGGGTAATTAGGACATTACACACATAATTTAATTATTATATTTAAATTAATTAATTAATTAATATTTCCAAGCACAGCTGGTGAATCTCGGCGACTAGTCGCTGTCGCCCGGCGACTTTTCCGGCCAGCCTCCGGCGTATTTTTTTTTTTCAAATTTTTTTTTCCTTTGATAAATTTACTAGTTAACACATTTTTTTGCTGTTAACTAGTTAACAGTGTTTTTTTTAACTGTAACAAGTTAACATGGTTTTACCTAATAACTAGTTAACATCGTTTTTTGTTCAATAACTTGTTACCAGATGTTAACCTGATAACTAGTTAACATGATTTTTAACTGATAACTAGTTAACATCGTTTTTTGTTTGATAACTTGTTACCAGATTTTAACCTGATAACTAGTTAACAATGTTTTTTATTTTTGATAACTAGGTAACATGATTTTTTATTGATAACTAGTTAACGTGTTTTTAAACTGATAACTAGTTAACAATATTGTTTATTAGGTAACAATGATTTTTACTTGATAACTAGTTAACATCGTTTTTTGTTTGATAACTAGTTAACATCATGTTTTGTTTGATAACTAGTTAACGTCATGATTTAGGTAACTAGTTAACAAAAAATTTAGTTGATTACTAGTTATCAAATTAGTTATCAAATTTAGTTGTACAGATGGAAAGCATTGTAGTTGGGTTTTATAAGAGACTACTTGGGGTGGAAAAGATCACACAGGATGCTGATTTAAATGGTTTAATTGTTCGCAAGCTTGATGGCGATCAGCAGGACTCTATTATTAGGCCAGTTAGCCCTAGAGAAGTTGTTGAGGTACTGAAGAAGATGCCTAATGATAAGGCTCCTGGGCCTGATGGGTTCCCAGTTTCCTTTTTTAAAGAATGCTGGGATACAATTGGGGGGGATGTAACTGCTGCAGTGCTGCATTTCTTCAACTCTGGTAAGCTTCCAAGCTTTGTTAATTCAGTGACTTTGGCCCTTATTCCAAAGAAGAAGAATGCTAGTGAGGTTAAAGATTCCAGGCCTATATCCTGCTGTAATGTAGTTTATAAACTGATTTCCAAGATTCTGGCAAACCTTATGAGTGAAGTACTTCCATGTTTGATAAATAGGGCACAGTCTGCTTTTATCAAAGGTAGACTGATAGGGGATAATATAATGTTGGTTCATGAATTGCTCAGACCTTATGGGAAGAAAGATATATCTCCTAGAGCTACTATGAAAATTGACCTAATGAAGGCATTTGATAGTGTGAGCTAGAATTATCTGTTGAAGTTGCTGCTAGCTATGAATTTCCCCTCTGTTTATGTGGAATGGATTGAAGTCTGCCTCAGGTCTACTATGCTCTCAGTGAATTTGAATGGTAGTTTGTTTGGTTACTTTAAGGCACAAGCTGGCCTTAGACAGGGTGACCCTATCTCACCCTATTTGTTTGTGATTGCAATGGAGTCTTTGAGCTGTTTGTTGGATAGAGGAGCTTCAGAAGGTAAATTTGAATGGCATCCACAGACGAAAGGAGTATTGACACACCTCTGTTTTGCTGATGATCTCATGATCTTCACAAAAGCAAAACCTGATTCTATCAAGGGGGTGGTGGACATTCTGGACTGGTTCCACAGACTATCAGGCCTTAAGTACAACCCAGATAAAAGTGAAATTTACTTGGCTGGTGTGGGGGATGACACAAAGGACGAGTTAACTTTGTTAAGTGGCTTTCAACTAGGTAATCTTCCTCTTAAATACCTTGGTATCCCTCTTACCTCTGGAAAACTCAGAAGGCCGGAGTGCAGGATTCTCATTGATAGAATCACAAAGCGTATCAAGACCTGGACAGTTAGGTTCCTTTCATATGCTGGAAAGCTGCAGCTTATAGAGTCGGTTATTAATGGTATGCTCCAGTATTGGATTTCTATCTTCATCTTCCTAAGTACATGATGAAAGAGGTGGAAAGACTCTGCAATTTGTTTCTGTGGGGCAAGTCTGAAGGTGGAAGAGCAAAAGTTTCTTGGGATAAGTTAGCCTTCCCAAAGAATGAGGGTGGCCTTGGCTTGAAAAACCTTACTGTCTGGAATCAAGCTAATGCTGCAAGACACATTTGGAGTGTGTTTGCCAAAAGTGGTTCAATTTGGGTAGCTTGGATTGACAAGTATAGACTGAAAGGGGTTAGTATTTGGGAAGTTAAGTCTGATTATGGTTCTTGGAATTGGAAGAGATTGCTGAAATGTAGAAGTATCATGAAGCAGTTTATGACCACAGCTCCTTCTGGTGAGAAATACTTGAATGGTAAGTTGGTTACTAGATTCAAACCTAAAGCTGTGTGGAATTTAATTAGGGAAAGAAGGCGGCTGTGAATTGTTTCAACCTGGTCTGGGCAGGTTACTCTGTGCCTAGATGGAATTTTATCGGTTGGCTGATTGTGGCTAATAGATGTATTACAAAAGAGAGGGTGAAGTCTTGGAATCAAAGTATTGATGCTAGCTGTGTGTTCTGTGGAGAGGAAGAAGAAACTCGTTCACATCTGTTCTTTGAGTGCAAGGAAACTCAGAAAATTGTTGACGAGTTGCTTGGTGGTTGCTTTACGAACTATCAATGGAGTGAGGTGATTCGGACAGCAGCTGATTGGTGCTGTGATTCAGTTTTTATGAGGGTCAGAAAATTGAAGTTCATTATGGTGATTAATACATTTGGAGAGAGAGATGCGCCAGGATTTTTGGTAGCAATAGCAGGAATCTTGATAGTTATAGCACGATTATTTTGGAGGATTTGAGATTATATGCTAGCTCACATAGAGAGAGAGATGCAATTTTGAGTTGTTTATAGGAGGTTGTTAGTTTTTTGTACAGTTTGTAGAGAGGTGTTAGTAGAGTGCTATCTCTTGTATAGACCTTTATTGGTTTTTTTGATGATATGAAACCCCTAATTCATAAAAAAAAAAAATAGTTAACTAGTAAACACATTTTTTTGTTGCTAACTAGTTAACATCTTTTTCTATTAATAACTAGTTAACACCTATTTTTGCTGTTAATTAGTTAACAAATTTTTCTGTTGATAACTAGTTATCTGAACTAGTTCACAGATTATTATCTTATAACTAGTTAATAAGATATTTAGTTGATAACTTGTTAACTAGTTAACTCGATAAGTTAACTAGTTAACTCAATTGAGTTATCGAGTTAACTAGTTAACCAATCGAGTTAATTAGTTACAACGGTTAACTAGTTACAAATTGTTAACTAGTTAACAATCGAGTTAACTAGTTAACCAATTGAATTAATAGTTAACTCGTTAACTAGTTAACCAATCGAGTTAACTAGTTATCAAGTTGTTAACTAGTTAACTTATCAACTTGTTAACTAGTTAACCAATCGAGTTAACTAGTTAACAAATTATATTATTATAATACCAAAGATTATTCTAACATTGTCAACAACATAAAATTTAGTGACTAAAAATGTAATTATTAATACTAAACAATTAAACTATCTATAACTTAAAATATAGTGACTAAAATGTAATGTTTAATAACTATTAAACAATTTCACTTCGTCTTCAACCTTTTTCCTGTTGCTTTTTTCCCGATTCCGATCATAGCTTCTCCGCCAGCCACCGCCGTTCCACGAAAGCTATTATCGATTGTAATTATATTCCCCACTACGATCCCCGCCGCTAACCATATATCTGATTTGACCGATTCTAGCTTCTTGGTTGGAGAAGGGGGTGGCCGCCGAATTATTTACTCCAGCCAGACCCATTCAGCACTACCACTGCGGTTTACTTCCGCATGTACTGCCTTCGAATATGGATCTGAATTTCGTTGGGTTTCCGGAAGCGACGATTTCAGTGAGCAGCTGGTAGGGGTTTCAGATCTAGGGATTCGTCGGACTCATCGTCGGGTTGAAAGTGCATTTAACGAAATCGTCGTTGGAGGAGGAAGCGGAGAAACGTCGGCCAGTGAAGGGGATGGTGTCGGACGGTGGAGCTATTGGTGAAGGTTTCAGTTGATTGAGGTTGAGGAGAAGCAAATGAGTTGCGAGATAGAACTTGACGTTGTCGCTGTTGCGGCGGCCGACGACGGTGGAGGAGGTGGGGCTGCTGGTGAAGGTTTCGTTTGATTGAGGAGGAAGATCGGATTGAATCCGATGGAGACGGCGGAGGAGAAGGGGTTGGTGGTGGTGGAAAGGAGTGGGAGGTGGGAGTGGGGAGTCGCCGTCGGAGTAACGAATTTACCGTCGGAGTAACAAATCTGGGAAACGAGCAAGGGAGGGGAGGGTTTATTTATTATTTTGTGAAAGGACGAAATTACCCTCCGGTTAAATAGGTTGGATCGGTCCAACCTTTATTTGGTTGGACGCAGATCGCGTGCCGTCGAGTAATTAGAGAATTTATACGGTTAGGACACCCCTTAGTGTCTTCTCCTCATATGAGGACACTAATCATCACATTCAATTTTTAAGGGGAGATTTAATGGTCCATGTTTAAAGGATAAGAGTGTAATTGTGTGACTTTAATTTTGTAGATTTTTTTTAGATTTTTATTTTCTTAATGACAATCAATATCTTTAATGATTAATTTTCAGTTATTTCCAAAACCTTTAATTACAATAAAATTAAATCATTTTAATTTTCCATCTCTAATCATTTTAAATCTCCACAATTGCTACACCTACAAGGAAATCAGCGGAGGCCCCATGAACTCCACGTCGGCTGCACCTTGAACTCCACGTCGGCGGCACAATCATATTTTACCGGCGGCACAGTTCCTCTTTTATTGTTTTGGTCAGTTCCTCTTTTATTGTTTCGAAACAGTTCCTCTTTTAATATTTATAGAACTGTTCCTTTTTTTATTTTGGGAACCAATTATTTATATTATCAGTTTGATAAGCTCGAATTATCAGATATGTCCATAGCATTGTTCCGGGATGGGAAAATAGGAACCATGAATTCATATTACTGGAAAAATTAAAAGAAATCAGACTTATAACTATTGGTGGTTCCAAAATAAATAAAAGGAATCATGTTCCTAATATTCGAACTAGATTATGTTTCAATTGTTCAACATCAAATCATGGTGTTCCACGAATCTAGTTCCGTAACAAAGAAACCGGAACAAACAGTACATTTTAGGAACTCGGATTTTGAACCACAATAGACAAAGAAGATCCAACTCCTTAAGTAAAAGACCATGAAAATTGTAATCAATGATAATTAGAACAAAGAGAAGAAAATTATAGGAGGCATGGAATAATAGTCAATCAATGATTTGGTCATAATAATACAACTTTACAACCAACATCACAGAACCCTAATCAAAGCAATATTCATCCAACACTACTAATTGGCTATTCATCCAACACTAATTGGCCATTCACAGTAACAAAAACCCGACAAGAAAAAAGAAAGATTGAAGAAGGATATACAGTTATTTAACCCTAAAAGCGTGAGAAAAGTGAAGAATACAAAACCCGAACAGTATTTATTCCCAATTTCATAAGTAACCTTCTATTCTATTGCGATAGTCGAGAAAGGCGAGCAAACAATAACGGCAGAGGCCGTGAGATTGAAGAACTGGTCGCCGTGGAGGAGGTCGTGAGATTGAAGCAGTAGATCTCATTGGAGAAGGCGACCGACAACGATTGGTAACGAAATCGGCAAGATTGGTCGGATCTCCGAAATGGCGAGGGCTTGTGGCAGCGAGGCTGGAGACGAAGTGCGGCGGCGGGGATGACGAGGGGTTGAATCGACGGGGATGGAGATGGCTGGTTCCGCAAGTTGAGGGCGGCGATTTTTTTTTGTGGCTAATTGTAATTTTTTAGGGTTTGTGGTGAAATCCTAGTATTATTTACTATATATATTAGTTTCCAAATGATCATTTTGTACATTTTAATCTAAGCTATTGGATCTGATTCCTTATCTAATGGTTGCTAATAGTGTCCTTATATGAGAACACTAATGGGTGTCCTAATAGTAGTAGATCCCAATTCACACTACGAAATTGAAACATCCATTTTTGACCTTTTTTAGGTGCATAGGTGCATACAAATTTATTGTTTGACCGCCTGAGTAAGTTATGTTCAAAAGATCCCAAAAATTATAGCTCAGATATATCGTTAATTTGAATAATATCATTTCATATCTACATGAAAAGAGATAAAAGTGTGGCCTTTGATAGGAGACATTGTATATACGGGATACAATGGAGCTACAACAATGGAACGAAGATGATGGCAACTCGAGCTCTTATTCTTGCAACACGATGACTCAAATCAATGGAAGTCCAATGAACCTTGATTCCCAAAGCTAGAGTCCAAACCTAATTATATTTATCCGATCTTTCAAGCTGCCCGGTTTCTCAGGTCAACCAGACCAAACCAGGCTAATGACATGAATCAAACCGGGTTTCCTACCCCTATTGAGGTTCGAACTCTGTAGAAACCAAAAATCAGGCACGGCCGGTTGAAAATTGAAGACTCAAAACACAAATAGACCTTCTGAGTACCTTACCTGAGTCGGCTGACATAACACGTAACTCTGATTATTTCCGCATTTCGCCCAATTTTCTCTGCAATTCATTCACCTCAGCTGTTAGAAGAAGAAGAAGAAGAAGATATGACGAGTTGCTTCTGTTGCGGTAGTGTCATGCCGGTGATTGGGGCTAAATCGCCAACCATGACGATTATCTCCATACGTTCGTCTGCCGGAAAATCGTCAATTCACACATTTGGGAGCTCCTCTAGTTCGCCGGGTACAGTTTCCTGCAGTGTTGTGAGAGTCAAGGCTTCTGCTGTTGATTCGTATGAGAACTCCTCTGATTTCACCAAACGTATGGAGCAGGCTTGGTTGATATCTAAGGTACGCTTCTAAATTTAGGGTTCTCTACGAGCTAGGACGGTCAGAATTTTTTATAAATTGAATATCTGAAAGATTCTTTAGTATCGCGGATGGGATAGATAGATGTTGAACTTCATTATGTGAACTGATCATTGCAATTCTTTATCAAATCGGCTGGGTAAGATTTGTTGATTATCGTTTGTTCTTATGGCTGGCTGTAGCTCATGTCCGAATTGCTAGGACATTTCATTTCATTCATTCCTTCACCTGTTATGATTCTTTCCCCTTTCAGTCAGGGTTTAGGGATTATGTGATTGAATTTAGGGATTATGATTCTTTCCCCTTTCAAGTTCTCGTTTAAACCCAGTTCAGCTTGACTACAGACCTGAAGCCTAGTGGTACGAGTCAGTCTGTTGATAGTTGTTCTAAAAAGACTAGTTGAAAAGCTGCTGGGTTGTAAAGTTACTGGGTTTTGTTGCTGATGTTTCACTCAATTGCAGCAACCAAGGCCTGTGGCATGTACGTGTTGTGAGTCAAATGGCCATATTGAATGCCAATGGTGTAGAGGAACTGGTTTCTTCATCCTTGGTGATAACATGCTCTGCCAAGTCCCTTCCAGAAACACCACTTGTGTTATTTGTGCCGGGAAGGTGATAATTTCTTCAGCAACTCATTTCGATAATCTTCAATTACAACTAGCAGAATTACCAGAACTGATGAAAGCCGTGTGAACGATGTGATATTTCAGGGATCGATGCGCTGCGGTGATTGCAAGGGAACTGGGTTTCGTGCCAAGTGGTTGGGAGAACCACCTAAATCACAGTTACCATAGGGAGTGACCAGCTCTGAAGCAAGTTTCCAAGTAATGAGTTCCAATTCTTTTTCAAAATCAGGGCACCCATAGTACACATTTTATGTTTGTATTCGGGTTTATTAATTGACCTCATAAGTTGATTTCGAGCCTGCAACAGAAAATTTGTATATTTCCGACTTGTAATACATCATCATTCATTATCAATTTCTGATGTTTACTATCAAAGTGCAGAATAGCTTCGAGATGCTTGTTAAGCAATTGGTACATATATTAACTAAACAAAGAAATGACAACAGAGATTGTCATACACTCATACTGCTACAATGTGGATTGGCTCTAAATCATAATCCACATCGACACGGGAGAGCTTGAATCTGGCATAGCCACCCGACTCTTTCTTTCGCGTTGATGCTGTTAGTTAGTCGTTGCTTTGCACAATAGCTGAGAAGAGCAATTTGTTGATGTCCTGGCCATCTGAATCCTGCACCTCATTTCCTGCATTAGCGACCTAAGTCCATTAAAGAAGCACAACTACCAGCATACTTCAACTTCCTATAGTAACATCTGTCTCTATGTTCATATCCATGCCACTTCAGCTTGATGCCAGTGGGTTTTGAAATCCACAGAAGACAGTAAACAAACGTGAACCTTTGTACAGAAGTTCAGAAGCTGAATGGTAATACATGATCTCTATTGTAGACATATGGGATATGGAGAAAAGCAGTTCCAGATTCTTACCAGTTCTTGATCGGACTTGAGTCTTCCACTCATCAATGACCTGGACAACATCAATGCATCAATGGCTCACACAAAGATAATCAGAGGTTCGATATGATATCAGATTCAGTCCTCTAGGGATTTTGACACTCAAAGAAAAGCTATCCAATATCATCTGTCCAAGGCTACTTGTTGGTCTAAAGCATCAAATATAGTTGACTGAATGTAGGTTTCCTCGTCCTGGAAATTGTGCAGCTTTCTAAATTAACGACTTTACTTGACTAAGTCGATCTTTACGAACATTGCAAACATTACAGAGCTCCACATTTCAACTGTTTTGAATTTCGAGAGAGTCAGATTTTTTGCACGAGTACCTGATTGAAGTCGGCAAAGGCAGGATTCTCATCAACACTTGTAGGAGGAATACCAGTCGATACTTGCATCCTATTTATCACATTGTTGTTCCCCAAAAGAGTTGCACGAGCTTTATCAATCAAATCCTGCAGAAACATACCAAAACAGCTAGCCCTAATCAATATTCGTATCTAAAAAACAACCCAGTAACGAAGCAAATATATGCTCAAATAAAGACAACCCAGCTAAGAACACAAACTGATTATGCAACTCCTTTCAGAATAAGTATGGATTTCAATTGAAATCCCACCCACAAGGGCAAGCATAACACTTAGGTTCTGATGATCTCGGGAAGGTTCATACTGAGAAAAGATTAGTGATTCGAGTCATGCCACTCTATAATCTCTTTACACAGCCTTAGCTTATTCCAGAATTAGATCAAACAATAGACGACCTACAGCTTTCTCATCCAGACTGAATGTTAAGCAAAATGACCACCCTTTCTAAGTTCCAGTACAAACTTGCTTAAAAGGAAGACGGAACCTGCTTTGCAGCAAGTAGCTCGCGGCACTGATGCTTTAGTTCTGTAACTTCATCCTGTACCTTCTTTATCCTGTTAACCAGCTTTACAGGATTTGCCTGCGCACAGAAGCACATACTAATTAATCTTCAAACACACTGCACCGAATTTCATATAGAAAAAGAGCGAATCAACGAAGTTGAGCAACAACGGAGCAAAATCTGGACCAACATACATTGTCTGGGTAAGTCTGTTGAAACTCCTTCTCGAGTTTGAACTGAACGTCTGCGAGATCATGGTGGGCTTTCGTCAACAGATTCACCAGCCCGTCTGCTGCTTGGTTATGCTGATGATGATGACGATGCCCCATTTTCTTCACTTCTTTCTACTTCTAGGGTTTGATCTGGGAATTTGATTGATTTACCCGCCCAGCTCTGGATTTTGATTTTTTGTGGAATTGATATCGCTTTCTTCGATACCTTCGAATTCAACGGTTGAGATTGCTCTCTGTTCTTTTCCCACAGGGACATGAAACGGTGGCGTTTCGAGCTTACGTATAACCAGGCTCTGTTTCTTTTCTCAGGGTGAATCAGAGAATTTGGTGGGAAGAGAAGAGATGGCGAGCGAAGACGAAGAGAGAGCTCTGGAGAATCAGCTAGAAGAGCAGTTACATGAACTGAAAGACTCCCTCACTGCTCTCGACGACGCTCTATCTTCTGATCCTTCCGATTCTGAGCTTCTCTCCGTAAGAATTTATCCTCCCATTCACTTCTTCTTCGTCTTCTATCTGATTGTTTATTGCGGAACGCGAAATCGATGCTTATCGCTTTAGGGTTTCATGATATAAGTTTTAGGCCGAGGGAACTGGCTCCGTGTTTGTTATTTTTATCTCTTTTGTATGGCGGTTTAGTTGGTTTCCGCATTTGGGGTTTGTTCAGATTCAGGGGGAGCTTGTTCAGTCGATCAAAGATGCGGAGGATGGGCTTCTTCACCTTAAACGTGCTCGGCTGTTGAGGCAAGTGGATGAAGCAGCAGCACGTCACAGCTCCAGTCGAATTCCGAAGGATGTTGAAGTAGTGCACATTGACGATACAGATGGTGAAGCAGCAGCACATCAGAGCTCCAATCGGATTGGGGCTGATGTTGAAGTAGTGCATATTGACGATTCAGATGGCGAAGCAGAACCGGTGGAGGAACCAGATGGATTTTCTGTTGGTTCCAAGTGTAGATTCCGATTCAATGATGGGCGATGGTATATCGGGAAGATTATTGAGTTTGAAGGTTCTGAAATTGCAAAGATATCTTTCCTCACACCTACGTCGGATAACATGCTGGTGGGTTCATACTTCTTTTTCTTCTAATTTTCATACGCTCTTTTATTAGTCAAAAATGAAATGGAGCTCCTTTGGCAGTAAACTAACTACTAATGCACTAGGTCCTGTTTAGCTCTGCTGCATAAATACAACAATTAGGAGCATCAAGTCCTAGCTTTAACCTGATATACGTATCAGTCATGTATCCAGTTCTTGCCTCTCTCTTACACTCAATTGAGCGAAAAAGCTGGCCTTTGCTATAAGAATAAAAATACTCTGAACATGTTACTATCCCCAGCATGGGGGAGAAAGTCCCTAGCTGCATTCTGAAGTGAAAGCTTATGGTTTTGTTTAGTCATGATACTAATGGTCGACCACCCAAGTGCAGATGTGCAAGTTTTTCCGGCAACAACGATGTCGATTTGGTACTAGTTGCCGCATGTCACATGGTATGTTGCATTTTACATTGCTGGTACATGGACCAGTGGATCCTTGAACTCATACTTGGGATGTAACTTCTGTATTAATTGAATTCGAACTTGTTGTCATATGCAAAAGATGTATATGCAGTTTTCTGATAAACAAAAGACATTTTTTAATGGTGGAATTGTTTTGGGACTAGCTTTGGCATCAGGTAGTGCAAGACTCTTCTTGTACCCATCACCTCCAGCGCCCTGCAGCATTGTTATTCTGAAAGTGATGGAAACTGTGGTTGAATGCTTTCCTAGAAACCTTTGTGAATTTGTTGTGCTGGTTCCTTACTAAGCCTCTAATATATAAGACACAAGATCACCTTTTTACACTTCTTATACTCTTCATTTGTTAAAATTTTCTCGAATGCACTAAATTCATTATCCTGGTGCTTCCTATTTGTATAATCTACTGCACGTATCTTCTATACATAATCTTCAGGGGTTTGTATGCAGGGATTGATGTGCCGCTGTCTTCTTTGAAGGAGTATGTTCCAGCAGTCTGGGATCAGTCACTTGTGGGGTCCAGCATTTTGGCAATGACTGACCGAAGTGTTGGAATTTGGAGAGAAGCTGAGCTCCAAGCTTGGGATAGTGAGCTCAGGATGGGAAAGGTTGTCTTCCGCGATGATGGGAGCTCAGCTAAGCTTGAGCCCGAAGCTATGTCTTTATGTGAATATGGAATAGTCAGCGAGGAAGAAGATGGTGATACAAGCTCAGAACAATCTGTTTCAAGTGATTGTGAAGAAGAAAGCCCTGGAGGCCTAGGATTTCTTGGGAGCGCAAACCAACAAAGAGGCATCCAAAAAGAAACTGCCATATTTGCAAAGTGGGAGAATCACACCAGGGGTATAGCTTCCAAGATGATGGCAAGTATGGGTTACCGTGAAGGAATGGGTTTAGGAGCATCTGGGCAGGGAATGGTGAATCCAATTCCCGTGAAGGTCCTTCCAGCTAAGCAATCACTTGATCATGCTTTAGAATCTCAAAGAGGTGAAGAGAGTAAGCAAAATCATGGAAAGAAGCGAAGCAGAGGTGGGAAGAGAAAACGTGAAAAGAAGTTTGCTGAAGCAGCTAGAGCAGCAAAGGCCTCTGCGAAGAATGAAGAGGAAGCTAGACCAGATGTCTTCAGCTTCATTAATGACCAACTCGCAATGCACGGCAAAGCTGTAAACGGTGGTGGGTCAGCCAAGAAGGAGCAAGCAAAAGGTTCAGTGGAGAAGAAAGTGGACAGGCGGACTCTAGTTGCTTACGAAGACGAGGTGAAGGATTTGAAAATGCAAGTTGTACGGCTGGAGGAGATGGCAAATAGAAACAGGAAGGAGAAGTTAGTATATGAAGCCACCATGAGGAGGTTAAAAGTAGCTCGGAAAGCTTTGGAAGATGCTCAGGCTACTCATGCTTCTGCTACAAATGCCATTGTTAGCAAAGAGAGAGAGAAGAAATGGCTCAAGTTTTAAGGGTATCATTTGTGAACTGCATTGGATACAAGTATACATGGAACACAGAAGCCCATTTTCGGAGTAGTGTAGAAGATCCCATAAATATTTATGTTGGCATTGAGCTCGACGATGGTAGTGTTACACATTGTACAAGGGCGCATGAATTAAATAGCATATGGGAATTATGTGTGGTTCACTAACATTATGTTAGCTACTCGATGAATGAAAGACGATACTCAAAGTTGAAAGCTACTTCTATACCAGAGAGAGATCGGTCGAATTAGGCTTAGAGAAGGAAAATCTTATTATATTAATATATTACTAAACAAATCCTAATTTCGTCCAATACACACTAACAATCTCCCTCAAATTGATGATAACTGCTCAACTTTGATTCGGCTGCCAAATACCAAAGGTGACTAGTAAAAACAACATTTGTCAAGTGATTGAATAACTTGATATTTCTGTCATGCACCAAATCATGGATTAGTGAACATAATTCTCAATATGATACAAAAAAACTAGGTTTGCAACATTATGAATAACACTAGTATTGTCACCAAAAAATGAATGAGACGTGGAATAAACACCCTCAACTCAACTAGTATTTGAATTGACCACACTAACAAAGCTTTGACATGGATTGGTATTCTACCTCTATCGATGACTTCGAGACATTGCCTTGTTTCTTACATCTCTAGTTTAGAGACATTGCCATGAAAGGGTCACCAAATTGCACATAACCATTCAAAAGTTGAACGCCTAGTATCGAGAACTTCTACATTCATAAATTACACCTACATTCATGAATTACACCTTCGAGACATTGTCGTGAATTTCTGCAAGATAATAATGATTTTATGTAGCCCTGAAATCATTAAACTCAACCACATGTCACTGTATCAAATACTTATTCCGTATCTACTATATTCATAAAAACGATGCCAACTAATTTTAAAAAAAAAATCCTAGTCAACAATAGACACATCATTTTTTATTTATATTTTGGACGGAATGATACTTTGTAATTTGTAAACACTAATGTGAAAAGAAAAAAAATTAATGATCAGAGTAATGAGTTTTAAAAAGTTCAGTGGTATCAGGCCAACGGCGTCGTCTCATCTGAAGAACCCTAAGCATCACAACTGACAACACAACTTCGGTTTAATTTCAGAATCAAAACGGGAGGGAAGGTTAGAGACTTAAATACATCGTATACCACTAAACTTTTTAAAATCAGTCACACTGACCACTTAACTTTTTTTCGTTCATCGGGTGCCACTTAACTTACTTTAGCATTCACGAAATACCATTTTATCTTAAAGATGGATGGAAAAATGACATGGCCTTAACGGAGTTATCCTAATCAGCATCTACGGCTGATGTGGCCTACCAGCTAGATTAAAATTTTATTTTAATGGATAAGACATCAAACACAATTTTTAGGAAGGAAATTAGAATGTCATTTCCATTTACAAAATGAGAGCTGCAGTGGGAAGTAACTCTCTGATGAATGGACGGATGGCTATGGCTAGGGCTGGCAGTCGGTTGCCGGTTTTTCGGTTTTAACCGAAAACCGAGCCGGAACCGAGTTGACCGAACCGAGAATAAACCGAGTCGGCTCGGTCATCGGTTGCTGAAATCAGCTAATTTCGGTTTCTGCCGGTTTTCGGTCAAAACCGGTGATAAACCGAGAACCGAGAATAAGACCGAGTTAATCATTTAACTCTCTCTCTCACTCACGCACGCGGAGATGGGGTCTCAAAAAACAAATCATTCTGACCTAATTTTTTTCCATTCCCTGCTCTTCTTCTCTCGTCTTCTCCCCCACGACTTTTCTGCCTCTGCTCTACGACTCTGTTACTCAAAGGCTGCATAATCGAAGATTGAAGATTCAGATTTACGGCATAAACTCCTCTCTCAGCTCACTCTACGACTCTGTTACTCAAAGGCTGCAGCAGGAAGAACAATTTTAAGCCCGCATAATCGACGGACTCATCTCCTCGACGGTGTTGTGTCTCGACGGCGTACTGGCTGTGCCGGAGTCGGAGTGCCGGTACCGTAACCCTCTCTCACTCTCTAGTCTGTACTCTCTGTGTTTCTGTCTCAGTCTGTGTGTTTCTGTTTCACAGCTGCCGAAATCCCTTCTTCGATCGCCAGCATCAGCCCAGCAAACAGCTCAATCTTCAGCCCCTCTTCTTCAATCGCCAGCAGCACCCAGCAGCAGCACCTGCTTCATCTTCAAGCCTTCAACCCCTCTCTACTCTCAGCCTCTCAGTTCTCTCAGGCCTCAGCAGCAGCACAGCAGGCAGCAGCAGCAGCACAGCACTAGCCGCCAGTAGCCACTAAGCCACTCTTCCAAAATGTAGGTTCTTCTAAATGTAACAATTTGATTTCTGAATTTTGTGGATCTTTGGTAGTGTTACTGAGTTTGTGGTGGGTGGGTTGCTGAATTTTGAGCTTTTTTAAGGCATTTAGATGCTTCTCATATGATGATCCAGTGTATAGAGAACAAAATGCTAACTGAGTGTTCAATTGGGGCTTTAACTGATTGTCACCTTCATTGAGCTGTTTCTGCAGAACTTAGATGCTCGTATGATGATCTAGTGGATACAGATCAAAATGTTAACGAAGTGATCAAATTTACCAACCTGGTTTCTTGTTTTCCTATATGATACGACTACTGTGCTTTTTTCAGGATAATGAAATGGTTGAAATTATTTGAACATTTCTCTTCGCTGATATCCTTTGTTTGATGGAACGGTATGATCAAGTACCTTATGATGCTCATGAGTGAGTTGAGCATTACTGATTTCAGCACTGACTCGCTATGTATCCAGCAATTTTCTGTAAAGCCCTTTGCTTGTGTGTATTCTTGTGTCGTGAGTAACGTTTATTAGTTTGATTTCTTCCATTTACCAGTTATGATGTAACGCCGTCATACTATTGCTTCCATTTCATAGTTGTGAAGTTTTCTGCGTTTGTTTAGATAATCATCAGGCCTTCTGTAAACTCGCCTGATAATGCATATGAGTATCTGTTAGTCCAGTCTTTATTCTGACAATTACATGTTTTGATAAAAAGAATTATGATTTCAGAGGCGTTCTCTGAATGTACCATCTAAATGCATTTTGTTTGTCTTGGCTTTGTATTTATTGTATATAATATATGTTAAATGGCAGTATATATGTTGTATATAGCAGTGGAGTGGGAGTATGAATGGATATTTGTTAAATGGGTTGTTCTGTTTTTTCAATGGGTTCATATTGTATAATTGCATGTTTTGCATAATTTTAAAATGGGTTGTTATGGATGGATTGCAGGGATTCAGATCAAAGAAGAATGGAAGCGGGTGTGAATACGCGAAGTGGTAAGCGTAAAGGAATTCAGACTCAATCACCTGCACAGAAACGCACCAAGGGTAATTCACGACCTCCTATTCCAAAACAACCGAGTCGCAATCCGGCTCGCACTACTCCGGCTCCTGACCCTGAACCTGAGGTACCTGCTGCTGCTACTACTGGTACTCCTCCTACTCCTATCAGTGACAGTGCTAATAGTGCTAGTGCTAGTAATGCTCCCCAATCAACACATAAGTCATGGTCATCAGCGTGGACAGTTATGGTTAAGTTTGTCGATGAGGATGGGAATAAAAAAGCTAAGTGCAATATATGCCAGAAGGTTCTTGCTGCTGATCCTACCTTGAATGGTACTTCTACTTGTAAGAAGCATGCTTTAAAGTGTATTGCAAAGAGGGATGCAAGAAATGGACAAACTACTTTGATAATGAAGAAGAGTTCAACTGTTAGAGGGGAAGCAACTCCAGATGCCTGGCAATTCAGTCAAGTTGCTATAAGGTTGGCTCTAGCTGAAATGATAATAGTTGATGAGCTTCCTTTCAGCTTTGTGGAACATAGGGGGTTTAAACGTTTTATGGAAGTATGTTGCCCAGAGTTTGACATTCCTTCGAGGAGAGCAATACGAGAGGATTGTTTCAAACTCTTTATTGCTGAGCGTCAAAAGTTAAAGGATTACTTGAGGACAGCTTGTGCTGGTCGAGTGTCGATAACAACTGACACTTGGACATCTGTTCAGAATCTAAATTACATGTGCATAACAGCACATTTCATTGGACATGACTGGAAGTTGCATAAGAAGGTTATCAGTTTCTCTCGGATTACAAGTCACAAGGGTAGTGATATTGGGGCAGGGATTGCCAGATGCCTGGATGAATGGGGGTTGAAGAGGCTTTTCACTGTGACGGTTGATAATGCGAGTGCAAATGATTCCACTATCAAGTACTTGCACGGGAAATTACATGGTTGGGGTACTCAGTTCTTGAGCGGAAACTACTTGCAAGTTCGTTGCGTTTGCCACATTATCAATCTAATAGTTCAAGATGGACTAAATAAGATTGGAATGTCAGTTAGGCGAGTGAGGGAGGCGTGTGAGATGGGTTCGTGCATCGCCAGCACGTGAAGAGTGTTTCTGGAATGCTGTGGCCATCAGGAAGATGAAGTGTAAGAAAATGCCCTTACTAGATGTACCAACTAGGTGGAATTCCACATTCTCAATGTTGGATACGGCTTCAGCTTATGAAAAAGCATTCAAAGTTCTCGAAAATATGGAAAGTAACTTTGTGGAAGATCTGGGGGCGAAGACTTATCAAGGTGAGGTCATTGGTGTTCCAAGTTCTAGTGATTGGGATAGTGTGAGAGTCCTCTCTAGTCACCTGAAGTTCTTCAGTGACATGACTCGTGTGGCATCTGGTACCTCATATGTTACCATTAATCTCTTCCTCAAAGAAGTGACAAAGTTGTTTTATCACATTAATAAGATGAAAAGAGACGAGGAAACAGTCATATCAACAATGGCAAGCTCAATGGAGGAGAAAGTTAAGAAGTATTGGTCTGAGGACGTTGCCAACGTCAAAGTTAACAGACTCGTCTACATCGGAGCTATACTCGATCCACGAAAGAAGATGGAAATCATTCCATATTCTTTCAAGCTGATTTATGATCCGACACAATGTGCTGAATTGGTAGAGATGGTGAGAAGTGAATTGCATGCTTTGTTTGACCTATACAAGGCAGAGTATGAGAAACGTGTCAACATTAGTCAAAGTGGATCTGTAGCTTCATCATCACAGACTACCGGTGTTAATGGAGGAGATGGTGGAGACGAAGATGACTTTGAGGAGGACCAAGAGATTGAAGATGATTGCTTCGTGCGTTTGACGATGATAATCACACGGGTGATGACCCTAGAGCAGAGTTGGTAAAGTATCTAGCTGAAGCACGAGAAGTGAGTAGTTCAGATAAGAAGCAACAGTTTGATGTTTTGGCATATTGGAAAGCATCTGCACTCAGGTTTCCTATTCTCAGTGAGATGGCTAGGGATGTACTTGCTGTCCCAATTTCATCTGTAGCTTCTGAGAGTGCTTTTAGTACTGGGGGACGAGTGCTGAGCAACTTCAGGAGCTCATTGACTCCTGCTATTGTGGAAGCTCTGATTTGTGCTGAGGATTGGTTGCGGTCAACATCTCCGGATATATTTGATCCCGAAGAAGAGGAAAATGAGAAAGAACAACTGGAGTTCGAGAAAGGTAATCTTTCGCATTTATACTGCTTATCTTCCATAGATAGTAGTTTATATTCCATATATCATTTATACTCATACCGAGTCTTGTTTTGTTTAGGTTTCGAAGAGACGGTTTTGAAGTTTGATGCTACTCCACCAGCAATTGGTTCTGATCCTCTTGTGCAACCCGTTCTACAATCATTCATCAACAAGAATGGCAATGACAATGCTATTGTTGATAGTGATGATGATGATGATAATGAATACAATGAAGACGATGCACTGGAAAATGAAATGTTTGGTATGGCGGGCGCGTCAGATGATGATTAGCTTTTAGATGTTGCGAATTGGGATGGTTGAATTTGTTTATGTTTTTAATGTTGACTTTGTGTGGTGTTTGAATTATGTTGTTGATGACTTTTGAATTATGATTATGCGTTATGACTCAGACTTATTATGATGGATGGTTGATTATGTATTTGTGGTATGATGTCTTCTTTTTTCGTTTCAGGGAATATTGCGAAGAACTGAATTGCCCAGATTGTAGCGTTATGCTGCCAAAATTTTGACAAAATTTTTAGCAAAACATATCAGCAGCTTTCGGTTTTTTGCCCAAAATTCGGGTTTCGGTCCTCATTTCGGTTTCGGTGCGGTTTTCTGTTCGGTTCGGTTCGGTTCTTACTGCTGGATTTCGGTCAAAATGGACTCAATCGGTTTTCCGGTCACGGCTCGATTATAAACCGAAACCGGCCGGTTCGGCTCGGCTAAAAAACCGAACATTTTCGGTTCGGTCGCCGGTCATGCCTTCGGCCACAATTCGGCTTCGGTCAACCGACCTTTCGGTTCGGTTTTGGACCGAACCGGGCCGACTGCCAGCCCTAGCTATGGCATCAATGGTGAGGGAGCAAGCGATGAACAATCAACAGCAGGATTTGGGTAACCAATTGCTTAGTGGGTTAGGAGCAGTAAATGGATTTAATAATCTGCAGTTTGTTTAGAAACCATCTCCTTGAAGTTGTTGTATTGTATCTATTGTATTCTGCTGATAGTCTTGTGCACCATATCTGGAGCAAAGGGTAGAAAAAACAACGGGGATGGGTAGGTAAAGTTGTCGGCGGCAATGGGAAGGGGGACGACAAAAGTAACCGCTAATCCGGAAACGTCTTTTGACGTCTTATTACTTGACTAGTTGTGCATGTTCAGGGAAGGACTAAGGGTTGTTTGACGAGTCTCTGGAATTCAATTCGTTTAGCCAAGTCTGAAATTTCACAGCAATAAAATCCATGGGTCTTCAACTCTTGATTTCAGTAAACAGAAATAGAGTTGAAAAGAACCAACGGATGAACAGTTACCCTTCCACAAAACAGGGAAGATACTGACAGCAACTTGAAATTGCAATTCACAGCAGTTATGGTGGTGATTGGAAAGCCGACACGCAGAGAAATGAGTAAGATGAAAAGGTTCAGAGGAGGCCACATTCTGCTCTTCGCAGTATCCGGAGAAAGAAGACCGAATTAGAGAAATTTGATGATAAAGGCTAGGTAGGTAAGGTCTGGCTACTTGACATAGAGTTTAATCTTTCTTCTCGGACCAATATATTCTGGCAAGTGTGAATGATTCTATCCCCTTTCAGCTTCTTATTGCTTATGGCTCAAACAAGGAAACTCAGAGGCGCTTCTTTTATAAGCGAATTTTTCATTCTTCTTATAATTCGTTTCATTGCAAGAGACTTACGATCCGAGACATTTGTGTCAGTCTAGAAAAATAATCTACAAAGAGCTCACAACACAGCTAACTTTAATCTTACAGCAATGTACAAAATACAAACACCCCAAGTGATACATGCTTATTGAGAAACTTGCAACCCACATTTACCGGTCTCTTTCTTCTGCTGCTATTTCTGGGTTCCCAATCTGCAGATACATATCTGTGTTCAAGATTTGAGACTAAAATACTATCTTAAGAAGAGTAAACAGATGGGTATACACAGGAGATATCATATGAGAAGAAGTAATTGTTGAACAAAGTTTGGAAAAAAGGAAAAACATGGGAGTTTTGATGGGGGTATTGGTTCATGTCCTATCCCAAGCTTTCAACAACCACTAGAGCTATTGTATCCAATCACTTGATGGGATTTAGCTTCCAATCACCAACTGTCCCATTCTTTCTCTGTCACTGGTTGAACTGCCAACCCATACAGACATGTATTATTAACATTTAGAACACAAAAGAAGGGAAATCAAGCAAAGGAGTGGGTGAAAGGAAAGATCTTGGTCAACAACTTCTTGAGCTTTGCAGAGGAAGTTGAATCGCCTAGGGTTGGACGTGGTTGGGGAAAGGGTAACTGGGTTGAAAAAGAAGTCTCTTTCTGCTGACAGATGGGAATGTGAGCTTGTCTGTGGAACAAGTAAAAGAAGAATGGTGGGAGGTGGCTTGAACACTAGTGATTCCAGCCTTGCAGGAACTACTTGTTCTTTGGAAGCAGTTCGTCATTGTCATTGATTAGTTCCCTCTAGGGAATGGAATTCTAATTTCCTTCCTAAAAAAGTTGTGTTTGATGTCTTATCCATTAAAATAAAATTTTAATCTAGCTGGTAGGCCACATCAGCCGTAGATGCTGATTAGGATAACTCCGTTAAGGTCATGTCATTTTTCCATTCATCTTTAGGATAAAATGGTATTTCGTGAATGCTAAAGTAAGTTAAGTGGCACCCGATGAACGAAAAAAAATTAAGTGGTCAGTGCGACTGATTTTAAAAAGTTTAATGGTATCCGATGTATTTAAGTCGAAGGTTAGAACAGAGAACTGCAGGGCGAAGAGGACTACTTCTGAAGTCTATAAGCTTAAACCCTAGCTTGAATTACCAAAAATAAAAAAAATCGAACCAATTCCTTTCAGAGATGAAGATAGCCGTGGAAGGTTGTATGCACGGCGATCTGGAGACAGTTTACCAGACTCTACTACACCTGGAGAAGCTGCACGATACCAAAATCGACCTTCTAATTTGCTGCGGCGATTTCCAGGTTTCTCCTTTGCTACCCTGTCCCATTGTTCTCTATTCAGTTCCTCCGCTAATTTGCTACTTAGCTCGTGTTTTCCTTCTGCTTGTGTTCCGCCCAGGCGGTGAGGAATGAGAGAGATATGCAAAGCCTGAATGTGCCGCCCAGATTCCGGGAGATGAAGTCTTTCTGGAAATACTACTCCGGCCAGGAGGTTGCTCCCATTCCTACGATTTTTATCGGTGGAAATCATGAAGCTTCCAATTACTTGTGGGAACTGTGAGTCCTGAAGTGTAACTTTGCTCTATTCAGTTTGTTGTTTGATAATAGCTGGTTGCTTGAGTAATATGGTTTAGGATTTTTATTTCAGATATTATGGAGGATGGGCAGCTCCTAACATTTTCTTCATGGGATTTGCTGGAGTGGTCAAGTTTGGTAACATTCGTATTGGTGGCCTTTCTGGGATTTACAATGCCAGAGACTATCATAGAGGTTTGTCTTTATTATGTATCAGTTCTGTAGCGTTGCAAAGATATGTTCGACTTGCATATTTATGGCTAGAAAGTAGTATGATTGGTCGTCGTAGTTCAGATTATTGAAATTCATTGAATTGCATGTTGGATGAGCAGGGCATGATGAAAGGCCACCTTATGATGAAAACTCTGTAAGATCTGTTTACCATGTTCGTGAATACGATGTACATAAGCTCATGCAAGTTGAAGAACCGATTGACATCTTCCTTTCACATGACTGGCCTCTTGGCATCACTGACTGCGGTAACTGGCAGCAACTTATCCGTTTCAAACCATTCTTTGAAAAAGAGGTAATTCTAACTTCCACAAGTTTTTTTATGTGTTCCATTACTGTAGTTTGTGGAAAGTGCTACGTTTTCTGATTTAAAACAGAAATATTGCTTCTTTTTTTTTCTTCTTTTTAACATTTGTAGATTCATGCTAGAACTCTGGGGAGCAAAGCTGCTGCTCAGCTACTAGAAAAGCTGAGACCCCCCTATTGGTTTTCAGCTCACTTGCACTGCAAATTTGCTGCCCATGTTGATCATGGGTCCGGTGGCCAAACAACAAAATTTCTTGCACTTGATAAATGTCTACCACACAGAAAGTTCTTACAGGTATTTATTTGCTTGTCTTGGGTGATTCTCATGGGTCATGTTGTGAACCTCACTGTGAAAATTATTTTGTAGATTCTTGACATAGAGTCAAATCCAGGACCTTTTGAGATCCAGTATGATGAAGAATGGCTAGCAATAACCAGGAAATATAACTCTATTTTACCATTGACATATAAAAATGCCAACTTTAGGTAAGTTTATAATCTTTAACTTTATGCCGCTCCCTCCCGCCACACCTACTTTTCTCTTCATATCGCTCTAAAGTTTTTTCACTCTCTTTTATGGTTATTAAAGCTTTCCTTGGTGCTCTTATAGGGATGCGACCTTGGAGAAGATCCAAGATTGCCGTGAATTGGTCAGGAACAAACTACAAGCTAGAGGAGCTAAACCGTTTGAATTTGCACAAACTGCTCCTGCTTTTGATCCCAGTCAACCTAAAGTAAAGGGCCGCCCCGATTGTGATGGTAATGATGGCTGATCGAGCAATTTTAGTTATGTCAGGACTCAGGATATCTGTCATAGCCAGCAGATCTTATAATTGTTGCTGTTTCCCTTGTCACTTTTATTTTTCGAAGTGTTACATTGCTTAGCATCATTAGCTTCATTGATAGACCCTGCGTGTTAGTCATGGCCGTATGTAAAGAAGCTCTCTTTGATTTATGCAGGATGTCCTAGGAATCCCCAGACAGAGTCCTTCTTGCAGCTTTTGGAGCTACCATATCTGCTAGACAGTGGATCTGAACTTAAAGGAGTGACTAATGATGATAAGACTGGTGTAATGGCCCATAGAGGTAAATATGACTTGCTTCTGTTGCTGAAAGGCACATTCCTGTATTCCACTTCTCTATTTGTTAGTTATCCATCCTGCTTAATATCAGGGAAGAAATAGTTTTCCGTCTGTGTTATTATTCTTCCTCAAAGGGGTTAAATAGAAAGTACAAGAAGAGAGACCTAGCTAATCTGGAAATCTAATTAGGTAAAGTAATAAGTAATAATTAATGCAGAGAATAAGGTAACAAATTAAGCTACATTATCTCTACACATCCTTAATGTTTTGATGTTCTAGCAAAAATACTAATGAAAGTTTCAGTTGACAATTCCCTGTGGCATTTCTGTTCACATTCATTCTTCACTCACCTTTCGGTCTGAATTCCCTTGTATTTCTTTTAGTACTTCTGCATGCTCCTGCTGTTCCAGCTACTCTTACTGATTTGTAATCATTTGAAGGTCTCCCATCATCATAGTCTGTGAACTACTTAAATATCAAACACTAAAACCCTGCATGTAAGCAAAATTAACAAGTGATAGACACTACTGCCTGCATCTTGAAAACTGTTTAAATGAAATGTATAGGTCCATACGTTGGTGATCCTGAAGAGATACCTATAGATGATGTTGATGAAACAGAAGAGGAGACTGAGAATGCTGACCCAGAATCTTGAGATGAAATAGCAGTTTGACAGACCAGACAGAGCTGTAAGGAGTTTCTTGTCATCTTATCTCTTTAACCCTTGTATTATATGATTGCTTTATCCGAATCTGCTTCCTCATTGTGTCAAGAATGATTGGATTAATATGGGCACATTTCTTGTCACCGTATCCATCTTTTGCATACTAATATAGACGCATTCTTGTTAAAGAAACATCTTCATAACTTGCTTGTTAACTCATTACATACACTAGAATCCTGTTCAGGTTGCTCCAGCTTGTTGCTATTGTTGTGGTGGCCGTGGGCTGATAAGTGAAAGGGAGCAGTTGATGGGTTTGATTTTTACTATGAGAAAGAGTCAAATCCCTGTTAGGGAGTTGAAAATTTACCAAAACAAGTGAAGTATGAAATTGAATTAGGGGTGGGGGCAAATCACAGGGCTGACTGTCTGCACCTAACACTTGCTACTGGTGTTGATCGTCCACCGCCGACCGACTTTATTTCAGTTGAAGAAAGGAACAGTAGCAGTGTTGGAGGGACTGTACTGAATGAAGAACACTTGGATCTATCCCTGTTCCATTTTAACATTAATATTTGCTACAAACTGACGGTTGTACAAAGAAGTGTATATTTTGATTTTCAGACATTAATTTAAACATATACTACTTCAAGTCAATGTTGTTGTTCCATGTGGGTGTTGTTGTGAGTTAGTAATGAAACATCACTCAAGTTTGTTTAAGGTTTTGTCTCAAGGATTTTCATCCTAATCAGCAATCAAAAATCATTTTTAATTAATATAATTGAACACGTCAACAGTCATTAAGGAGCTTGTACACACAGTAGCTTTCTATCACCCATGGTATCAGTTGGGCGATAGAAAGGCAGTAAATACTGCAACAATAACTACCCAGAAGTCAAAACTGTAAAAAGTAGCAGCACGTAATGTATTACCGCTGAGACTTGCAGATGCAGGGTAGGAGCTTTACAGTAGCCAGTGAAGATTAGTTGGTAGTTGAGATTCCAAGGCATTGTTATCCTACAACTAGTTCTTTTTAACTGTAATTCACAGCACGCCATTAGTTATGACAATGTCTCAGGAATTATTAGTAACCAACCAATTAGGCAATCATGTCGTGTTGTGACTAATGAAGAAAGTCTGCAACATTGATGCTGAGGTCTCACACAAAGTTACCCTTACCGCGTCTCTGCCCTGAAAAAAGGCATAATAACTAATTACACCACAAATCTACCTACTTCCTGACATCTTACTTAAATTCATCAGCAGCAACAGCAAGCTTGCTTTCAATGCTGTCCATTCTGCTATACTTCCTTCTTCAATCTTCACCCAACATTACAAACCCCAAATCAACAAACTGTGCCAACAATTTCCAGTAATGGATTCACCAGTCTCACTGATTCCTCTTCTGCTCCTTATACTCATTCTTTCTTCATCTTCTTCTTCCTCTGCCACACTTTCGTTTGACTTCTACTCAGCATCCTGCCCTGCCGTTGACATGATTGTATCCAACACTGTCAGGACAGCTTCCTCTAACGACCCTTCTGTCCCTGGAAAGCTCCTCCGCTTGCTCTTCCATGACTGCTTCGTCGACGTAATTATCACTCACTCACTCAGTCAGTTAATTATAAAGATCCATTCTTTCTTTCTTTCTTTCTTGAATCAATTTACATGTCATGGCTGCAGGGTTGCGATGCATCTGTGCTGCTGGAAGGGAACTCCACAGAGAGGAGTGATCCGGCCAACGGCTCACTCGGAGGGTTCAAAGTGATCGATTCTGCTAAGAGGGTGCTGGAGGTTTTCTGTCCTGGAGTAGTATCTTGTGCTGATATTCTGGCTCTGGCTGCTCGAGATGCTGTTGTAATCTCTGGAGGACCTGCTACCCAGATTCCAATGGGAAGAAGAGATGGGTTGGTTTCCTCTGTTTTGAATGTTAGACCCAACATTGTGGACACTAGCTTCACCATGTCTGAAATGGTCAAAATCTTCTCCTCCAAAGGCCTCTCCCTCGATGACCTCGTCGTTTTATCTGGTAATAGTGTTTTCTAATTTTGAATTTACAGAGTAATGCAGTAGATTAGGAGTATATCGAAATTTTGTGGTTATTGGGTGCTCGATACCGGTTGGGTTTTGTGGGTAGTGGATACTTGATACGGGTTGGGTTTGGGATTAACTTTTTGCTTCATTCTTTACTCGTGGGTATCCATTACTCATATGGGAATACTCGTGGGTACTCACAATACCCATACTTAATCTTAAGTACTAGCAAATTGTCTTATAAATAACATTAATAGATTTATGCAAAATAATAAATTAGTAGTCGTTTTATTTATATGTGAAATTGTGGTGTAGTTTCATGATATAATTGACGTGGAAATGTGATGTGAATTATAAATGATTATTAATAATGCACTAGTATTTGTTGTCATATTAGTCAATGTTTTGTGTCTGTGATCATTTGTCGGGATAAGAGTTGTTTGAAATTTTACTTTTTTTTACTGTGGGTAGAATGGTAATACGTGGGTACCCACTACCCATATGAATATGGAATTTTGGGTGATTTTTTTTGGAATTTTGGGTATGGATATCCAAGACATGGGATGGACCCAACCCGTTTTCCACCCCTACAGTTATAAGCATTGGCAAAGGCCGGGCCCTGGGCTCGAGCCGAGGGTCTCATGGACTCAAATAACTAAAATATATATATTTTTTCGTAAATAATATATTTCATCTATTACATTTTACTTAGCGGTTCCAATGTCTACCACAATTCTCACTTCAATTTGTTCAAATTTTTGTACCGTGAAGGAGCTCACACGATAGGATCAGCCCATTGCGGAGCATTCAGCGACCGATTCCAGACAGATCCGAAGGGGAAACTGAAAATCGACTCTGCACTGGACGCCAACTACGCAAAGGATTTGATCCAGAAATGTCCGGCGGGAGCGAACCCATCGGTAACAGTGGTGAACGACCCGGAAACATCGACGGTGTTCGACAACCAGTATTACAGGAATCTGTTGGGACACAAGGGCCTTTTCCAGTCGGATTCAGTGCTGCTGGAGGATCAAAGGACGGCTCAATTGGTGCGAGATTTGGCGGGGGATGAGGATGCTTTTTACGAGAGGTGGAAGCGAGTCGTTTCTGAAGCTTACTACTGTTGGTGTAAAGACCGGTGAGGAACAGGGGGAAATTCGAGCTTCTTGTTCGCTTGTTAATAATGGTGGTCTTAGGAATAAATGAATGTTACTGTTTTGAGATGGTTAATTAAGCATATATACTACTAGTGTTTCGGCCCGTTGGCCGATATGTTATATTTTTTTTAAGTATAATTAGTAAAAAATATTATTTTATAATGATAAATTTAATATTATTTTTAATAAATTGTAAATTAACAAAAAAATTGAATTGAATGATTAAAATTAAACGAACACTCAGTGGGTCAAATTAGTTAAAATATTACATAGTGAGAAATTAAACAGTTTAAAGTAGAAAATATAGAAATAAACTAAAATTAAAAAGTGAGTCACACATTTTATTTTAAAATATACTTTAATAATTTCAATTAAACTGAAGAATTTTACTTTTTTCCTAAACTTTATTATGTTTAAAAACTATTTGGAATTTTATTTATTAATAATTTAATTTGTTGAATAATTTAAAATAAGAAGAAACAAAATAATATGATAGTTTAATATCCTATTATTAAAGAGAGAGTTTTAAATTATATCTCCCTAATTTTAAATACTCTATATTAGCTAGATGATTCTTTATACACACCCAAAAAATATACTATTTAATTTGAATATTGTGATTAATCATAAGATATTTTGAGACAATAATTAATTTTAATTACATACTAAAATAAAATAGGTTCATTTATGATCATTGAAAAGGAAAAAATACATTAAAATTTTACTTTTTATTCAAACAAACTTTTCGAATTATTGAAGTCCTCTAAACCAAATATTAATTCAAATGCTCTCCCAACAAAAGTCTATTTAAGACAAATGGAAAAATGCAATTTTCTCAAAATATTTGCAAACAATAGTCGAGGCTAAAGAAATCATCACTATAATTTTTTTTGAGGAATAGTTAAACATACACAAAATTGGAACCTCAATTATCCTATTAACACTTAAAATAATTTGGAAATAAGGATCATGTTATATGAATGTATTTAGGTTTAATGAATATGTCTAATTCAAACTAATCAACTCGATCAATACTTTAAATTTGTTAATAATTAATGACATGTAACCCATTTTACTTACGATCCCATGACTCATACTCTTTCATCATGATCCCACTCACCATTGATCTTACTAAGATACAACCTTTTTCTTCAGTTTTCTCTATATCATTAAATATATTAATTGAAAAAAATTCTCTTAAATGTTCATGATTTTTTATGTTTTATGTAGCTTGATCCCTGATCAAATTAAATAACGACTTTCCAAATTTTGAGTACTTCAAAATAATTTGCCAAAAAAATTCAATTCAATAAAAATGAAAAAAAAATTGCAACTCTCGTGAAACATTTGCAAACAAATAAAGTCGAGACTAAAGAATCAATCATCGTAACAAAAAATTATTTTTTGGGATAGTTGAACATAATGAAAAATGAAACATCAATTGGCCAGTTAGATATTAAAAGAATTATAAAATATGAATCATGTTATATGAATATATTTAGGTTTAATGAATATGCCCAATTTAAACTGACTCAACTCGATCAATACTCTCAATTTTTTAATAGTTAATGTCATGTAACTCATTTTACTTACGATCCCATGACTCATACTCTTATAGACTCATGACCTCACTCACCATTGATCTTACTAAGGTAGAATCTTATTTCTTTAGTTTTCTCTAAATTATAAATATATTAATTAAAAAATAATTCTCTTAAATATCCATTAATTTTAATAATTTATGTAGCTTAATCAAATTAATTAATGACTTGCCAAACTTGGAGTCCTTCAAATAATTTACCAACAAAGGTCATTTCAAGAAAAATGAAAAATAAAATTGTAACTTTCTAGAACCATTTCAAACAAATAAACTCGAGATTAAATAAACCATCACTTTTAAAAAATTATTTTGAGGAATTGTTAAACATAATGAAAATGAAACCTCTATTATATTGGCCCGTTAAAACTTTAAAAAATTTGAAAATAAATATCATGTTATATGAATGTGTTTAGGTTTAATACATATGCCCAATTCAAACTAACTCAACTCGATCAATACTCTTCATTTGTTAATAGTTAATGACAAATTTACTTACGGTACACTCATAAACTCTGCACCATTGATCTTACTAACATACAAACTTTATTTGTACAATTTTGTCTAGCCTAATATATATATTAATTGAAAATAATTCTCTTTAATATTCATAAATTTTTAAGATTTATGCAGCTTGATCCTTGATCAAATTAATTAATGAGTTACCAAACTTGGAATTATTCAAATAATTTATCAACAAAATTTAGTTCAAGACAAATGGAAAAAAAATTGCAACTTTCTTGATCCATTTGCAAACAAATAAATTTGAGACTAAATAAACCATTACTGTAAAAAAAATATTTTAAGGAATAGTTAAACGTAATAAAAATGAAACATCAATTTTCCTGTTATAACTTAATATAATTTGAAAATAATGATAATGTTATATGAATGTATTTAAGTTTACTGAATATGCCTAATTCAAACTAAGTCAACTCAATCAATAATCCAAATTTGTTAATAGTTGATGACATGTAACCCGCTTTACTTACGATCTCATGACTCATACTCTTATACACTTATGGCCTCACTCACCATTGATCTTACTAAGGTATGACCTTATTTCTTTAGTTTTCTCTTGATCAATAAATATTTTAAATCACAAATAATTCTCTTAAATATTCATAAATTTTAAAATTTTAGTACTTTGATCCTTGATCAAATGAAATTATGACTTACCAAACTTGGAGTCCTTCAAATAATTTACCAACAAAATTCAGTTCAATACAAATGGAAGATAAAATTGCAATTCTCTCAAAGCATATGCAAACAAATAAAGTGGAGACTAAAGAAACTATCACTATAAAAAACTGAGGAATAGTTAAACATAATGAAAAATGAAAGTTCAATTGACCCTTTAAAACTTAAAACAATTTGAAAATAAGGATCATATTATATGAATGCATGTATGTTTAATGAATACGCACAATTCAAACTGAACACAACTCGATCGATACTCTGAATTTGTTAATACTTAATGGCATGTAACCCGTTTCACTTACGATCTCATAACTCATATTCGTATACACTCATAACTGCACTCACCATTGATGTTACTGAGGTACAACTTTATTTCTTTTGTTTTTTGTAGCTCAATAGATATATTAACTGAAAAATAATTCTCTTAAATATTCATAAATTTTTAAGCTTTATGCAAATCGATCATTGACCATTAATCAATGACTTTTTTAAAGGGAATTAATCAATGTCTTAGTTATCCTGAATGTCTATTAAAAATTCATGTGAGCAAATACATTATCCAATATAATGATTTAATTATTCTACACAGAGCGTCGAGCCCGATTATTAAACAACACAGAGCCCATTTAAAAAAGTATCATCTCAGAATAAACTATATGAATAAATTATTATCATAATTTCATTCACTCTACTATCTTTTTAACTTGGTAGTGTATTCTACAATAAACTATTGGTTATGATAAAACTAATGAATGTGCTAACCATTAAGGGTGAAATGTGCTTCAATTTGTACAGTAAAATACATATGAGCAATGTGTTTTAATGTTTTGATGCAATTATAAATTAATTTGTCTAGCTTAGTTGGTAAAGCACATACTTTTATCGTTGAGGTTGTGGGTTCGTGTCTCGTAGTTAGTGAAAAATTATCACCTTTCTTAAAAAAAATATTTTAAATAAATTTAAATTATATAAAATTCATTGATTGGCCAATTTCCTACAATTAAGGAGATGTATGGAGAATCCTAGGTGGCAATAGGAAAAAGGCTAAAATGCTTATATATATTTGTAGATTTTGAGTTGGTAAAATTGTTATTAAGTTGATTAAGCATATATATTAGTTAACAAGAATTCAATATTCCAAAATCTTACAACAATTCCAATTTCTATATAAGTCACTACAAAAATGTTTATCTTTAGCTACTGCAAAATTACAATGACATGAACATGCAGTAGCAAATAGTTGGTATTTGCTACGGTAATCACTATTTCATGTAGTAATTTGCAGTAGCAAATACTATTTGCCACACCATTATTTGCGACGGGGATGGTGAGTGTAGCAAATAGTGGTGTGGCAAATAGTATTTGCTACTGCAAATTACTACATGAAATAGTGATTGCTGTAGCAAATACCAACTACTTGCTACTGCATTTTCATGTCATTGTAATTTTGCAGTAGCTAAAGATTAATTTTTTTGTAGTGAGTTGACAAAAAATTAGTATAAAACAACTCTATTGCATTGACATGGACCTCTTCTAATCTAATCGATTTTGATTTCAGTGAGATAGAAAAATCACAACCATCTTTGTCTTGAAATTAGCTCTTTTTAATTACAATGTAATACTCTTTTCTCATTCCCCTATTTCTATTTTATCTTATTTCATTTTAGTGTTGAAGTTTCACTCAAAAGAAAAAAAAAGGTTCATCAGTGAGGGAATTGAATTTGAACTTGACATTGAGTCCCCTTTCCACAAAGAAGATGCACCTTCCCTACCCAAAAGAAAAAAACAAAGATGCTCTAAATACACATCAAAATCAGGCCGTTAGCATTGATCAACAATCTTATAATACTCAACAACAACATGATAAACTTTTATCTTCATGTTTCTTCTTCAATTCAACCACTCACTCCGAGATTCTTCAACTTTGTTGTAATCAACACTACGACCTAGAAATGTGTTCCCACGTAGATCTAAAATTGGGTAAAAATTTGATGAATAATTTTTTGTTTCTGAAACCTTCCATTCCAGTATATATCAATTGAATCAAACATCATATAAAATTCAAAATTTTGCTTCCGGTCCCTGTGGACAATAACAAACCCATGTTATTTTAAAATGATAGTCACTAATGAAACTGTAAAAGGTTGAATTGGACATACCTAAATTCATAGTTTGATTGTCATCCTTTTTTTTGGATCGAAACAAGAGATTGGAAAAACTATTAAATAAAATAACGACAAAATTTTCAAGGTAGAAAATTTTGCAATTAGCATGGAAGAAAGGAGACGTAGAAGCTTCAAGAAATTATTCGAGATAATAACAAATTAAGGGTATTTCGCTTTTTAAAGATAAACATAAAGTTTATGTGTAACACTTTTTTATTTGTGATCATTATTGTATTCCAAATTAAAGATCATAGTAATTGTGTATTCATAGATTAATTAATTATTCTTTACACGTCACTGTTTTTAATTTTTAATATTTAGGGATTCTTTCGATCTTTTCACCACAATTATCTTAACTAACAACTTAGCTATTTTTATCATATTCTCTATTTAACTTTTCAAAATTATTGTTTAAAATTAAGACTTGTATTTTATGGAAGAAACTAAGCTCAGGAATCAAAATCATTGAAATATTCAAGAGTAAATATTAATTATTTGAACTATTTGTTCAATCTTAAATCAAAATAAGGTTCAAATATGTTATTAACTATTTTAGTATAAATATCACTTAGTTATTGTTCACCACTTTCACGTAATATTTTTTTGGGAAAATGGTACTTTGCCCCCTTCTACTTTGCCAAGTTAATAAATAGTCCACTATACTATGAAATGATCAATTTACCTTCTCCTACTATGCCAACCCAACAAACAGCCCCTTCTATCCAAAACTCCATCCAAAATTCCGTTAAGTGATAACTCACCAATATGATTCATCCATAATTAATGATAGTACATTGTCACATCATTAATGACAGCACATTTTTAGTACAAAAGGAAATAAAAATATTAAATTTAAATTTATAAATAAAAAAATATATATTTAATTTTGTCAAGTTAACAAACAGCCCCTTCCATCCAAACCTATATTAATGACACCAATATGACAATGCCATGTTGAGCAGCAAGTTAATGATGGTTATGTTGAAAAAAATCAACGCAGATTAGTTTTCTTAAGATAGATTCGCCCTACACAAGGACGTCTTTCTCCCAAGATACAACGATCTCAACGGTGTTTTAACACCGCCAAACACAACCACACTTGAGCAAATCGACAACAAAAGGACTGACAAATAGAAAGAAAGGAAGAAGACTTGAACTTTTGGGAGAGAGAGATTTGTATTTGAAGATGTGTAGAAAACTGAAGGAGTAAGTGGGTATTTATAGGGAAACATTCTAGAGCAAACCCTTTAATTGAGCAATGTGGATATAAAACCACTTTCTCACATTGCTCCTTTTCCCACCATGATACTTTGAGAATCAATTTCACATTCACCTTAAATTAATTTTGGACATAAATTTTAACAAAAAAAAAATGAAAATACAGAGATTAGTATACATTATGAGGGTTGTATGCTCTCTCCTGACATTTTCATGCGTATCCAACTCCGACGTGCTATTTCCCGTCATAATGAACACACAAATCTCTTGTTTGTTCATGAAAATTTGAGAGAAAAAGGAGAGAGAAATAAGAAAGAAATTGAGAATTTTGAATTTTGAAAATGAAGAGAGAAACAATGGTGTCTTCTCAATTATATAAGTGACAGTTTCATGTCAGATTCGTACTGTTTAAGTGCCAGATTCTTAATACTTGTTTTGCCCAAAATACCTCTTCGGGTTAGCTCCATCTTGAACCGTAGGACTAATCCGATGGTCCCTATAACGTTTAGTATGATACTGAATGACCCCTCTCAGCATAGGACTATTAACCCATGTGGTGTGTTACATCACTCTCCCCGACCAACTGTGGCAACCATTTGAGGAGGGCCCATGCTTTCCCTTGTTCTTTCTCCTCAACTTCTATGTTTGCCTCTTTAATTTGTGTTACTTGGAAACATGGGCTCGATGCCTAACCAACTCCATCTACATTGGTAGCCTTATCACTCATGGTTGGATTCCCTATATTTCTCCTCCTTTTTTTCTTAGACAACATCCAAACACTGAAAATAGTATTCAAGAACACTTTATCATTAACCAAACCCTGATCATCCTTAGCTTCGATCTTGGCCGACAGACACTTAAATCCACCGCAACCAAAGAAAATATTTCGCAAATATTCATTTCTACACAAATCAGTTAACAATTTCCTCGACACCCGCACATATCAATCTAGATCATCTTCTTGATAGTATTACCATCATCGTAAGGATGGACTCATAAAAACACTCAATCGAGAGGGTTGGTAAGTCACACCAAAACTTTCAGCACACTAATAGGAGGTAGTTAGGTCCGAAGTACGGACTCCATTCCTTTGAAATAATAAAATGGTCCCTCACCCAATATCGTTGCAATTTGCTTACCATAAAACTGTATGGAAAAGAATTTGCCAAGAATACATAGGATAAGTATGTTTAGTGGCGGAAATCGGCCAAGGGGGTGCCTTTCGTAACATAGAAATTTTCAACCGTATGATAAAAAAAATTACTCCTAAACAGAAATGAAATCAACAACATAATATTTAAGATTCATACAATAATTAAATAACAATTCACCAACACACAATATTTACTATGAACCACTACACTATTTCAAATTTATCCTTGAATGTATCTCTTTGTCAAATATTGTATGTATAAAAATCAAACTTAGTATATAACAATGGCAACACAAAGGATAAAATGAGAGTAAATGAGTTCAAATTGCTAATCAAGAGAGGGAAGAATGAAGTATCCACAAACCAGAGCTGAAATAAACAAATCCGATAACAAATAAGTGAATGAAACACTTGAAAATGAATCAAGAGGTATTGCGGAAGGTGAACATAATTCTAACTTTTTGGGTATTTAATTTATTTTATTCCTCAACTATTTGAGAAAGGTTTGATACATGATCTATTGGGTTAATAGAGTTGGGTTGGATCTTCCACATGTACATTTTTTGCTTACTTGACATGCTGACAAGGCAATTCAACCAGAACAGTTGATGGTGAAAAGATTTTGTACAATTTTAAAACATATGAGATTCATCTATTTATTTTTGGGTCAAATACTTAAAAGGTCCTGAAACTATAGGGTGTGTTACAAACTCATCCTAAAACTTTAATCCGTTACATAGTGGTCTATGAAACATGTTATAGAGTAGTCCTAATGACGTTATAAGTGTACTTTTTTCATCCATTTCGCCATGTCACTGTTGACATGTTATCGAAAATATAATTTAAAATTCATCTTAAATTGATTCAAATCTAGAATTATATCAATATAACTCACTAGATTTAGTTTTGAACCAAAGTTTATTAGGTAGATGAGTTAAGATTTAGAGACTAATAACAAACCCAAACGAAACGAATGAGACTATATAACAACCAAATGTTTAAGACTATCAAAATGAATTAAATACATACTTTAACAATAGCTTAATGCGACGGAGATGGTAATTATTACAAAACATTAGTTGTTTGTTGTCTATTGGAGGAGGGATGCATGCGGTTCATTAATCCTCCCAATTCCCGAATGTATAGTTTTGGAACTTTTTTCAGTCTTTTGGATGAAAAATGAAAATTCAAGGGGGCTGCAAGGCACCCCTGAATTACATGTTGCTCCGCCACTGAGTGTGTTACACCGTAACATCTCGTTCAGACTATACTAAATCATCCACCAAACTAATATGATGATGTTTATTACCTGATATTTATGTATGTTAATCCAAATTGATCTATAGCAGAAACAATTATATATGAATATCAATTTTGTCCTTTTATGCACCCATTAGTCAGCGTTTACAACATATATGGTTTATTCATTAGGAAAAACATTAAGATAATACCGTTTTGGACACATGACAAAACTAGGATGATCACTTTATTTTCATGAAATGTGAAAAAGGATTGAATTAAGAAATGGATGGAACGTGGCAGGAGATCAAACCCCACCACCACTCATACTTGTCTCACATCTTGCTTAATCATTAAGAATCATACTATGCTCTCATATGACTAATAACATGATTGAAGTAAGAAATGAAATTAGAAAGGTAAATGAAACGTGACATGCTTAACAATTAAAGATTCAAATTTTAAAGTGACTTAATCATGCAATTTCACGTGGGCATGTGAGGGATTGTTTCATCAAATTGAAGATAAGGATAAGGATTAACTATGTGATCTTCACTTAAGGACAAAGAAAGGATTGGTAAAGCTTATTTCCTCCAACACGTCATCATATTAGGATAATTATCAAGCATTATAATCATGGAGGTGGCAGGCTTTTTCCATTAAGAAATGGATATTTAGCTGCCCTGCGGTGACTATAAAGGAAGGCTTAGGCTTTCATTAAGTGGAGAAAATAATGGAGTACAGGACCTACGAACAGAAGGAGAGAAATAGTCAGAACGTGTGGTTATATAAGTTCGATTTGGGAATTAAGGTTTCGATTAAAGAGCTAACATCAAGGTTCTATCAATTGTTTCTGGTGAGGGTCTCCTGCGTATCCTACCGGGTTAGACGTTCCTTTATGTGTCTTTTAATTATTAAGAATTATATGCATGTTAGGATAGTGGCCTACAACCCTAGGGCCGTATGTGACTTGCTGTTATTGATATGTATACATGAATCTGTTATTGTACTCGTTCTGCTTACTTGATATAATACCTGATATGATATTCGTGTTCTGTTGTGATCTGATTGTGATAACAACTCACTTAGATTGATGATTCAAGGAGAATAATCTGGAATTGCTTGATCACGTAGATAGGGCCCGTATGCTGGAGACTGTATGTATGATATGTTGCAGAAAACCATGTATGGCCAATTCTGCTAGGAGTAGGTCATTAGGACGGTTGAGCCTAATGACTGAACGGTTTTTTTTTTCGAGGCTCTTACCGCGGAGAGCTGTATGTTTATGAAGTACCGGTTGGGTACTGCCTGTTCTGCCCGGGAGTCTACCAGCATACGTGAGCCGGGATCCCAATTAAAATATGAGCTAACAAGTTAGGTTTACAGGGTGACCTTATGTGATATGATGTGACTTTATTTGGTGCATTTTAAGCCTTCGATTAGCCTATGAAATGCCCTTGTTTGATCCTTAAATGCCATGCTTAATATGCTTTTAGTGAAGTTTTGTGCTAAGTGTCCATTTGTTGTCCGGTTGCTACTTTGAGGCCAATTCCGTGTCTATTGGAGTTGTTTTCTTGGCATTTTCAGGTCTTGGCGTCGTAGTACTGGTGACAAGGAGCACGTGGGATCAAATGGGAGGTCGATCGGAGCTAGGACGGAGGAGATACGGCCGATGCAAGATTGGAGAAAATGCACTTTCAGCTGAAGAAGTTTTCGGCGAGAACCTAGAGTTCTCGGACCGAAAACTCTAAGCAGTCGGAGGACATCCGATCAATGAAGTCATTTTCGGCGAAAACTTCCCAATGTTTTCGCCGAAAATCTATGAAGGAATGCAACAGCCGGTCGGGTTTACAAAGGCATTTTCGGCGAAAATGTTACATAGTTTCGCCGAAAATTCAAGGCTAGTCCGGTGCAGTATATATAGAGGAAGGGGGCGAAAATTAAAAGAGCAGCTCATTATTATTTTTACACTCGCCGATCATTCCTATTTCCTCTCAACTTCACAAACCCTTTTCTCCTCATCAATCAATCCATCATCAACCTTAGAGCAAGGTGCAAATTGGAGTAAGGAGCTTGGATTGAAGCCCACAACCTTGGGGAGAGGAGCTTGCAAGAAGAGGATTGCCATGGAACCCTTGGTGACCATCTCTCTTTCTTTCTCTTGTGTACCCTTGGCCATGTGTGGCTGATTTCCTAGGTTTTCTTGGATTGATAGATGGTTGTGCTAGGATAGAGGTGAATTGTACAAACATGCTATGATTGTTCTTGGATTGTATGAGGATGGTCTCTATGACTTGTTGTTAATTCCATTGATGGCTATGGCTTGATTGGTCTATTATTTGTAATGTAATGCATGAGAGTGCTTGGATTACAGGGATTGTAGGTCTAGGGATTGAAGGGAGTGTGTTCTAAGAGATTAGATCTCCTCAATTCAACCATAGTTGCATGATTTCTCACTTGTGCATTTTATCGAACACTTGGTGTGCATTAGGATTTTCATTCAATTGAACTTTGATTAGTCTTTTGATGATTCTCTTAGTGTTAGGACATTGACATGAGAGTGTGGTGTCTAGCCTAGTGGTCATAGAGTCATAGGAGAGGGTTTTGTAGCTTGGCATTTCATCAAACACCTTTAATGCATCCTTAGTCACTTAGCTTGAGAGCGAGAGCCTAGGTTGAGTGGTGATAGGGATTTTGTGCGACGAGAGTGCATTGAGTCTATAGAAGGGATTTGCGTGGTCATTCGATTGCATCCTCGATCATGTTTGGCTTATTTGTGCATTTATACCTCTTGAGCATGATGAAGCTATCTTTCCAAGTTAACCTCCTTTACCTTTGATTTGCACCCTTTTGATTTGCTTTCTTGTTTAATTTCCTTTATGTTTTTATTTCCTTTTCAAACTAAAACCAATTTCAAATGAATAGACCGTCCATGAACCGTGTGAGTACAAGCTTTTGAGAGAGCCCTCGTGGAATACGACCTTGATAGTTGTGAGTGAAAACCCACACGTCATGATACATGTTGCCATACTTGTTATGTGACTTGCTTGCACCTTAGCATGACCCAGGGCTCAAGGCTCTCACTCAGTGAAGTAACACTGACCCTTATTTGTTTCCCCAGACCCTGAGTAGTCTGTGCAGGTGTACACTTGATTCTACAAGAGCTACATGCCACTTAGGAGAGCTATTTGGGTTGGCAAGCGTGGTAATGAGGCCAGGTAGAATCGGAAGAATGTGTCTTGATCCTCGTTCTCTGATTTTGAGTTTTCACACGTTTTGAGATATACTACCTTGTCATATGCATATGTCATGGTTAGTCACATATTGTGTATATGTCTATGTTCTGTAACCTGTCCGGTACCATATGATGTCAGTGTGACTAAGTATATGAGAAATGCTTGTTGGACTGTATGGAAGAAGTGAAACGCTTGTAGTATCTGTGGAGCATGTGACTCCTGTGAAACGCTTGTGGTATCTGTGGAGCATGTGACTCCTCCTCTGTTATGAGTTCATGAGGAACTTCTGTTGGGTCATGATTAAATGAAGACATGAGTTTTCAGACCATTACGAGTTGTTTTAAAACTCTTAAAGAGATTTACTTGAGTTGTGACAAAAAATCAGTTTCTTGTGATATTCGTGCATCGTAACACCCTTGTTAGTGTTCCGCTGTATTTGATTAAGTTCTGTCTGGTTGGGGTGTTCCAAGTTGGTATCAGAGCTGGTTGTCTTCTGCATTATAGGTATGCTACCTTTTTCTCTTGGGACGTCGCGAACCCCAAAAGAGGGGAGGTATTTCATGCTCGTACTTGCACTGACGATCGAGCGGTCATGTCTTGTGTGATGCATTGTCAGTTGTACATGTGCATTATGATTTGAAAATGATTTTTGAAAACCTTTTAAAGTGAAAAAGAAGATTTCTGATTATCGAATGTTTTCTGAAAGAGGATCATTAAAAGACCATTCTTCTTGCAAGTGTACACGGGAGTTCTGTGCAAGGTGACGATGTTTCGTTGAAACCCGCCACCTGCAGTACTAGATCAAGATAGGATGAAAAAGTTAGGTGGAGCCCCTTTTGAGGGAGAAAGCTCGGATTTTCAAGCAGCCGTTGATTGGCTTCGTGATATGAGAATGGTGTATAGTCATCTGAACGCTACACCTGATGAGCGACTACGCTACTCTGTTTTTCCTGTCTCGAGGGCACGCGAGAACTTGGTGGGAGTCCATGACTCAAGTTGATGAGGATTCATTTGTTATAACATCGGGTCACCAAGAAAAAAACACTGGAAGATCGACCTGATGAGGAAGTCATTCATAGGATTTTAAAAGGAAAAGCACAGAAACCTCCACGGGTAAAAGCAAGAATTTATTTGCTTATCACGTGAACGATAAGGATTCCAACAAGGATACAAACAAAGGCAAGAACGACTAAGAAAGTTTTGTAGGTAACATCTATGTTCCTATTACAAAAACCACTACTAGCTCTGTTTCTGACGGAAGATGCAGATGACACAGCAGTATCGGGACTAGTCTCCCCTGAAATTGCTTGTCTTTCACTTCCGAAGGTACGCTCGTAGACGTTTAATTTTCATAAGAGACCGTTGATCACGACTTTGGCTCGATGTTGCATCGGGGGATCAAACCATGCAAAGTAATTGCAATGGCTGGCTGTTCATCCTTTGTCTCAGACCAAGGGGATAGAATGAGTTTTTCTCTGGTTAGTTTGAAATGATCGAAACTCAAAAAGCACTTTTTACTTACCGAGCGACGTCTTTTGCAGCTAAAGAACCTTCGCCCTGGATTCTCTTCCGTCCAGGATGTGGTTATAATTGTGGCTTCCCCGCACTGGCAAATGGGAATCGTAGCCATTTCGTGGATATAAAAGAGATGAATGAGGTATTTCTTTTCCGACCTCTACTCTGTTATCCGAGGCGTTTCGGTACCGTCTATTTAAAGGGACGAACCCTATTTTCCTAGCCTTTGACTTATTGGCCACCTCTCTTGTCCTTACGTGCCGACATGAGTGAGTGGATGGCGTCACAATTATTGTGACCGCTTTCCTTTCAAAATTGGCTTCCATAAAGATCAAGTTTTGATAACTTGACCACCATCACCATCTCTCTTTCATTTCTCTCCATTGATTAGTAAACTCTCTCAATTCCGAAAATGAGCTATCAAGAGGATGACGATGAGAGTGACGTGGGATTGGTAATCTTTGCTTTGATCCTCTTGTGTGGTAAAATTTTTGTTATCTGGAAGCTGACGTTAGAGGCAGCTGAGGAACGACGTCGGGAACTCGATCGCAAGAACTTGCATGATGAGTAGACTACTATCCGCACAACTGATGTTGTGGTAACTCATGTTTTAAGTTGTGATCTTGCGTTTTGAGTTAAGGGAATAACTGATTCGAATACTTAAAGGTGGAAGAGAAATTAGGGTTTGCATTTATTTGTAACCCCTCATTATTAAACTCCCAATTACAGGTGGATTACACAGGTGTGCCTTATGGGCTCCTATAATTAACACTGGGTGCTTAGCCCTGGTGAATGGAATTTTGTGCACCCGCCCTTTGTAGTACTGCAGGGTCACCCCCTCTAGTGTGTATCGGACATTCCAGATCCGTAGCAGACGCTGTCTGAATCTTGATGTTCTCTTTAGCACGATGGAGATCGGGATTTGCAGATCTTGCAGTGATTTCCATATATCTCTAGGTGAATCCGGGTAGAAACCCCTGAGCTTGCCCAGTGCCTCTAGATGTGTCTTTGTGAACTGCAGTCTGTGCATCTGTGCGATCTTCGACTGCAGATCTGCTGGGAGATGAGAGAGAATCTCCATGAAGAGAGAGAGTTGACTGAGAGGGGAAACTCGTTTGACAGAATCCCTTCGGAATATCTTGCGGGTGTCACTCGGAACCGAGCCTCATCTGGGTTAAATACCCAAGCGAAGGGAACATTGATCTCTGATACAGGATCTACGTAAAGCTCTCGCTTTCGGCGAGGACGCGTGGGCGGCTAAGAATCATCCACCGCATCAGCTCTACTTTTGAGGCACCGCTAAAGCACTGAGCCTGTGTTGTCATGTCATTCTCTTTACTTTTGACTTTCGAGTCCGAACGGCGGCTTTTTGGGCAAGCCAACCGTAACCTCTTCCTCTTTAAATCCACCCCCTTCCTTTAAGTCATTCTCTAAAGAAAGATGGCTAGCTCTGATGAAACGGAAACCTTGTGTGGGATAAATTTCGTCCTTCTGATAGTCATTTTTCTCTTCGTGGCTATCACCTTCATCCTAAAGATATGCAAACATATAAATCGACGAAGGCGTCAAGAAAATCCTCCTGAAGGAACAATTCGGCGGAGTCGAACAGAAGACCCATCCCGCATGCCTTAGTATTTCCTCAAATTCATGATTGTATCCTTATTCTCTTTTTTGTGATTTTTGTCTGGGACCTAAGCATGTATGGTCTCAGACGGTGCTTACGTTCTTTAATCTCTGGCTAGTTGGTAAGAATTTGTTTCCCAGAATCCCTGCGGATGACAGGTGGACCAAGAGATGCCAATAGAATGTATCGATACTCTAACTAATAAATTTAAGACGATCTTGTATTCCACATTTGTCTACCCGTACTTGCCGACACTTTCAAGTGGGCAAGGCTCATTGATAACACCTTTCCTTTTCGTTTTCTCGAATGAAAAATTAATTTTTCCACGTGGTGAATTGTTCTGGGTTGGTTCAAGAAACAACTGATAAAGTGAAAACTATTCGTGAAAGACTCAGAGTGGCTCAAGATCGTCAGAAGTAGTATGCAGACGGTCGAGCTCGAGATGTAAGTGATGAGATTGGTGAAAAGGTCTTTCTTAAGGTATCTCCTTGGAAAGGTATAATGAGATTTGAGAAGAAGGGAAAGTTAGCTCCAATGTATATTGGACCGTATGATATCATTGGTAAGGCGGGACCGGTGGCTTACGTTCTAGTTTTGCCTAGTGATTTAGAAAGAATTCATAATGTGTTTCGTGTGAGCATGCTGAAGAAGTATCATGTGGATCTTGCCCATATCATCAAACCTGTTGAGGTAGAACTGAAAGAGGATTTGAGTTATCAGGAAGTGCCAGTACAGATTGTGGATTCACAAGTCAGAATTTTGAGAAGTAAGTGGATTCCCAGGGTTGAAAGTGGTGTGGAGAAATCATGAAAGTGAGACTGCTACGTGGGGAACGGAATCGAGTATGAGAAAGAAGTACCCAGAGCTTGTGGATGCCTATCTGGCAGGTTAATCTCTGGTTGCATGACCTGATTGTTTTGTTGTGATCACCTAGCTATAAAAGATATTAAAGCTTGAAAATATGACGTGTTACGTGATCACATAATATAGGTATATTATATCTAAAATTTGGAAACTTGTCGTGTTATATGTTTATGTGAATCACCTAAAGGACAAAAATGATTAGTATCAAGATAGGGTTGTTAGAGACGTATGCATAGTAAAGTTTAGATTTCGAGGACGAAATCTTTTAAGAGGGGAGGAATTGTAACATCTCGTTCAGACTATACTAAATCATCCACCAAACTAATATGATGATGTTTATTACCTGATATTTATGTATGTTAATCCAAATTGATCTATAGCAGAAACAATATATATGAATATCAATTTTGTCCTTTTATGCACCCATTAGTCAGCGTTTACAACATATATGGTTTATTCATTAGGAAAAACATTAAGATAATACCGTTTTGGACACATGGCAAAACTAGGATGATCACTTTATTTTCATGAAATGTGAAAAAGGATTGAATTAAGAAATGGATGGAACGTGGCAGGAGATCAAACCCCACCACCACTCATACTTGTCTCACAGCTTGCTTAATCATTAAGAATCATACTATGCTCTCATATGACTAATAACATGATTGAAGTAAGAAATGAAATTAGAAAGGTAAATGAAACGTGGCATGCTTAGCAATTAAAGATTCAAATTTTAAAGTGACTTAATCATGCAATTTCACGTGGGCATGTGAGGGATTGTTTCATCAAATTGAAGATAAGGATAAGGATTAACTATGTGATCATCACTTAAGGACAAAGAAAGGATTGGTAAAGCTTATTTCCTCCAACACGTCATCATATTAGGATAATTATCATGCATTATCATCATGGAGGTGGCAGGCTTTTTCCATTAAGAAAGGGATATTTAGCTGCCTTGCGGTGACTATAAAGGAAGGCTTAGGCTTTCATTAAGTGGAAAAATAATGGAGTACATGACCTACGAACAGAAGGAGAGAAATAGTCAGAACGTGTGGTTATATAAGTTCGATTTGGGAATTAAGGTTTCGATTAAAGAGCTAACATCAAGGTTCTATCAATTGTTTCTGGTGAGGGTCTCCTGCGTATCCTACCGGGTTAGACGTTCCTTTATGTGTCTTTTAATTATTAAGAATATATGCATGTTAGGATAGTGGCCTACAACCCTAGGGCCGTATGTGACTTGCTGTTATTGATATGTATACATGAATCTGTTATTGTACTCGTTCTGCTTACTTGATATAATACCTGATATGATATTCGTGTTCTGTTGTGATCTGATTGTGATAACAACTCACTTAGATTGATGATTCAAGGAGAATAATCTGGAATTGCTTGATCACGTAGATAGGGCCCGTATGCTGGAGACTGTATGTATGATATGTTGCAGAAAACCATGTATGGCCAATTCTGCTAGGAGTAGGTCATTAGGACGGTTGAGCCTAATGACTGAACAGTTTTTTTTTCGAGGCTCTTACCTCGGAGAGCTGTATGTTTATGAAGTACCGTTGGGTACTGCCTGTTCTGCCCGGGAGTCTACCAGCATACGTGAGCCGGGATCCCAATTAAAATATGAGCTAACAAGTTAGGTTTACAGGGTGACCTTATGTGATACATGTTGCCATACTTTTATGTGATTGCTTGCACCTTAGCATGACCCAGGCTCAAGGCTCTCACTCATGAAGTAACACTGACCCTTATTTGTTTCCCCAGACCTGTAGTCTGTGCAGGTGTACACTTGATTCTACAAGAGCTACATGCCACTTAGGAGAGCTATTTGGGTTGGCAAGCGTGGTAATGAGGCCAGGTAGAATCGGAAGAATGTGTCTTGATCCTCGTTCTCTGATTTTGAGTTTTCACACGTTTTGAGATATACTACCTTGTCATATGCATATGTCATGGTTAGTCACATATTGTGTATATGTCTATGTTCTGTAACCTGTCGGTACCATATGATGTCAGTGTGACTAAGTATATGAGAAATGCTTGTTGGACTGTATGGAAGAAGTGAAACGCTTGTAGTATCTGTGGAGCATGTGACTCCTGTGAAACGCTTGTGGTATCTGTGGAGCATGTGACTCCTCCTCTGTTATGAGTTCATGAGGAACTTCTGTTGGGTCATGATTAAATGAAGACATGAGTTTTCAGACCATTACGAGTTGTTTTAAAACTCTTAATGAGATTTACTTGAGTTGTGACGAAAAATCAGTTTCTTGTGATATTCGTGCATCGTAACACCCTTGTTAGTGTTCCGCTGTATTTGATTAAGTTCTGTCTGGTTGGGGTGTTCCATACACCATGTATGCCTAACTCAAACTTGTTATTAAGTTGATTAAACATATATATTGGTTAACAAGAATTCAATATTCCAAAATCTTACAACAATTCCAATTTCTATATAAGTTAACAAAAAATTAGTCTATATTGCATTGACATGAACCACTTCTAATCTAATCGATTTTGGTTCCAGTGAGATAGAAAAATCACAATCCTCTTTGTCTTAAAATTAGCTATTTTTATTTACAATGTAATACTCTTTTCTCATTCCCTTATTTCTATTTTAGTGTTGAAGTTTCACAAGGATTTTCAAAAGCAAAAAAAAAAAAAAAAGTTCATCAATGAGGAAATTGAATTTGAACTTGACATTGAATCTCCTTTCCACAAAGAAGATACACCTTCCCTACCCAAAACAGAAAAAGAGATGCTCCAAATACACATCAAAATCAGGCCGTTAGCATTGATCAACAACCTTATAATAGTCAACAACAACATGATAAACTTTTATCTTCATGTTTCTTCTTCAATTCAACCACTCACTCCGAGATTCTTCAACTTTGTTGTAATCAACACTACGACTCAGAAATGTGTTCCCACGTAGATCTAAAATTGGGTAAAAATTTGATGAACAATATTTCCTTTCCGAAACCTTCCATTCCAATATATATCGATGAAATCAAACATCATATGAAATTCGAATTTTTTCTTCAAATCCCTGTGGACAATAACAAACCCATGTTTATTTTCAAATGTTAGCCACTAATGAAACTGAAGAAGTTTGAATTAGACATACCTAAATCCATAGTTTGATTGTCATCCACTTTTTGGATCGAAGAGATTGGAAAAACCATTCAATCAAATAACGACAAATTTTTCAAGGTAGAAAATTTTGCAATTAGCATGGAAGAAAGGAGATGTAGAAGCTTCAAGAAATTGTTCGGGATAATAACAAATTAAGGGGTATTTTGCTTTTTATAGATAAACATAAAGTTTATATGTAACTCTTTTTAATTTGTGATCATTATTGTATTCCAAATTAAAGATCATAGTAAAAGTGTATTTTTTTTATGAATAGTAAAAGTGTATTTATAGATTAATTAATTAATGTTTACAATCAAACATCACTGTTTTTTAATTTTTAATATTTAGGGATTCTTTCTATCTTTTCACCACAATTATCTTAACTAATAAATTAGTTATTTTTATCATATTCTCCATTTAACTTGTCAAAATTATTGTGTAAAATCAAGACCCATATTTTATGGAAGATAAGCTCAGGGGTCAAAATCATTGAAATATTCAAGAGTAAATATTAATTCATCATCCATATTTGAACTATTTGTTCAATCTTAAATCAAAATAAGGTTCAAATATGTTATTAACTATTTTAGTATAAATATCACTTAGTTATTGTTCACCACATTGTATAATATTTATAAAAAAAAAGAAATTTGGATACCTATATGAATGACACCCACGATGCCATGTTGAGGAGCAAGTTAATGATGGTTATGTTGGAAAAAAAATCAATTAGAATAAATAGAACATAATTGAAATCGAAAGAAAATTGTAATCGAGGTTTGTGTTTGCACAGTTTTCTTAAGATAGATTCGCCTTACACAATGACATCTTTCTCCCATGATTAGGGTTGTTGACGAACCAAGCCGTTCGTGATCGGCTCGGTGTTCGGCTCGAGAAAAGCTCACTCGTGACTCGGCTCGATTTTAAATGAGCCAAGCTTGAGCCAGGGCATGTTCGACTCGATAGGCTCGCGAGCTGGCTCGAGCTCGAGCTCGAGAGCCAACTCGAATACTAGCCCCACTATATGACTTATTATAAACTCAATAATGAAACATGTGGTTTACCATATTCAATAAAAACTTGTAAATTTTAGGATAACTTGTTTCTTAGCTTGACTCATTGATGTTTTTTGTCCCACAAACTTCAAATTGGCTAAAATTGGACGCATCAAATGGTTTTAATGACCTAAGTTGGACTTGAACTCGAGTTTGGCTCGTTAAGTGTAGTTAACGAGTCAGGCTCGAGTAGGCTCGAGCTCGTCACGAGCTTAAAAATTCTAGCTCGAGTTCGAGCTCGAGCTCGTCTAAAAAGCATCGAACCAAGCTTGAGCATAGTGAAGTTCGGCTCGGCTCGATTCGTCAACACCCCTACCCATGATACAACGATCTCAACGGTGTTTTAACACTGCCAAACGCAACCACGTTTGAGCAAAGCGACAACAAAAAGACCGACAAATGGAAAGAAAGGAAGAAGACTTGAACTTTTGGGAGAGAGAGATTTGTATTTGAAGATGTGTAGAAAACTGAAGGAGTAAGTGGGTATTTATAGGAAAACATTCTAGAGCAAACCCTTTAATTGAGCAATGTGGTATAAAACCACTTTCTCACATTGCTCCTTTTCCCACCATGATACTTTGAGAATCAATTTCACATTCACCTTAAATTAATTTTGGACATAAATTTTAACAAAAAAAAAATGAAAATACAGAGACAGTGTAGTCAAAATCGCGATTTTAATCTTAAAATCGTACGATTTTACGATCTCACCTATGAGAAACGATCCTGATTTCACTACAAAATCGTGGGCCTTCAAAATCGGGTGAAATCGGAGAAAAATCGTTAAAATCGTAAAATCAACGATTTTACGATTTTATACGATTTTTGTAATTTTCCTGACTAGACCAAAATCTCAATGGGTTGGTTCGGTTTTTTGGTTCAACCTGAGAATCTAACCCATTTTCCCAAATCCCTCTTTTCCCAAAATAACTCGCTAAACCCTAAATTCTGCAAAATCGAAAGTTCGATTCTTCAACAACTCTCGCCGGCGCTCTTCTCCTTGATTTTTCTCCGTTTCTCACCGGCGGTGCTTCTCCTCGGCTGCAAGTCACCAACGTCGCTTTTGCGTCGACGACTTCCTTCTATTCGCCCCTTCGTCGTCATCCGATACTCCAATTCTTCTCCAGCTTCGTCGTCGTCCGTTCTCTGCGTCGGCGATTCTTCTCCAGTTTCGTCATCGTCTCGTCCCTTCACCGTCGACTCGAGACTTCCTTCTCCCTCAGTCCCTCCTTCGCCGGCCTCCCTCACCATCTAGCATCTTCCCTCACTCGGACACAAGGTCAGCAACATCATCTTCCTTCTCCACTGCTTCAAGTCAGTAAGTCAACCTTCTTTGTCCTTCCTGTCGATTCCCTCCTTCCCTGCAAGCTCCAGGTCTAATTAAATCATAGACTCATTCATACCTTCATCTTTCCCAGAAATTGACTCATTCATACCTTCCTCTTTTCCAGAATTGACTCATTCATACCTTCCTCTTTCCCAGAAATTGAAGCAAGGAGGGCGGAGGCTACATCGATCAGAAGTTCAAAACTTCAACTCACCAAACTATAACAGTTCATTTCATCTACGGTTCTACCTGCTTCAAGTAATTACTCTGTACTCCGCAATCCTCATCCCTCTGTCCCATTTCCTACGGTTCTATGGTTCTCACTTCTCACCAAAATAGTAGTTTCATTTTCACTAAGCCATCCATGTACGCATCCCTCTGAGCATATTATTAACTCATTGTTATAATTCTTTGTTATAAGCCATCCATATTAATTGTTATAAGAGTGTATAATTCTAAGTTTATTAACATATTATATTTATTAATAAGTATTTATATATTTTTTTAGTTGGGACATAAAATCTTACGATTTTACGATTCCGATTTCACCTAAGTTTTCGATTTTACGTGGAATCACGATTTTAACTACATTGTACAGAGATTAGTACACATTATGAGGGTTGTATGCTCTCCCCTGACATTTTCATGCGTATCCAACTCCGACGTGCTATTTCCCGTCATAATGAACACACAAATCTCTTGTTTGTTCATGAAAATTTGAGAGAAAAAGGAGAGAGAAATAAGAAAGAAATTGAGAATTTTGAATTTTGAAAATGGAGAGAGAAACAATGGTGTCTTCTCAATTATATAGTGACAGTTTCATGTCAGATTCGTATTGTTTAAGTGTCAGATTCGTAATACTTGTTTTGCCCAAAATACCCCTTGCGGGTCAGCTCCATCTTGAACCGTAGGATTAATCCGACGGTCCCTATAACGTTTAGTATGATGCTGAATGACCCTCTCAGCATAGACTATTAACCCATGTGTGTGTTACATCACTCTCCCCGACCAACTGTGGCAACCATTTGAGGGGGGCCCATGCTTTCTCTCCCCGACCAATTGTGGCAACCATTTGAGGAGGGCCCATGCTTTCCCTTGTTCTTTCTCCTCAACTTCTATGTTTGCCTCTTTAATTTGTGTTACTTGGAAACATGGGCTCGATGCCTAACCAACTCCATCTTCATTGGTAGCCTTATCACTCATGGTTGGATTCCCTATATTTCTCCTCCTTTTCTTCTTAGACAACATCCAAACACTGAAAATCCTCCTCAAGTTCAGGGTGAGGGATTAACCCTCTCACTGAAAATAGTATTCAAGAACACTTTATCATTAACCAAACCCTGATCATCCTTAGCTTCGATCTTGGCCGACAGACACTCAAATCCTCCGCAACCAAAGAAAATATTTCGCAAATATTCATTTCTACACAAATCAGTTAACAATTTCCTCGACACCCGCACATATCAATCTAGATCATCTTCTTGATAGTATTACCATCATCGTAAGGATGGACTCATAAAAACACTCAATCGAGAGGGTTGGTAAGTCACACCAAAACTTTCAGCACACTAATAGGAGGTAGTTAGGTCCGAAGTACGTACTCCATTCCTTTGAAATAATAAAATGGTCCCTCACCCAATATCGTTGCAATTTGCTTACCATAAAACTGTATGGAAAAGAATTTGCCAAGAATACATAGGATAAGTATGTTTAGTGGCGGAAATCGGCCAAGGGGTGCCTTTCGTAACATAGAAATTTTCAACCGTATGATAAAAAAAAATTACTCCTAAACAGAAATGAAATCAACAACATAATATTTAAGATTCATACAATAATTAAATAACAATTCACCAACACACAATATTTACTATGAACCACTACAATATTTCAAATTTATCCTTGAATGTATCTCTTTGTCAAATATTGTATGTATAAATATCAAACTTAGTATATAACAATGGCAACACAAAGGAAAAAATGAGAGTAAATGAGTTCAAATTGCTAATCAAGAGAGGGAAGAATGAAGTATCCACAAACCAGAGCTGAAATAAACAAATCCGATAACAAATAAGTGAATGAAACACTTAAAATGAATCAAGAGGTATTGCGGAAGGTGAACATAATTCTAACTTTTTGGGTATTTAATTTATTTTATTCCTCAACTATTTGAGAAAGGTTTGATACATGATCTATTGGGTTAATAGAGTTGGGTTGGATCTTCCACATGTACATTTTTTGCTTACTTGACATGCTGACAAGGCAATTCAACCAGAACAGTTGATGGTGAAAAGATTTTGTACAATTTTAAAACATATGAGATTCATCTATTTATTTTTGGGTCAAATACTTAAAAGGTCCCGAAACTATAGGGTGTGTTACAAACTCATCCTAAAACTTTAATCCGTTACATAGTGGTCTATGAAACATGTTATAGAGTAGTCCTAATGACGTTATAAGTGTACTTTTTCATCCATTTCGCCATGTCACTGTTGACATGTTATCGAAAATATAATTTAAAATTCATCTTAAATTGATTCAAATCTAGAATTATATCAATATAACTCACTAGATATAGTTTTGAACCAAAGTTTATTAGGTAGATGAGTTAAGATTTAGATTTGAATCATTTTAAGATGAATTTTAAATTATATTTTCGATGACATGTCAACGGTGACATGGCGAAATGGCTGAAAAAGTACACTTATGACGTCTTTAGGACTACTCTATAACATATTTATTTATAGTAATAGGACCACTATGTAACGGATTAAAGTTTTAGGATGAGTTTGTAACCCACCCTATAGTTTCGAGATCTTTTAAGTATTTGACTCATTTATTTTTTAAAGTATGAGATTATTTTGTACAAACCCAAACGAAACGAATGAGACTAATAACTACCAAATGTTTAGACTATCAAAATGAATTAAATACATACTTCTAACAATAGCTTAATGCGACGGAGATGGTAATTATTACAAAACATTAGTTGTTTGTTGTCTATTGGAGGAGGGATGCATGCGGTTCATTAATCCTCCCAATTCCCGAATGTATAGTTTTGGAACTTTTTTCAGTCTTTTGGATGAAAAATGAAAATTCAAGGGGGCTGCAAGGCACCCCTGAATTACATGTTGCTCCGCCACTGAGTGTGTTACACCGTAACATCTCGTTCAGACTATACTAAATCATCCACCAAACTAATATGATGATGTTTATTACCTGATATTTATGTATGTTAATCCAAATTGATCTATAGCAGAAACAATTATATATGAATATCAATTTTGTCCTTTTATGCACCCATTAGTCAGCGTTTACAACATATATGGTTTATTCATTAGGAAAAACATTAAGATAATACCGTTTTGGACACATGGCAAAACTAGGATGATCACTTTATTTTCATGAAATGTGAAAAAGGATTGAATTAAGAAATGGAAGGAACGTGGCAGGAGATCAAACCCCACCACCACTCATACTTGTCTCACAGCTTGCTTAATCATTAAGAATCATACTATGCTCTCATATGACTAATAACATGATTGAAGTAAGAAATGAAATTAGAAAGGTAAATGAAACGTGGCATGCTTAGCAATTAAAGATTCAAATTTTAAAGTGACTTAATCATGCAATTTCACGTGGGCATGTGAGGGATTGTTTCATCAAATTGAAGATAAGGATAAGGATTAACTATGTGATCATCACTTAAGGACAAAGAAAGGATTGGTAAAGCTTATTTCCTCCAACACGTCATCATATTAGGATAATTATCAAGCATTATAATCATGGAGGTGGCAGGCTTTTTCCATTAAGAAATGGATATTTAGCTGCCATGCGGTGACTATAAAAGAAGGCTTAGGCTTTCATTAAGTAGAGAAAATAATGGAGTACATGACCTACGAACAGAAGGAGAGAAATAGTCAGAACGTGTGGTTATATAAGTTCGATTTGGGAATTAAGGTTTCGATTAAAGAGCTAACATCAAGGTTCTATCAATTGTTTCTGGTGAGGGTCTCCTGCGTATCCTACCGGGTTAGACGTTCCTTTATGTGTCTTTTAATTATTAAGAATTATATGCATGTTAGGATAGTGGCCTACAACCCTAGGGCCGTATGTGACTTGCTGTTATTGATATGTATACATGAATCTGTTATTGTACTCGTTCTGCTTACTTGATATAATACCTGATATGATATTCGTGTTCTGTTGTGATCTGATTGTGATAACAACTCACTTAGATTGATGATTCAAGGAGAATAATCTGGAATTGCTTGATCACGTAGATAGGGCCCGTATGCTGGAGACTGTATGTATGATATGTTGCAGAAAACCATGTATGGCCAATTCTGCTAGGAGTAGGTCATTAGGACGGTTGAGTCTAATGACTGAACGGGTTTTTTTTCGAGGCTCTTACCGCGGAGAGTTGTATGTTTATGAAGTACCGGTTGGGTACTGCCTGTTCTGCCCGGGAGTCTACCAGCATACGTGAGCCGGATCCCAATTAAAATATGAGCTAACAAGTTAGGTTTACAGGGTGACCTTATGTGATATGATGTGACTTTATTTGGTGCATTTTAAGCCTTCTATTAGCCTATGAAATGCCCTTGTTTGATCCTTAAATGCCATGCTTAATATGCTTTTAGTGAAGTTTTGTGCTAAGTGTCCATTTGTTGTCCGGTTGCTACTTTGAGGCCAATTCCGTGTCTATTGGAGTTGTTTTCTTGGCATTTTCAGGTCTTGGCGTCGTAGTACTGGTGACAAGGAGCACGTGGATCAAACGGGAGGTCGATCGGAGCTAGGACGGAGGAGATACGGCCGATGCAAGATTGGAGAAAATGCACTTTCAGCTGAAGAAGTTTTCGGCGAGAACCTAGAGTTCTCGGACCGAAAACTCTAAGCAGTCGGCGGACATCCGATCAATGAAGTCATTTTCGGCGAAAACTTCCCAATGTTTTCGCCGAAAATCTATGAAGGAATGCAACAGCCGGTCGGGTTTACAAAGGCATTTTCGGCGAAAATGTTACATAGTTTCGCCGAAAATTCAAGGCTAGTCCGGTGCAGTATATATAGAGGAAGGGGGCGAAAATTAAAAGAGCAGCTCATTATTATTTTTACACTCGCCGATCATTCCTATTTCCTCTCAACTTCACAAACCCTTTTCTCCTCATCAATCAATCCATCATCAACCTTAGAGCAAGGTGCAAATTGGAGTAAGGAGCTTGGATTGAAGCCCACAACCTTGGGGAGAGGAGCTTGCAAGAAGAGGATTGCCATGGAACCCTTGGTGACCATCTCTCTTTCTTTCTCTTGTGTACCCTTGGCCATGTGTGGCTGATTTCCTAGGTTTTCTTGGATTGATAGATGGTTGTGCTAGGATAGAGGTGAATTGTACAAACATGCTATGATTGTTCTTGGATTGTATGAGGATGGTCTCTATGACTTGTTGTTAATTCCATTGATGGATATGGCTTGATTGGTCTATTATTTGTAATGTAATGCATGAGAGTGCTTGGATTACAGGGATTGTAGGTCTAGGGATTGAAGGGAGTGTGTTCTAAGAGATTAGATCTCCTCAATTCAACCATAGTTGCATGATTTCTCACTTGTGCATTTTATCGAACACTTGGTGTGCATTAGGATTTTCATTCAATTGAACTTTGATTAGTCTTTTGATGATTCTCTTAGTGTTAGGACATTGGCATGAGAGTGTGGTGTCTAGCCTAGTGGTCATAGAGTCATAGGAGAGGGTTTTGTAGCTTGGCATTTCATCAAACACTTTTAATGCATCCTTAGTCACTTAGCTTGAGAGCGAGAGCCTAGGTTGAGTGGTTATAGGATAGGGATTTGGTGCGACGAGAGTGCATTGAGTCTATAGAAGGGATTTGCGTGGTCATTCGATTGCATCCTCGATCATGTTTGGCTTGTTTGTGCATTTATACCTCTTGAGCATGATGAAACTATCTTTCCAAGTTAACCTCCTTTACCTTTGATTTGCACCCTTTTGATTTGCTTTCTTGTTTAATTTCCTTTATGTTTTTATTTCCTTTTCAAACTAAAACCAATTTCAAATGAATAGACCGTCCATGAACCGTGTGAGTACAAGCTTTTGAGAGAGCCCTCGTGGAATACGACCTTGATAGTTGTGAGTGAAAACCACACGTCATGATACATGTTGCCATACTTGTTATGTGACTTGCTTGCACCTTAGCATGACCCAGGGCTCAAGGCTATCACTCAGTGAAGTAGCACTGACCCTTATTTATTTCCCAGACCCTGAGTAGTCTGTGCAGGTGTACACTTGATTCTACAAGAGCTACATGCCACTTAGGAGAGCTATTTGGGTTGGCAAGCGTGGTAATGAGGCCAGGTAGAATCGGAAGAATGTGTCTTGATCCTCGTTCTCTGATTTTGAGTTTTCACACGTTTTGAGATATACTACCTTGTCATATGCATATGTCATGGTTAGTCACATATTGTGTATATGTCTATGTTCTGTAACCTGTCCGGTACCATATGATGTCAGTGTGACTAAGTATATGAGAAATGCTTGTTGGAATGTATGGAAGAAGTGAAACGCTTATAGTATCTGTGGAGCATGTGACTCCTGTGAAACGCTTGTGGTATCTGTGGAGCATGTGACTCCTCCTCTGTTATGAGTTCATGAGGAACTTCTGTTGGGTCATGATTAAATGAAGACATGAGTTTTCAGACCATTACGAGTTGTTTTAAAACTCTTAAAGAGATTTACTTGAGTTGTGACAAAAAATCAGTTTCTTGTGATATTCGTGCATCGTAACACCCTTGTTAGTGTTCCGCTGTATTTGATTAAGTTCTGTCTGGTTGGGGTGTTCCAAGTTGGTATCAGAGCTGGTTGTCTTCTGCATTATAGGTATGCTACCTTTTTCTCTTGGGACGTCGCGAACCCCAAAAGAGGGGAGGTATTCCATGCCCGTACTTGCACTGACGATCGAGCGGTCATGTCTTGTGTGATGCATTGTCAGTTGTACATGTGCATCATGATTTGAAAATGATTTTTGAAAACCTTTTAAAGTGAAAAAGAAGATTTCTGATTATCGAATGTTTTCTGAAAGAGGATCATTAAAAGACCATTCTTCTTGCAAGTGTACACGGGAGTTCTGTGCAAGGTGACGATGTTTCGTTGAAACCCGCCACCTGCAGTACTAGATCAAGATAAGATGAAAAAGTTAGGTGGAGCCCCTTTTGAGGGAGAAAGCTCGGATTTTCAAGCAGCCGTTGATTGGCTTCGTGATATGAGAATGGTGTATAGTCATCTAAACGCTACACCTGATGAGCGACTACGTTACTCTGTTTTTCCTGTCTCGAGGGCACGCGAGAACTTGGTGGGAGTCCATGACTAAAGTTGATGAGGATTCATTTGTTATAACATCGGGTCACCAAGAAAAAAACACTGGAAGATCGACCTGATGAGGAAGTCATTAATAGGATTTTAAAAGGAAAAGAACAGAAACCTCCACGGGTAAAAGCAAAGAATTTATTTGCTTATCACGTGAACGATAAGGATTCCAACAAGGATACAAACAAAGGCAAGAACGACTAAGAAAGTTTTGTAGGTAACATCTATGTTCCTATTACAAAAACCACTACTAGCTCTGTTTCTGACGGAAGATGCAGATGACACAGTAGTATCGGGAATAGTCTCCCCTGAAATTGCTTGTCTTTCACTTCCGAAGGTACGCTCGTAGACGTTTAATTTTCGTAAGAGACCGTTGATCATGACTTTGGCTCGATGTTGCATCGGGGGATCAAACCATGCAAAGTAATTGCAATGGATGTTCATCCTTTGTCTTAGACCAAGGGGATAGATGAGTTTTTCTCTGGTTAGTTTGAAATGATCGAAACTCAAAAAGCACTTTTTACTTACCGAGCGACGTCTTTTGCAGCTAAAGAACCTTCGCCCTGGATTCTCTTCCGTCCAGGATGTGGTTATAATTGTGGCTTCCCCGCACTGGCAAATGGGAATCGTAGCCATTTCGTGGATATAAAAAGAGATGAATGAGGTATTTCTTTTCCGACCTCTACTCTGTTATCCGAGGCGTTTCGGTACCGTCTATTTAAAGGGGCGAACCCTATTTTCCTAGCCTTTGACTTATTGGCCACCTCTCTTGTCCTTACGTGCCGACATGAGTGAGTGGATGGCGTCACAATTATTGTGACCGCTTTCCTTTCAAAATTGGCTTCCATAAAGATCAAGTTTTGAAAACTTGACCACCATCACCATATCTCTTTCATTTCTCTCCATTGATTAGTAAACTCTCTCAATTCCGAAAATGAGCTATCAAGAGGATGACGATGAGAGTGACGTGGGATTGGTAATCTTTGCTTTGATCCTCTTGTGTGGTAAAATTTTTGTTATCTGGAAGCTGACGTTAGAGGCAGCTGAGGAACGACGTCGGGAACTCGATCGCAAGAACTTGCATGATGAGTAGACTACTATCCGCACAACTGATGTTGTGGTAACTCATGTTTTAAGTTGTGATCTTGCGTTTTGAGTTAAGGGAATAACTGATTCAAATACTTAAAGGTGGAAGAGAAATTAGGGTTTGCATTTATTTGTAACCCCTCATTATTAAACTCCCAATTACAGGTGGATTACACAGGTGTGCCTTATGGGCTCCTATAATTAACACTGGGTGCTTAGCCCTGGTGAATGGAATTTTGTGCACCCGCCCTTTGTAGTACTGCAGGGTCACCCCCTCTAGTGTGTATCGGACATTCCAGATCCGTAGCAGACGCTGTCTGAATCTTGATGTTCTCTTTAGCACGATGGAGATCGGGATTTGCAGATCTTGCAGTGATTTCCATATATCTTTGGGTGAATCCGGGTAGAAACCCCTTAGCTTGCCCGGTGCCTCTAGATGTGTCTTTGTGAACTGCAGTCTGTGCATCTGTGCGATCTTCGACTGCAGATCTGCTGGGAGATGAGAGAGAATCTCCATGAAGAGAGAGAGTTGACTGAGAGGGGAAACTCGTTTGACAGAATCCCTTCGGAATATCTTGCGGGTGTCACTCGGAACCGAGCCTCATCTGGGTTAAATACCCAAGCGAAGGGAACATTGATCTCTGATACAGGATCTACGTAAAGCTCTCGCTTTCGGCGAGGACGCGTGGGCGGCTAAGAATCATCCACCGCATCAGCTCTACTTTTGAGGCACCGCTAAAGCACTGAGCCTGTGTTGTCATGTCATTCTCTTTACTTTTGACTTTCGAGTCCGAACGGCGGCTTTTTGGGCAAGCCAACCGTAACCTCTTCCTCTTTAAATCCACCCCCCTTCCTTTAAGTCATTCTCTAAAGAAAGATGGCTAGCTCTGATGAAACGGAAACCTTGTGTGGGATAAATTTCGTCCTTCTGATAGTCATTTTTCTCTTCGTGGCTATCACCTTCATCCTAAAGATATGCAAACATATAAATCGACGAAGGCGTCAAGAAAATCCTCCTGAAGGAACAATTCGGCGGAGTCGAACAGAAGACCCATCCCGCATGCCTTAGTATTTCCTCAAATTCATGATTGTATCCTTATTCTCTTTTTTGTGATTTTTGTCTGGGACCTAAGCATGTATGGTCTCAGACGGTGCTTACGTTCTTTAATCTCTGGCTAGTTGGTAAGAATTCTGTTTCCCAGAATCCCTGCGGATGACAGGTGGACCAAGAGATGCCAATAGAATGTATCGATACTCTAACTAATAAATTTAAGACGATCTTGTATTCCACATTTGTCTACCCGTACTTGCCGACACTTTCAAGTGGGCAAGGCTCATTGATAACACCTTTCCTTTTCGTTTTCTCGAATGAAAAATTAATTTTTCCACGTGGTGAATTGTTCTGGGTTGGTTCAAGAAACAACTGATAAAGTGAAAACTATTCGTGAAAGACTCAGAGTGGCTCAAGATCGTCAGAAGTTGTATGCAGACGGTCGAGCTCGAGATGTAAGTGATGAGATTGGTGAAAAGGTCTTTCTTAAGGTATCTCCTTGGAAAGGTATAATGAGATTTGAGAAGAAGGGAAAGTTAGCTCCAATGTATATTGGACCGTATGATATCATTGGTAAGGCGGGACCGGTGGCTTACGTTCTAGTTTTGCCTAGTGATTTAGAAAGAATTCATAATGTGTTTCGTGTGAGCATGCTGAAGAAGTATCATGTGGATCTTGCCCATATCATCAAACCTATTGAGGTAGAACTGAAAGAGGATTTGAGTTATCAGGAAGTGCCAGTACAGATTGTGGATTCACAAGTCAAAATTTTGAGAAGTAAGTGGATTCCCAGGGTTGAAAGTGGTGTGGAGAAATCATGAAAGTGAGACTGCTACGTGGGGAACGGAATCGAGTATGAGAAAGAAGTACCCATAGCTTGTGGATGCCTATCTGGCAGGTTAATCTCTGGTTGCATGACCTGATTGTTTTGTTGTGATCACCTAGCTATAAAAGATATTAAAGCTTGAAAATATGACGTGTTACGTGATCACATAATATAGGTATATTATATCTAAAATTTGGAAACTTGTCGTGTTATATGTTTATGTGAATCACCTAAAGGACAAAAATGATTAGTATCAAGATAGGGTTGTTAGAGACATATGCATAGTAAAGTTTAGATTTCGAGGACGAAATCTTTTAAGAGGGGAGGAATTGTAACATCTCGTTCAGACTATACTAAATCATCCACCAAACTAATATGATGATGTTTATTACCTGATATTTATGTATGTTAATCCAAATTGATCTATAGCAGAAACAATTATATATGAATATCAATTTTGTCCTTTTATGCACCCATTAGTCAGCGTTTATAACATATATGGTTTATTCATTAGGAAAAACATTAAGATAATACCGTTTTGGACACATGGCAAAATAGGATGATCACATTATTTTCATGAAATGTGAAAAAGGATTGAATTAAGAAATGGATGGAACGTGCAGGAGATCAAACCCCACCACCACTCATACTTGTCTCACAGCTTGCTTAATCATTAAGAATCATACTATGCTCTCATATGACTAATAACATGATTGAAGTAAGAAATGAAATTAGAAAGGTAAATGAAACGTGGCATGCTTAGCAATTAAAGATTCAAATTTTAAAGTGACTTAATCATGCAATTTCACGTGGGCATGTGAGGGATTGTTTCATCAAATTGAAGATAAGGATAAGGATTAACTATGTGATCATCACTTAAGGACAAAGAAAGGATTGGTAAAGCTTATTTCCTCCAACACGTCATCATATTAGGATAATTATCATGCATTATCATCATGGAGGTGGCAGACTTTTTCCATTAAGAAAGGGATATTTAGCTGCCTTGCGGTGACTATAAAGGAAGGCTTAGGCTTTCATTAAGTGGAGAAAATAATGGAGTACAGGACCTACGAACAGAAGGAGAGAAATAGTCAGAACGTGTGGTTATATAAGTTCGATTTGGGAATTAAGGTTTCGATTAAAGAGCTAACATCAAGGTTCTATCAATTGTTTCTGGTGAGGGTCTCCTGCGTATCCTACCGGGTTAGACGTTCCTTTATGTGTCTTTTAATTATTAAGAATTATATGCATGTTAGGATAGTGGCCTACAACCCTAGGGCCGTATGTGACTTGCTGTTATTGATATGTATACATGAATCTGTTATTGTACTCGTTCTACTTACTTGATATAATACCTGATATGATATTCGTGTTCTGTTGTGATCTGATTGTGATAACAACTCACTTAGATTGATGATTCAAGGAGAATAATCTGGAATTGCTTGATCACGTAGATAGGGCCCGTATGCTGGAGACTGTATGTATGATATGTTGCAGAAAACCATGTATGGCCAATTCTGCTAGGAGTAGGTCATTAGGACGGTTGAGCCTAATGACTGAACAGTTTTTTTTTTCGAGGCTCTTACCGCGGAGAGCTGTATGTTTATGAAGTACCGGTTGGGTACTGCCTGTTCTGCCCGGGAGTCTACCAGCATACGTGAGCCGGGATCCCAAGTTAAAATATGAGCTAACAAGTTAGGTTTACAGGGTGACCTTATGATGTACATTGTGCCATACTTCGATTAGCTATGATGCCTTTTGACCTTAAGCCATGACTAATACTAGTGCTCAAGGCTGTCGTTCACTCAGTGTGAAGTACACACTGCAGCATTATTTGTTTGAACTGAAGAATTCTTGACAGAGATACACTTCCCATCCATAACAAGAGCTACATACCACAATTAGGAGCTATTTGGATTGTCAAGCGTGGTAATGAGGCCAGGTAGAATCGGAAGAATGTGTCTTGATCCTCGTTCTCTGATTTGAGTTTTCACACGTTTTGAGATATACTACCTTGTCATATGCATATGTCATGGTTAGTCACATATTGTGTATATGTCTATGTTCTGTAACCTGTTCGGTACCATATGATGTCAGTGTGACTAAGTATATGAGAAATGCTTGTTGGACTGTATGGAAGAAGTGAAACGCTTGTAGTATCTGTGGAGCATGTGACTCTGTGAAACGCTTGTGGTATCTGTGGAGCATGTGACTCCTCCTCTGTTATGAGTTCATGAGGAACTTCTGTTGGGTCATGATTAAATGAAGACATGAGTTTTCAGACCATTACGAGTTGTTTTAAAACTCTTAAAGAGATTTACTTGAGTTGTGACGAAAAATCAGTTTCTTGTGATATTCGTGCATCGTAACACCCTTGTTAGTGTTCCGCTGTATTTGATTAAGTTCTGTCTGGTTGGGGTGTTCCATACACCATGTATGCCTAACTCAAACTTGTTATTAAGTTGATTAAACATATATATTGGTTAACAAGAATTCAATATTCCAAAATCTTACAACAATTCCAATTTCTATATAAGTTAACAAAAATTAGTCTATATGCATTGACATAAACCACTCTAATCTAATGATTTTGGTTCAGTGTCTTGCAATTATGATTTGTTCCAGTGTGAAGTTCACAAGGTTTTCAAAAGCAAAAAAAAAAAAGGGGTTCATCAATGAGGAAATTGAATTTGAACTTGACATTGAATCTCCTTTCCACAAAGAAGATACACCTTCCCTACCCAAAACAGAAAAAGAGATGCTCCAAATACACATCAAAATCAGGCCGTTAGCATTGATCAACAACCTTATAATAGTCAACAACAACATGAGAAACTTTTATCTTCATGTTTCTTCTTCAATTCAACCACTCACTCCGAGATTCTTCAACTTTGTTGTAATCAACACTACGACTCAGAAATGTGTTCCCACGTAGATCTAAAATTGGGTAAAAATTTGATGAACAATATTTCCTTTCCGAAACCTTCCATTCCAATATATATCGATGAAATCAAACATCATATGAAATTCGAATTTTTTCTTCAAATCCCTGTGGACAATAACAAACCCATGTTTATTTTCAAATGTTAGCCACTAATGAAACTGAAGAAGTTTGAATTAGACATACCTAAATCCATAGTTTGATTGTCATCCACTTTTTGGATCGAAGAGATTGGAAAAACCATTCAATCAAATAACGACAAATTTTTTCAAGGTAGAAAATTTTGCAATTAGCATGGAAGAAAGGAGATGTAGAAGCTTCAAGAAATTGTTCGGGATAATAACAAATTAAGGGGTATTTTGCTTTTTATAGATAAACATAAAGTTTATATGTAACTCTTTTTAATTTGTGATCATTATTGTATTCCAAATTAAAGATCATAGTAAAAGTGTATTTTTTATGAATAGTAAAAGTGTATTTATAGATTAATTAATTAATGTTTACAATCAAACATCACTGTTTTTTAATTTTTAATATTTAGGGATTCTTTCTATCTTTTCACCACAATTATCTTAACTAATAAATTAGTTATTTTTATCATATTCTCCATTTAACTTGTCAAAATTATTGTGTAAAATCAAGACCCATATTTTATGGAAGATAAGCTCAGGGTCAAAATCATTGAAATATTCAAGAGTAAATATTAATTCATCATCCATATTTGAACTATTTGTTCAATCTTAAATCAAAATAAGGTTCAAATATGTTATTAACTATTTTAGTATAAATATCACTTAGTTATTGTTCACCACATTGTATAATATTTATAAAAAAAAAGAATTTGGATACCTATATGAATGACACCCACGATGCCATGTTGAGGAGCAAGTTAATGATGGTTATGTTGGGAAAAAAATCAATTAGAATAAATAGAACATAATTGAAATCGAAAGAAAATTGTAATCGAGGTTTGTGTTTGCACAGTTTTCTTAAGATAGATTCGCCTTACACAATGACATCTTTCTCCCATGATTAGGGCTGTTGACGAACCAAGCCGTTCGTGATCGGCTCGGTGTTCGGCTCGAGAAAAGCTCACTCGTGACTCGGCTCGATTTTAAATGAGCCAAGCTTGAGCCAGGGCATGTTCGACTCGATAGGCTCGCGAGCTGGCTCGAGCTCGAGCTCGAGAGCCAACTCGAATACTAGCCCCACTATATGACTTATTATAAACTCAATAATGAAACATGTGGTTTACCATATTCAATAAAAACTTGTAAATTTTAGGATAACTTGTTTCTTAGCTTGACTCATTGATTTTTTTGTCCCACAAACTTCAAATTGGGCTAAAATTGGACGCATCAAATGGTTTTAATGACCTAAGTTGGACTTGAACTCGAGTTTGGCTCGTTAAGTGTAGTTAACGAGTCAGGCTCGAGTAGGCTCGAGCTCGTCACGAGCTTAAAAATTCTAGCTCGAGTTCGAGCTCGAGCTCGTCTAAAAAGCAACGAACCAAGCTTGAGCATAGTGAAGTTCGGCTCGGCTCATTCGTCAACACCCCTACCCATGATACAACGATCTCAACGGTGTTTTAACACTGCCAAACGCAACCACGCTTGAGCAAAGCGACAACAAAAAGACCGACAAATGGAAAGAAAGGAAGAAGACTTGAACTTTTGGGAGAGAGAGATTTGTATTTGAAGATGTGTAGAAAACTGAAGGAGTAAGTGGGTATTTATAGGGAAACATTCTAGAGCAAACCCTTTAATTGAGCAATGTGGTATAAAACCACTTTCTCACATTGCTCTTTTCCCACCATGATACTTTGAGAATCAATTTCACATTCACCTTAAATTAATTTTGGACATAAATTTTAACAAAAAAAAATGAAAATACAGAGACAGTTAGTCAAACGCGATTTTTATCTTAAAATCGTACATTTTACGATCCACACCTATGAGAAAGATCCTGATTCACTACAAAATCGTGGGCTTCAAATCGGTGAAATCGAGAGAAAAATCGTTAAAACGTAAAATCAACGATTTTACGATTTATACGATTTTTGTAATTTCCTGAAATGACCAAAATCTCAATGGTTGGTTCGTTTTTTTGGTTCAACTGAGAATCTAACCCATTTTCCAAATCCTCTTTTTCCCAAAATAATCGCTAAACCTAATTCTGCAAAATCGAAGTTCGATCTTCACAACTCTCGCCGGGCTGCTCTCTCCTTGATTTTTCTCGTTTCTCACGGCGTGCTTCTCCTCGGCTGCAAGTCACCAAACGTCTTTTGCGTCGACGACTTCCTTCTATTCGCCCCTTCGTCGTCATCCGATACTCCAATTCTTCTCCAGCTCGTCGTCGTCCGTTCTCTGCGTCGGCGATTCATTCTCCAGTTTCGTCATCGTCTCGTCCCTTCACCGTCGACCTCGAGACTTCCTTTCCCCTCAGTCCTCTTCCGCTCCCTCACCATCTAGCATCTTCCCTCACTCGACACAAGTCCAACATCATCTTCCTTCTCCACTGCTTCAAGTCAGTAATCAACCTTCTTGTCCTTCCTGTCGATTCCTCCTTCCCTGCAAGCTCCAGTCTAATTAAATCATAGACTCATTATACCTCATCTTTCCCAGAAATTGACTCATTCATACCTTCCTCTTTTCAGAATTGACTCATCATACCTTCCTCTTTCCCAAAATTGAGCAAGGAGGGCGAGGCTACATCGATCAAAGTTCAACTTCAACTCACCAAACTAAACATCATTTCATCTACGTTCTACCTGCTTCAAGTAATTACTCTGTACTCCGAATCCTCATCCCTCTGTCCCATTTGCCTACGGTTCTATGTTCTCACTTCTCACCAAAATAGTAATTTCATTTTCACTAAGCCATCATGTACGCATCCCTCTGAGCATATATTAACTCATTGTTATAATTCTTTGTTTATAAGCATCCATATTAATTGTTATAAGAGTGTATAATTCTAAGTTTATTAACATATTATATTTATTAATAAGTATTTATATATTTTTTAGTTGGGACATAAAATCTTACATTTTACGATTGATTTTACGATTCGATTTCACCTAAGTTTTCGATTTTACGTGGAATCACGATTTTAACTACATTGTACAGAGATTAGTACACATTATGAGGGTTGTATGCTCTCCCCTGAACATTTTCATGCGTATCCAACTCCGACGTGCTATTTCCCGTCATAATGAACACACAAATCTCTTGTTTGTTCATGAAAATTTGAGAGAAAAAGGAGAGAGAAATAAGAAAGAAATTGAGAATTTTGAATTTTGAAAATGGAGAGAGAAACAATGGTGTCTTCTCAATTATATAGTGACAGTTTCATGTCAGATTCGTATTGTTTAAGTGTCAGATTCGTAATACTTGTTTTGCCCAAAATACCCCTTGCGGGTCAGCTCCATCTTGAACCGTAGGATTAATCCGACGGTCCCTATAACGTTTAGTATGATGCTGAATGACCCCTTGTAGACTATACATTGTGTGTTCACACTCTCCCCGACCAACTGTGGCAACCATTTGAGGGGGGCCCATGCTTTCTCTCCCCGACCAATTGTGGCAACCATTTGAGGAGGGCCCATGCTTTCCCTTGTTCTTTCTCCTCAACTTCTATGTTTGCCTCTTTAATTTGTGTTACTTGGAAACATGGGCTCGATGCCTAACCAACTCCATCTTCATTGGTAGCCTTATCACTCATGGTTGGATTCCCTATATTTCTCCTCCTTTTCTTCTTAGACAACATCCAAACACTGAAAATCCTCCTCAAGTTCAGGGTGAGGGATTAACCCTCTCACTGAAAATAGTATTCAAGAACACTTTATCATTAACCAAACCCTGATCATCCTTAGCTTCGATCTTGGCCGACAGACACTCAAATCCTCCGCAACCAAAGAAAATATTTCGCAAATATTCATTTCTACACAAATCAGTTAACAATTTCCTCGACACCCGCACATATCAATCTAGATCATCTTCTTGATAGTATTACCATCATCGTAAGGATGGACTCATAAAAACACTCAATCGAGAGGGTTGGTAAGTCACACCAAAACTTTCAGCACACTAATAGGAGGTAGTTAGGTCCGAAGTACGTACTCCATTCCTTTGAAATAATACAATGATCCCTCACCCAATATCGTTGCAATTTGCTTACCATAAAACTGTATGGAAAAGAATTTGCCAAGAATACATAGGATAAGTGTGTTTAGTGGCGGAAATCGGCCAAGGGGGTGCCTTTCGTAACATAGAAATTTTCAACCGTATGATAAAAAAAAATTACTCCTAAACATAAATGAAAATCAACAACATAATATTTAAGATTCATACAATAATTAAATAACAATTCACCAACACACAATATTTACTATGAACCACTACAAGATTTCAAATTTATCCTTGAATGTATCTCTTTGTCAAATATTGTATGTATAAAAATCAAACTTAGTATATAACAATGGCAACACAAAGGATAAAATGAGAGTAAATGAGTTCAAATTGCTAATCAAGAGAGGGAAGAATGAAGTATCCACAAACCAGAGCTGAAATAAACAAATCCGATAACAAATAAGTGAATGAAACACTTGAAAATGAATCAAGAGGTATTGCGGAAGGTGAACATAATTCTAACTTTTTGGGTATTTAATTTATTTTATTCCTCAACTATTTGAGAAAGGTTTGATACATGATCTATTGGGTTAATAGAGTGGGTTGGATCTTCCACATGTACATTTTTTGCTTACTTGACATGCTGACAAGGCAATTCAACCAGAACAGTTGATGGTGAAAAGATTTTGTACAATTTTAAAACATATGAGATTCATCTATTTATTTTTGGGTCAAATTCTTAAAAGGTCCCGAAACTATAGGGTGTGTTACAAACTCATCCTAAAACTTAATCCGTTACATAGTGGTCTATGAAACATGTTATAGAGTAGTCCTAATGACGTTATAAGTGTACTTTTTCAGCCATTTCGCCATGTCACCGTTGACATGTTATCGAAAATATAATTTAAAATTCATCTTAAATTGATTCAAATCTAGAATTATATCAATATAACTCATAGATTTAGTTTTGAACCAAAGTTTATCAGGTAGATTTGTTAAGATTTAGATTGAATCAATTTAAGATGAATTTTAAATTATATTTTCGATGACATGTCAACGGTGACATGGCGAAATGGCTGAAAAAGTACACTTATGACGTCATTAGGACTACTCTATAACATATTTTTTATGTAATAGGACCACTATGTAACGGATTAAAGTTTTAGGATGAGTTTGTAACCCACCCTATAGTTTCGGGATCTTTTAAGTATTTGACTCATTTATTTTTTTAAAGTATGAGATTATTTTGTACAAACCCCAAACGAATGAGACTAATAACTACCAAATGTTTAGACTATCAAAATGAAATAAATACATACTTCTAACAATAGCTTAATGCGACTGAGATGGTAATTATTACAAAACATTAGTTGTTTGTTGTCTATTGGAGGAGGGATGCATGCGGTTCATTAATCCTCCCAATTCTCGAATGTATAGTTTTGGAACTTTTTTCAGTCTTTTGGATGAAAAATGAAAATTCAGGGCGCAAGCACCCCCTGAATTACATGTTGCTCCGCCATTGAGTGTGTTACACCATGTATGCCTAACTCAAACTTGTTATTAAGTTGATTAAACATATATATTGTTTAACAAGAATTCAATATTCCAAAATCTTACAACAATTCCAATTTCTATATAAGTTAACAAAAAATTAGTCTATATTGCATTGACATGAACCCTTCTAATCTAATCGATTTTGGTTCCAGTGAGATAGAAAAATCACAATCCTCTTTGTCTTAAAATTAGCTATTTTTATTTACAATGTAATACTCTTTTCTCATTCCCCTATTTCTATTTTAGTGTTGAAGTTTCACAAGGATTTTCAAAAGCAAAAAAAAGGGTTCATCAATGAGGAAATTGAATTTGAAATTAACATTGAATCCCCTTTCCACAAAAAAGATACACCTTCCCGACCCAAAACAGAAAAAGAGATGCTCCAAATACACATCAAAATCAGGCCGTTAGCATTGATCAACAACCTTATAATAGTCAACAACAACATGAGAAACTTTTATCTTCATGTTTCTTCTTCAATTCAACCACTCACTCCGAGATTCTTCAACTTTGTTGTAATCAACACTACGACTCAGAAATGTGTTACCACGTAGATCTAAAATTGGGTAAAAATTTGATGAACGGTATTTTCTTTCCTGAAACCTTCCATTCCAGTATATATCGATGGAATCAAACATCATATGAAATTCAAATTTTTTCTTCCAATCCTTGTGGACAATAACAAACCCATGTTTATTTTAAAATCTTAGTCACTAATGAAACTGTAGAAGTTTGAATTAGACATACCTAAATCCATAGTTTGATTGTCATCCTTTTTTTTTTGGATCGAAGAGATTGGAAAAACCATTCAATCAAATAACGGCAAAATTTTTAAGGTAGAAAATTTTGCAATTAGCATGGAAGAAAGGAGATGTAGAAGCTTCAAGAAATTGTTCGTGATAATAACAAATTAAGGGGCATTTTGCTTTTTTATAGATAAACATAAAGTTTATATATGTAACTCGTTTTAATTTGTGATCATTATTGTATTCCAAATTAAAGATCACAGTAAAAGTGTATTTTTTTATGAATAGTAAAAGTGTATTTATAGATTAATTAATTAATCTTTACAATCAAACATCACTGTTTTTTAATTTTTAATATTTAGGATTCTTTCTGTCTTTTCACCACAATTATCTTAACTAATAAATTAGTTATTTTTATCATATTCTCCATTTAACTTGTCAAAATTATTGTTTAAAATTAAGACCCTTATTTTATGGAAGAAACTAAGCTCAGGGGTCAAAATCATTGAAATATTCAAGAGTAAATATTAATTCATCATTCATATTTGAGGTGAACACTCCGGTGACGCGCGTCACCGGTGACGCTGACACGTTTAATGCATCCTTAGTCACTTAGCTTGAGAGCGAGAGCCTAGGTTGAGTGGTTATAGGATAGGGATTTGGTGCGACGAGAGTGCATTGAGTCTATAGAAGGGATTTGCGTGGTCATTCGATTGCATCCTCGATCATGTTTGGCTTGTTTGTGCATTTATACCTCTTGAGCATGATGAAGCTATCTTTCCAAGTTAACCTCCTTTACCTTTGATTTACACCCTTTTGATTTGCTTTCTTGTTTAATTTCCTTTATGTTTTTATTTCCTTTTCAAACTAAAACCAATTTCAAATGAATAGACCGTCCATGAACCGTGTGAGTACAAGCTTTTGAGAGAGCCCTCGTGGAATACGACCTTGATAGTTGTGAGTGAAAACCCACACGTCATGATACATGTTGCCATACTTGTTATGTGACTTGCTTGCACCTTAGCATGACCCAGGGCTCAAGGCTATCACTCAGTGAAGTAGCACTGACCCTTATTTGTTTCCCCAGACCCTGAGTAGTCTGTGCAGGTGTACACTTGATTCTACAAGAGCTACATGCCACTTAAGAGAGCTATTTGGGTTGGCAAGCGTGGTAATGAGGCCAGGTAGAATCGGAAGAATGTGTCTTGATCCTCGTTCTCTGATTTTGAGTTTTCACACGTTTTGAGATATACTACCTTGTCATATGCATATGTCATGGTTAGTCACATATTGTGTATATGTCTATGTTCTGTAACCTGTCCGGTACCATATGATGTCAGTGTGACTAAGTATATGAGAAATGCTTGTTGGACTGTATGGAAGAAGTGAAACGCTTGTAGTATCTGTGGAGCATGTGACTCCTGTGAAACGCTTGTGGTATCTGTGGAGCATGTGACTCCTCCTCTGTTATGAGTTCATGAGGAACTTCTGTTGGGTCATGATTAAATGAACATGAGTTTTCAGACCATTACGAGTTGTTTTAAAACTCTTAAAGAGATTTACTTGAGTTGTGACGAAAAATCAGTTTCTTGTGATATTCGTGCATCGTAACACTCTTGTTAGTGTTCCGCTGTATTTGATTAAGTTCTGTCTGGTTGGAGTGTTCCAAGTTGGTATCAGAGCTGGTTGTCTTCTGCATTATAGGTATGCTACCTTTTTCTCTTGGGACGTCGCGAACCCCAAAAGAGGGGAGGTATTCCATGCCCGTACTTGCACTGACGATCGAGCGGTCATGTCTTGTGAGATGCATTGTCAGTTGTACATGTGCATCATGATTTGAAAATGATTTTTGAAAACCTTTTAAAGTGAAAAAGAAGATTTCTGATTATCGAATGTTTTCTGAAAGAGGATCATTAAAAGACCATTCTTCTTGCAAGTGTACACGGGAGTTCTGTGCAAGGTGACGATGTTTCGTTGAAACCCGCCACCTGCAGTACTAGATCAAGATAAGATGAAAAAGTTAGGTGGAGCCCCTTTGAGGGAGAAAGCTCGGATTTTCAAGCAGCCGTTGATTGGCTTCGTGATATGAGAATGGTGTATAGTCATCTAAACGCTACACCTGATGAGCGACTACGTTACTCTGTTTTTCCTTGTCTCGAGGGCACGCGAGAACTTGGTGGGAGTCCATGACTCAAGTTGATGAGGATTCATTTGTTATAACATCGGGTCACCAAGAAAAAAACACTGGAAGATCGACCTGATGAGGAAGTCATTCATAGGATTTTAAAAGAAAAAGCACAGAAACCTCCACGGGTAAAAGCAAGAATTTATTTGCTTATCACGTGAACGATAAGGATTCCAACAAGGATACAAACAAAGGCAAGAACGACTAAGAAAGTTTTGTAGGTAACATCTATGTTCCTATTACAAAAACCACTACTAGCTCTGTTTCTGACGGAAGATGCAGATGACACAGCAGTATCGGGAATAGTCTCCCCTGAAATTGCTTGTCTTTCACTTCCGAAGGTACGCTCGTAGACGTTTAATTTTCGTAAGAGACCGTTGATCACGACTTTGGCTCGATGTTGCATCGGGGGATCAAACCATGCAAAGTAATTGCAATGGCTGTTCATCCTTTGTCTCAGACCAAGGGGATAGATGAGTTTTTCTCTGGTTAGTTTGAAATGATCGAAACTCAAAAAGCACTTTTTACTTACCGAGCGACGTCTTTTGCAGCTAAAGAACCTTCGCCCTGGATTCTCTTCCGTCCAGGATGTGGTTATAATTGTGGCTTCCCCGCACTGGCAAATGGGAATCATAGCCATTTCGTGGATATAAAAGAGATGAATGAGGTATTTCTTTTCCGACCTCTACTCTGATATCCGAGGCGTTTCGGTACCGTCTATTTAAAGGGACGAACCCTATTTTCCTAGCCTTTGACTTATTGGCCACCTCTCTTGTCCTTACGTGCCGACATGAGTGAGTGGATGGCGTCACAATTATTGTGACCGCTTTCCTTTCAAAATTGGCTTCCATAAAGATCAAGTTTTGAAAACTTGACCACCATCACCATCTCTCTTTCATTTCTCTCCATTGATTAGTAAACTCTCTCAATTCCGAAAATGAGCTATCAAGAGGATGACGATGAGAGTGACGTGGGATTGGTAATCTTTGCTTTGATCCTCTTGTGTGGTAAAATTTTTGTTATCTGGAAGCTGACGTTAGAGGCAGCTGAGGAACGACGTCGGGAACTCGATCGCAAGAACTTGCATGATGAGTAGACTACTATCCGCACAATTGATGTTGTGGTAACTCATGTTTTAAGTTGTGATCTTGCGTTTTGAGTTAAGGGAATAACTGATTCGAATATTTAAAGGTGGAAGAGAAATTAGGGTTTGCATTTATTTGTAACCCCTCATTATTAAACTCCCAATTACAGGTGGATTACACAGGTGTGCCTTATGGGCTCCTATAATTAACACTGGGTGCTTAGCCCTGGTGAATGGAATTTTGTGCACCCGCCCTTTGTAGTACTGTAGGGTCACCCCCTCTAGTGTGTATCGGACATTCCAGATCCGTAGCAGACGCTGTCTGAATCTTGATGTTCTCTTTAGCACGATGGAGATCGGGATTTGCAGATCTTGCAGTGATTTCCATATATCTCTGGGTGAATCCGGGTAGAAACCCCTGAGCTTGCCCAGTGCCTCTAGATGTGTCTTTGTGAACTGCAGTCTGTGCATCTGTGCGATCTTCGACTGCAGATCTGCTGGGAGATGAGAGAGAATCTCCATGAAGAGAGAGAGTTGACTGAGAGGGGAAACTCGTTTGACAGAATCCCTTCGGAATATCTTGCGGGTGTCACTCGGAACCGAGCCTCATCTGGGTTAAATACCCAAGCGAAGGGAACATTGATCTCTGATACAGGATCTACGTAAAGCTCTCGCTTTCGGCGAGGACGCGTGGGCGGCTAAGAATCATCCACCGCATCAACTCTACTTTTGAGGCACCGCTAAAGCACTGAGCCTGTGTTGTCATGTCATTCTCTTTACTTTTGACTTTCGAGTCCGAACGGCGACTTTTTGGGGAAGCCAACTGTAACCTCTTCCTCTTTAAATCCACCCCCTTCCTTTAAGTCATTCTCTAAAGAAAGATGGCTAGCTCTGATGAAACGGAAACCTTGTGTGGGATAAATTTCGTCCTTCTGATAGTCATTTTTCTCTTCGTGGCTATCACCTTCATCCTAAAGATATGCAAACATATAAATCGACGAAGGCGTCAAGAAAATCCCCTGAAGGAACAATTCGGCGGAGTCGAACAGAAGACCCATCCCGCATGCCTTAGTATTTCCTCAAATTCATGATTGTATCCTTATTCTCTTTTTTGTGATTTTTGTCTGGGACCTAAGCATGTATGGTCTCAGACGGTGCTTACGTTCTTTAATCTCTGGCTAGTTGGTAAGAATTTGTTTCCCAGAATCCCTGCGGATGACAGGTGGACCAAGAGATGCCAATAGAATGTATCGATACTCTAACTAATAAATTTAAGACGATCTTGTATTCCACATTTGTCTACCCGTACTTGCCGACACTTTCAAGTGGGCAAGGCTCATTGATAACACCTTTCCTTTTCGTTTTCTCAAATGAAAAATTAATTTTTCCACGTGGTGAATTGTTCTGGGTTGGTTCAAGAAACAACTGATAAAGTGAAAACTATTCGTGAAAGACTCAGAGTGGCTCAAGATCGTCAGAAGTAGTATGCAGACGGTCGAGCTCGAGATGTAAGTGATGAGATTGGTGAAAAGGTCTTTCTTAAGGTATCTCCTTAGAAAGGTATAATGAGATTTGAGAAGAAGGGAAAGTTAGCTCCAATGTATATTGGACCGTATGATATCATTGGTAAGGCGGGACCGGTGGCTTACGTTCTAGTTTTGCCTAGTGATTTAGAAAGAATTCATAATGTGTTTCGTGTGAGCATGCTGAAGAAGTATCATGTGGATCTTGCCCATATCATCAAACCTGTTGAGGTAGAACTGAAAGAGATTTGAGTTATCAGGAAGTGCCAGTACAGATTGTGGATTCACAAGTCAGAATTTTGAGAAGTAAGTGGATTCCCAGGGTTGAAAGTGGTGTGGAGAAATAATGAAAGTGAGACTGCTACGTGGGGAACGGAATCGAGTATGAGAAAGAAGTACCCAGAGCTTGTGGATGCCTATCTGGCAGGTTAATCTCTGGTTGCATGACCTGATTGTTTTGTTGTGATCACCTAGCTATAAAAGATATTAAAGCTTGAAAATATGACGTGTTACGTGATCACATAATATAGGTATATTATATCTAAAATTTGGAAACTTGTCGTGTTATATGTTTATGTGAATCACCTAAAGGACAAAAATGATTAGTATCAAGATAGGGTTGTTAGAGACGTATGCATAGTAAAGTTTAGATTTCGAGGACGAAATCTTTTAAGAGGGGAGGAATTGTAACATCTCGTTCAGACTATACTAAATCATCCACCAAACTAATATGATGATGTTTATTACCTGATATTTATGTATGTTAATCCAAATTGATCTATAGCAGAAACAATTATATATGAATATCAATTTTGTCCTTTTATGCACCCATTAATCAGCGTTTACAACATATATGGTTTATTCATTAGGAAAAACATTAAGATAATACCGTTTTGGACACATGGCAAAACTAGGATGATCACTTTATTTTCATGAAATGTGAAAAAGGATTGAATTAAGAAATGGATGGAACGTGGCAGGAGATCAAGCCCCACCACCACTCATACTTGTCTCATAGCTTGCTTAATCATTAAGAATCATACTATGCTCTCATATGACTAATAACATGATTGAAGTAAGAAATGAAATTAGAAAGGTAAATGAAACGTGGCATGCTTAGCAATTAAAGATTCAAATTTTAAAGTGACTTAATCATGCAATTTCACGTGGGCATGTGAGGGATTGTTTCATCAAATTGAAGATAAGGATAAGGATTAACTATGTGATCATCACTTAAGGACAAAGAAAGGATTGGTAAAGCTTATTTCCTCCAACACGTCATCATATTAGGATAATTATCATGCATTATCATCATGGAGGTGGCAGGCTTTTTCCATTAAGAAAGGGATATTTAGCTGCCTTGCGGTGACTATAAAGGAAGGCTTAGGCTTTCATTAAGTGGGAGAAAATAATGGAGTACAGGACCTACGAACAGAAGGAGAGAAATAGTCAGAACGTGTGGTTATATAAGTTCGATTTGGAATTAAGGTTTCGATTAAAGAGCTAACATCAAGGTTCTATCAATTGTTTCTGGTGAGGGTCTCCTGCGTATCCTACCGGGTTAGACGTTCCTTTATGTGTCTTTTAATTATTAAGAATTATATGCATGTTAGGATAGTGGCCTACAACCCTAGGGCCGTATGTGACTTGCTGTTATTGATATGTATACATGAATCTGTTATTGTACTCGTTCTGCTTACTTGATATAATACCTGATATGATATTCGTGTTCTGTTGTGATCTGATTGTGATAACAACTCACTTAGATTGATGATTCAAGGAGAATAATCTGGAATTGCTTGATCACGTAGATAGGGCCCGTATGCTGGAGACTGTATGTATGATATGTTGCAGAAAACCATGTATGGCCAATTCTGCTAGGAGTAGGTCATTAGGACGGTTGAGCCTAATGACTGAACAGTTTTTTTTTCGAGGCTCTTACCGCGGAGAGCTGTATGTTTATGAAGTACCGGTTGGGTACTGCCTGTTCTGCCCGGGAGTCTACCAGCATACGTGAGCCGGGATCCCAATTAAAATATGAGCTAACAAGTTAGGTTTACAGGGTGACCTTATGTGATACATGTTGCCATACTTGTTATGTGACTTGCTTGCACCTTAGCATGACCCAGGGCTCAAGGCTCTCACTCAGTGAAGTAACACTGACCCTTATTTGTTTCCCCAGACCCTGAGTAGTTGTGCAGGTGTACACTTGATTCTACAAGAGCTACATGCCACTTAGGAGAGCTATTTGGGTTGGCAAGCGTGGTAATGAGGCCAGGTAGAATCGGAAGAATGTGTCTTGATCCTCGTTCTCTGATTTTGAGTTTTCACACGTTTTGAGATATACTACCTTGTCATATGCATATGTCATGGTTAGTCACATATTGTGTATATGTCTATGTTCTGTAACCTGTTCGGTACCATATGATGTCAGTGTGACTAAGTATATGAGAAATGCTTGTTGGACTGTATGGAAGAAGTGAAACGCTTGTAGTATCTGTGGAGCATGTGACTCCTGTGAAACGCTTGTGGTATCTGTGGAGCATGTGACTCCTCCTCTGTTATGAGTTCATGAGGAACTTCTGTTGGGTCATGATTAAATGAAGACATGAGTTTTCAGACCATTACGAGTTGTTTTAAAACTCTTAAAGAGATTTACTTGAGTTGTGACGAAAAATCAGTTTCTTGTGATATTCGTGCATCGTAACACCCTTGTTAGTGTTCCGCTGTATTTGATTAAGTTCTGTCTGGTTGGGGTGTTCCATACACCATGTATGCCTAACTCAAACTTGTTATTAAGTTGATTAAACATATATATTGGTTAACAAGAATTCAATATTCCAAAATCTTACAACAAATCCAATTTCTATATAAGTTAACAAAAAATTAGTCTATATTGCATTGACATGAACCACTTCTAATCTAATCAATTTTGGTTCCAGTGAGATAGAAAAATCACAATCCTCTTTGTCTTAAAATTAGCTATTTTTATTTACAATGTAATACTCTTTTCTCATTCCCTTATTTCTATTTTAGTGTTGAAGTTTCACAAGGATTTTCAAAAGCAAAAAAAAAAGGGTTCATCAATGAGGAAATTGAATTTGAACTTGACATTGAATCTCCTTTCCACAAAGAAGATACACCTTCCCTACCCAAAACAGAAAAAGAGATGCTCCAAATACACATCAAAATCAGGCCGTTAGCATTGATCAACAACCTTATAATAGTCAACAACAACATGATAAACTTTTATTTTCATGTTTCTTCTTCAATTCAACCACTCACTCTGAGATTCTTCAACTTTGTTGTAATCAACACTACGACTCAGAAATGTGTTCCCACGTAGATCTAAAATTGGGTAAAAATTTGATGAACAATATTTCCTTTCCGAAACCTTCCATTCCAATATATATCGATGAAATCAAACATCATATGAAATTCGAATTTTTTCTTCAAATCCCTGTGGACAATAACAAACCCATGTTTATTTTCAAATGTTAGCCACTAATGAAACTGAAGAAGTTTGAATTAGACATACCTAAATCCATAGTTTGATTGTCATCCACTTTTTGGATCGAAGAGATTGGAAAAACCATTTAATCAAATAACGACAAATTTTTCAAGGTAGAAAATTTTGCAATTAGCATGGAAGAAAGAGATGTAGAAGCTTCAAGAAATTGTTCGGGATAATAACAAATTAAGGGGCATTTTGCTTTTTTATAAATAAACATAAAGTTTATATATGTAACTCATTTTAATTTGTGATCATTATTGTATTCCAAATTAAAGATCACAGTAAAAGTGTATTTTTTTATGAATAGTAAAAGTGTATTTATAGATTAATTAATTAATCTTTACAATCAAACATCACTGTTTTTAATTTTTAATATTTAGGATTCTTTCTATCTTTTCACCACAATTATCTTAACTAATAAATTAGTTATTTTTATCATATTCTCCATTTAACTTGTCAAAATTATTGTTTAAAATTAAGACCCATATTTTATGGAAAAACTAAGCTCAGGGGTCAAAATCATTGAAATATTCAAGAGTAAATATTAATTCATCATCCATATTTGAGGTGAACACTCCGGTGACGCGCGTCACCGGTGACGCTGACACGTGGCAGCGAGTGATTGGCTCACATAATACTAATTTTTTTAGCACATATTTAGTATTCTAATTGTTCTGGATGTATCAAATGGTCACCCAATTCAATAAAATCGTCAATCCAATTTTCTATCCAACATTTTATCCGTTAAGTCAAAGATTTGTTTGGACATGACAATTTATTTACCTTCTCTCTGTCTCAAACAGTCAAAGAACCATCAACGGCATCAACGACCCATGAGCATCAACGGCAGGCAAAGAACCAGCTCAAGCTGCTGAGGTTTCGAAAGATGCAGACATTGTCTCGGATGCCCTTCTCGTGGATAAGAATGAGACACAGGAGCAGCCGAAACTTAGTCTGGCTTCAGATAGTGTCGAAACGGCAGTGATGCTGAAGGATATCGATATTACATCTTCTGAAGCAAAGGACACTGATAAACCACGCTCCACAAGTGCTTTGGTTGAAAATGGAGCAACTACAGGTCTCTCGCTCTCTCTGGTTCCGTACTATTACCATGGTTTCATAATAATCTATCAAATCTTTCCTTTATGCCTTTTTGCCTACCGATAAGTCCGATTTCAGCTTTCTTGTTTTCCATTTGCAGATGAAGACCAAAAGGATAGTACAACGGAAAAACCCGATGACGAAGGGACTAAAGATAGCAGCAAAATTGACAAGCTAAAGCGAGCTGGAGCTGCTGCAGTAAAGGCAAAACTTCTGGCGAATCAAGAAGAGAACCAAATCCGCCAACTAGCTGCTGTTATGATCGAAAAACAGGTACATTGATATTACCATCTCCTAGGATCTCAGTATTTTTGAATTCGACTTCTGAATGAGGTTTCATACTGTTTCAGCTACATAAACTTGAAATGAAGCTGGCTTTCTTCAACGATATGGACACTCTAATTCTTCGGGTAAAGGAGCAGCTTGACGGGTCAAGACAAAGACTTTACCAAGATCGAGTTGCAGCTCGTCTCGGGTTTGCAGCTTCATCGTCTAAACCCGTCTAGCCCGCTCTTGCCGCCAACAGAATAGCAATGAACTTCTCCAATGCATTTCCAAGGCCGCCTATCAGCTTGACTTCCCAAATGCCACCGATTCCCCGACCATTGGGGGCTAACACTTCGGACCCTTTGAGCCCTGCAATGGCAGGAAATTCAACTAGGCCTTCTAGTCAGGATACTGCATCTTCAATCGAGACAAAGTAGCAACTTCGTGGAAATGCCCGTGTAGCATCGTATTGTAATGCACCGGTCAGGTGTAACACATCTTACCAAGTGAGTAGCCTGTTCCTTTCTTATAACTAATCGATAATAGTACGTTCGATGAGGTTCTCTAGCAAGCTTACATCTTTTGTACCTCGATTACATAAAGCAAATCAGCCATTTTTGTTCATATCCGTAAATAAGAAGTTGCTAGGATAAAGACCGTCATTGTTTCGTGTGTTGTCACGTGTCGCAGAAACTACCGATCTTCAACACTGTTAAATGATTCCATTACTATTGTATATCGTCTCTGAAATCCAGTTTTGTCCATCTTGTTGTCCTATTATCTCAGTTATCTCAGTACCATGAATCTAATGTCTTATATGCCATCATTCCAGTTTATAAAGCGAAGGTGGCTGAAGAACGCATCGACAATGGAAGACCTAGACCCCGTCTACCGAAATGCACCTTATGCTATTGCAAGCAGTTGCAGGTGTATTTTCTACCTGAGCAATGAGCTGTCTGGAGTTGAATTTAATTATTGACGGCCTTCGGTGAAAGTATGCAACCCTATTCATGGTGTTCGACAGGCAAGATGCGGCATGTAGGGTTTTAGCGATGTTCAGAGTTAGTTGTATGTCAGTGTAAATGATAATGTAGTACCTAGTTTGCAGAACTGCAGAAGATGTTTCTGAAACTGTATTGTACTATTGTAGAAACTGAAGAATGTGATGGCTTCTTTTCGACTTTGTGTTGTCTTTGGAAATTTAGACACGATTAGCACACTTACGATTGTTAATCCACTGAAACAATGACCGAAAACAAATTGGAAAACGAAGCAAATAAATGAAGTAATAAATTAATCTGTGTGCAGAAATCTCCAAAATTTTGAAAATATAGAGCACTAGCACACTGAAAAATTTAGTTCATGATTTTTAAAAGTTTACAAAATTATGACAAATTTAGCCTATTTTTTTTTTAAACTTGATAAAACTATTCATTGAAAATTTTAGCGGATGGAATGTTTGAGAGAAGGTAAATAAATTGTGATGTCTAAACAAGTCTTTGACTTAACGGATGGAATGTTGGATAGAAAATTGGATTGACGATTTTATTGAATTGGGTGACCATTTGATACATCCAGAATAATTAGAATACTAAATATGTGCTAAAAAATTAGTATTATGTGTACCAATCACGCACTGCCACGTGTTGACGTCACTGGTGACGCGCGTCACCGAAGTGTTCACCCCATATTTGAACTATTTGTTCAATCTTAAATCAAAATAAGGTTCAAATATGTTATTAACTATTTTAGTATAAATATCACTTAGTTATTGTTCACCACTTTCTCATAATATTTATAAAAAAAAAATTTGGAAACCTATATGAATGACACCCACGATGCCATGTTGAGGAGCAAATTAATGATGGTTATGTTGGAAAAAAATCAATGTGGATTAGAATAAATAGAACATAATTGAAATCGAAAAAAAATTGTAATCGAGCTTTGTGTTTGCACAGTTTTCTTAAGATAGATTCGGCTTACACATAGATTCGGCTTACACAATGACGTCTTTTTCCCAGGATACAATGATCTCAACGGTGTTTTAACACCGACAAACGCAACCACGCTTGAGCAAAGCGACAACAAAAAGACCGACAAATGGAAAGAAAGCATGAAGACTTGAACTTTTGGGAGAGAGAGATTTGTATTTGAAGATGTGTAGAAAACTGAAGGAGTAAGTGGGTATTTATAGGGAAACATTCTAGAGCAAACCCTTTAATTGAGCAATGTGGTATAAAACCACTTTCTCACATTGCTCCTTTTTCCCACCATGGTACTTTGAGAATAAATTTCACATTCACCTTAAATTAATTTTGGACAGATTATATCTCGTTTCGAAGCTCTCTTGTAGAAGAACATAAACATGTAATCACCTTACAAAAAGGTGTTACTTAACCCACTCATAATCTGGTTTTGGAAATTTATAGCACTTTATTCGTTGCTATGTACCGTCAGTGGCAAAACGCGTGAATATGTCCAAAAATAGACAAATGTGACCTGCAACTAGCGCGTAGTCAGCCAGCCAGCGGAGGGCTGCTTGGTTTGCTTCTAATACGTGAATTGCAAATGTGGCCAAATTGAAATTTGGTCACTTTTCTTTACGTATTTTACAGATGGATTATTATTATTATTATTATTATTATTATTATTATTATTATTATTATTATTATTATTATTATTATTAATTTGATAATATAAGCCGAACTTGATAAAATGATAATATATAAGTTAGGATTAATTAAAGAAAATTGTATTAGCCGTCACAATCCTTGAATTACAGATCCCGATGTCACGTTTGTTGGAGGCATAACAATCAAGGACAACGACAAACGTGACCTCGAGATTCGTAATTCAAAGTTAAAACAAATGTGACCCGAGGTCACGTCCCGCTGGTCTGGCTATGCGTTGATTGATTTAAAGTTAAAACAGATATGTTTGTCGTTGTCTCCTTGATTGGTGTGCCTCCAACAAACGTGACATCGAGATCCATAATTCAAAAGATTGTGGCAGATAATACAATTTTATTTAATTAATCCTAGCTAATTATATATATTATCATTTATCAAGGCCGACTTGTATTATCAAATTAATAATAATAATAATAATAATAATCTATCTGTAAAATAGGTAAAGAAAAGTGACTAAATTACAAATTAACTATATTTGGACCAAATTGCAATTTGGCCACATTTGCAATTCATTTGCGGTTCACGTATTATGATAAAAGCAAAGCAGCCAAGGCCGCGCTGGCTGGCTGGCTATTCGTTGGCTTCAAGTCATATTTGTCTATTTTTGGACATCTTCATGTGTTTTGTCGCTGACGGTACATAGCAACGAATAAAGTGCTATAAATTTTCAAAACTCCTCATAATCCCAATTTGGTTTTACCCATTTTTTTCAACAGTCCCCCACGTGAATGAAAACTGGACTCAAGACTCTGATGACAACTTTGCTCAACGGTCAAATCCTGCACAGGATAGGTAGGTGTTACCTCTTGAACCTTCCCTTATGAAGCATACCGACTCTACTCGCTAGATGGTAGACGCGATGTCCTTGAACCATCATGTCGCTCGTGTAGACGATGATACACTACACACATGATCCTTCCTAACGTGATCTTGTTCTCACTGTTATGTTCATATGGCCCTGAACATCTGCCTAGTTCTGCGAAAGTTTAAGGAATTTGCGCCCCCACAATTCTCATGAAGCGGCCCAACTTCACTCTAACATATGTGATCCTTATATCATAATCATTAAAAAGCCTTTATGCTTATCCTTGACCATTATCACTGTTTATAGGAATGAGTTGGAGTTGCCCCCACAGTGACTCTACTAGTTCATTCAAGTAGGTTGTACCTTTGAACCTAGATCTTGGAATCTCCGGTCAACTAGCATTCTCAAGCTCTGCTTCATTCACTTTGTCGGGAAGATCTAAAAAATGCTCATTATTGAACTTTTTAAGATCACTAGATTATTGTGGCCGCGCGATGCCGCGGGATTTAAACCAGAGCTAGTATGACACTGCTCACTCGTACATGAAGATGTAACTATAAAGTTGTGAAAGTAATGTAATAGATGATTGACAGAATATCTTTAAAATGTAACAAGTCCATAAAAACACGAATGAATAATGAGCTTCTCTCGATGCTATGCTACTCACTCGTAAAAGGTTTATATGTGGCATGTTTGATCCAAAGGCACACGCCTATACTTGCTCTCTAAGTTACTTTTCGGTGCTAGGTCCATGATTGATACTCATTTGTATTACTTGCCATCCTCTTGATAGAACCGCTCTCGAGTCCCCAACATTAGTGTTTCTGTAAGCAAGAAGGTACTATATATGCCAAATTGCAATATTACTTGCCATCATATTGCAATATGATAACTTCAATGAGATTATTAGTGTTACCTTTTACGAAGCTGAAACCATGCTTGATTAAACCTTCATGGTTATTTCCTCCACCGGAGCTAGAAGAGGAAACAGCCTCCTGTAAACTCTGTGTGAAGAACACAAAAGGATCATTGCTTGAAAGAGTAGCGTTAAGAAAAACTGATAATACCATATATATAAAAGTGCAGCCTATCATCCACAATCCACATGAAAATAAAGAACAACAGACTGCATCTACAAAGCAAGATGGACCACCGTAATTGTTAGAAGAAGCAAGCAGAGTAAAAACAACTATATGAAATGAAAGCATCCAGGAGGGAAAAACAAAACCTCATGAACTATCCACAAAGTTTCAGGTGGGAAAATTTAGTCGGAGATGGAGAAGATGTCCTGCAAATTAGGATAAAAGATGTTCCATAGTCACAATAAATAGTACAACCAAAAGACACTGAATCAATTAAATCTGGATATGCATTTATAATTAACCTGAAAAATTATCTGAAATGCATAAACCCATTTCTAGCAGGTTGGCAATCCAGAACTGCAATTTGGCAAGAAGGATTTGAGGCTTTCATTGACATGGAACTTCAAGCAGATTCTGGGTATCAAGCTCTACATTACCAAGCTATATCCACTTATCTTTTGTGAGGCCTGCACATTCATAAAATCTGCAGATTAACAATCAAATAAAGATGTCATAATTGATAATTCTTGGTCTCCTTTCTAAGTAGAGTTACAAAATGCCTAAATGCCTAAAAAAGGAGAGGAACTCACATCATAACAGAAACTAAACTATCTAGTACATTGAAGTTTCTTTGTTCATGTTAATCTCAGGAACAATTTATGTATCAAATAAGAAACATCTGAAACCAGTCCAATGATGTAATGAAGTTATCAAACCACTCCAAGCCATCCAATGATTAGCATCTCTACAACAAATTGTATCTTTGATGACATAATAGATAAAACAAAAGAACATCTTCAGAAACATTAAAAACCACTATCTTCAAAGCAATCCAACCAACCATTGAATAGCCCATCCCAACCAAATAACTTAGTTGCAATCTCATGATACAAAAAAATTGACATGTACCTTCTCCACTCTAAAACGAAAACTTAATCTCAGCTTAAACAACATCAACGAAGAACATTTTCATCCCAATCCATCAAAGTCAGTAGAACTCCAGGATTGAAACAATTGAAGATCAGGCGCTAGGAAATTCAGCTCATTGACGAAGATTACTATCGAAACAATGATTAGTTTTGTACCAGGCACATACACGATAGGAAAAACATCTTGGGCACTCGCTGCAGCAGTGTTGAGTGCATTTGCTAAAGTACACACATGTTATTTTAGCAAACAAAATGATAAACCATTAGGATATTGAAATATACCATCAGCAAGCATCTGACTGAAACTCCCATCTTCCTCGCATTATAATCCTGGAAACAGAAATACCAAGTTAAACAAACTGATCAACCGAACTACATGATCCTAATTTATTGTGATGAGTAGAGAAATCGAACGAATAATGCAATGGTTGCGCAATGGACATCTAGAACCCAAATGACTCGATCTAAGCTTTGGTTGACTGTCTACGATAAATTCAAAGTACTGGCGACTCTGTTACCTGAAAATTTTAAAAATACAGATGGAAATTTCAAATAAGCTTGGATATGAATTGGAAGGGGAATAATGTTCCAAGGAATTAGAAAAGCTGTTAGAAGTTTATAAGGTATCGTACTCTGTGTCTAGGAATGGGAATAGAAAATGGCAAGAATTGGTGAAGAGTTTAAGGAACTTACTTGATCTTCTACTAAGATAAAAGTTCAGAACACAACAGTATTTAGGAAGTCAGAAGCAGGAAAGGCTAGTTCTTATTTGATTCTTGAAGGCTAAAAATAAAAGGCCTCCCAACTCTCAAGGAATTGATTGTAATAAACACCTTCAACACGAAGTTGTAAATTTACACTTCGAGGTTACCAATGTCATTAGCAATCGTCAGCCACATGGAATAGAAACTCGTTGGTGCCTTATCTGGTTCTGCAGTCAGGATAAAAAAAAACATCTTAAACACTCAGAAGGAGCAGATTAAGGTTGTATTCAAAGTTGGGGTTCGTTTATTAAGGAGGAGCATCCACAACTATGGTTTCTGATTCTAATGAACCTCAGGAAGATTGAAATCAACCACCAAGATGGGTAGAAACTGGTTTGTATATAAGCAATTTCTACCTAAATTGATCAACCACAAAGATATAAGAATAAACAGTAAAATCAAACAATCTCCAGTCCAATCTTTGGTAAGCCATGGCTAAGAAGCAAAACGTCTATTATAAATCAGAATCTTCAGAGAAGAACCCATACAGAATTCACCCAACCTCAAAACATAAGGAAGAAATAAAGCAAACGGAAAGCCAAAGGTTGGTTGGGGATATGTAACTGATGCATACTTCTCACTTAAAGAAGCTTTTCTTCCAGATTCGAAAAAAATTGTAGTTCCGTTGAAAGAGAAAGCGAAGAAGAGCAATTGGAATTGTACCTTATCGAGAGTGCGGGCGAGATCTGAGCCTTAGAAGCCATGCCGAGATAGCACCTGAGAAGCCATGCCTAGGACACTGACGTGAGCTTAGATAAGGATGGATTAAGGGAGAAAGAGGTAGAAGAAGAGATAAGGAAGTGAGAGGAAAGTAGGTTTGTGAGGGGAGAGGAGAAATATTAGTTGGGGGCAACTAAACAATGCCAAAAAGAGAGCAACTACTGATCTAATTCCACCAGAATGGAACCAGACAAATAAAGGTAGGGAAGGAAAGTACTGTTCCTTAATGAATAGTAAGCAACAGTAGAATCCCCTCCGCTATTTTAGGTTTAATTAATATTTAAGATTCAGTAGTTTTCCATACAAGGTATAAAACTCTCTGCCATGTTTCCTATTATCATTCAACACTGGCTTCACAAGATCCATAAACATGTGATGCTAACTCCAATAAGAGAAGAATTTGAGAGGCTTATTCCTAGAAGTAGTTGTTTGATTAAGATCAATAAGAAGGGCACAATGGTCTAAGGACTTACTAACTATGTGACTTTACTTCCAACAAACTTCTTATGCCTGCTGAGGTTGACGAAAACTCTATCCAATCGTCTAGCAAGCACACCATCCTCTCTATTGTTGACCCAAGTGAAATATGGGCCCTAGGCACTGTACTCAACCAACTCTCCATCTTTAATAAAATCATAGAAATACTCAATACTCTCATGGTTAGTAGGAACTCTAGAGGAATCAGTATAGCTAAGAATCGAGTTAAAATCCCCAACGATCAACCATGGACTGACCTTATGCTTGCAATTCAAAAGATCAGAATATAACACCTTCCTGCCCCCATTAGTGTTAGCAGCGTACACTATAGAGCAGTAAAAAGACTTTGACAAATCAACAAAACAATGTATCATTTGCGAAGTGGAGGAGAGGACCTTTAGGGGGAACATCATTCTTCCAAAAAGCCAAATCTTCCCCAGTGTGTTTTCAAAGCAGAATTCAGAACACCAACAAGGAAAGCGAGAAGAACATAAGCTACACGTGTTGTTTTTTCTAGTTCTAGGCTCCACAACTGCAAAAACATCGACAAATTTTTTATTTATGTACGACTTAAACTCAAGAAACATGTCATTGGTGCTAAAATCTCTAACATTCCAAACAAAGAACCTCATCCTCTTTTGATTTTGGGATGAGTAACAATCCCCTTGGGAGAAACCAATTTACTTGATGGAAGAAGTCCCCAAATGTAGCAAGCCTAATAACACTCTCTAGTTTAGCATTACTCTCCTTGTCAAACACCTCATTAGTCATTACCATTCCCCACCTCAACATCACTTGCCAGCTCATCATCGCTTATCAAAGTTCCATCAGTCTCTACTATTCGTGGTATAGGAATCAAGGGAACACCTTGTTGGGAAGGTGAAGCCTCCACTCGCACAAGAGCTTTAGCTTCACTGCTCTCCCCCCCTGCAGTCTGTAAAGGCACACTAGATGAGGGTGTCCCCTCCTATTCCGTAGAACATTTAGGTCCATTGCTCGCAGAGTTAGAGGCCTCTACATCAAATTTCGACTAGGGATAGACCACTTTAGCTACCCACTTCACACTTGACTCCTTCCTGTAAGTTCTGACTTTTGGTACATCAACTTAAATAACTGAGAGCTCATCATCTCCAAGATCAACAACAAACTCAGACAATGGCTCAATAGAAGCATCTATGAGAAACACACACTTTGTACCCAACCCATCCCTCGCAAATTTGTTAATCGGTCGCCCAACTTGGCTCGCCAACCAACTGACTCCGATCCTTCTGAAGTAACTAGACCGGAGGGACATTCTTAAATACAACCCGCGTACGTATGAATCTCAGAAGGAGTGAATTCAATCGGAGAAGTACCTATACTCTAGCATCTTAGCACCATTACTGAATGATGAATGTGCCAGGGCCTAGCGAGGACCCAACTGCAGAGCTTCTCCGAAGGAAACTCTATAAGGAAGAATCATTCAGATAGAGTAGATAGCATAACTCTCCCTTCATACCCCCCCCCCCCCAAAAAAATTATGTTGATAATGCTTCAAATGACTCTGACCGGCGGTACAGAACCCATGAATTGCGCCAATCGCTGATTTCAGTACCACCTCCGGCGGGAGAGTGAGTACTCCTTCAACACTGACTGCACCGACTACTCTACAAACCTCAAATCTGTCTTTGGATCCGGTACGATTGATGCCCATTGCCCAAGTGGAGGAGCCACCAACGGCGACCATCGTCGCTAGCTCGATGAATAAAGATTTGGTATTCTTTTCCGAGAAAGTCACGCGCCTCACGTTAAAAACTTCGTTTACTTTACGTTGGATTTTGACCGCTGGATTCTAACTACTTTTGACCACTAGATTATAACTACTTTTGGCCGTTGGATTTTAACTACTTGTGTACTTATATGTACTTATACACCACTATATACTTGTATCCAATACACACTAACACAAACACGTTGTATACTCTAATATATGGGTGCGTACGAGAGTATACATGTATGTATATACAAGAATGTGTGTCCAAAAACGTATACACATTTACGATAAGTCCTCACAATACTCTGAAAAAAATAGTGACAAAAAAGGTGAGATGACTAAAGTTTTTACAAATTGAAACTCTAGAGACGTATCTGAAGATGTAAAATCACCATAGTTTCGTTTGCGATAACTGGTACGTACTTTAAATTTTTCAAAAAAATTATTACATAAAAATATAAAAACATAGTTTATTAATTTTACGTCTTCTATTTTGAACCTTAGATCTGATTAGCAATGAAATTGATCTAATGGTCCACATCGTAGACAAACGAGGGTTTTAGGATATGATTGTGAACCAGATCCCCTAAAGAAAACCCTAGGAATGGTTAAAGAACTCACTCACCCCAAACTCTCCAAGCTCTGCCGAATCTCGCCCTCCTGCTATCTCTGATCTTCTTCGATTTTTCATAGAACCCTAGCACAGCTTTATGTTATTGTCGATCACCAACGACCATCAAAGACTGCTGATTTTTTCTGATTTCTTTCGATTTGTGAGACCCTTTCAAGTATGGCGGACGTTATGGGCGCAAAGGATATAGGGGCTTTGGCGGCGGATGCTGGAATCGACCTATCTCAAGTTGATTTCGACTCGATACAGCTGCCGCCGGGCGAAAATTTCGGCGTCCTCAGGTACTTATTCCTAATCGTAGTGCTTAGATGGGATTCTGTTCCGAGACGTTTACTGTTCTCATTTGTTGTCCGTGGGCGTTGTTTTCCTATTTGTTAGTGACGACGATGATATTCTCCAAGAGGAGCAGCTAGATTACGAATCTGGATTTGGAAACATCATTGTGGTGGATAATCTACCTGTTGTTCCTTTTGAGAAATTCGAGAAGCTTGAGGGAGTTATCAGGAAAATCTTTTCCCAAACTGGGGTTATCAAGGAGGATGGTCTCTGGATGCCACTTGATGCTGAGACCAAGAAAACCAATGGTTACTGCTTCATCGAGTACAACACTCCTCAGGTACTGTTTTTCTATTTATTTGTCTTGTAAGCTTCTCCAAAATCTGGTTTGTGCTTGATTGCTGATCTCCTGTGGGGCTTCAATTCACAGGAAGCTGAGCTTGCTAAAGAGAAAACCAATGGGTACAGGCTTGATAAGTCACACTTTTTTGTTGTCAATATGTTTGATGACTTTGATAAGTTCATGAGAGTTCCGGATGAATGGGTAGCTCCTGAAGTTAAGCCATATGTTCCTGGGGTAACTTGCGCTTCTCTTCTCTTAATTATTTCTCACCTGTTGCATGTCATATTGGAATGAATACTTAGGTAATGAGCTTCGTATACAAGGGATTTATTTGTTGAGGTGAAGTGTTTTATCACTCTCTGCCTTTTTGGCGATTCCAACATTGATTTCTGTTATAACTTTGGAATATGCTTATGAGGAGTTCATTGGTTTCAATTTATTGAATTTCTGTAGTTTAAAAAGCGTGTCTTAATATGCCTGTTCCTTTGTTGGAATTACCGGAATATATACCCTTGTATTGACCTCTGTTCGTATTATGCTTAAGTTTTCCACTTGCTCTTAGTTAAGAAGAAAGTAATCACAATTTTATAAGGTAATTATTTTGATTTCGCATTGGCAGTGCCTACTCCAATTTGTAGGTAGAACTCTGGTTAGCAGTTGGCTACATGAATGTCCAAAGCAAGTTCCATAGAGCATTGCTTTTTCTATGTGCTTACATTTGTTACATGTATTTGATTGCAGGAAAATCTCCAGCACTGGCTGACTGATGAAAAAGCCAGAGATCAGTTTGTCATTCGTGCAGGCACTGATACTGAGGTTTTCTGGAATGATACTAGACATTTGAAGCCTGACCCTGTCTACAAAAGGGCTGTAAGTGTTGACTTCTCATTTGTTTGGAAATTATTGTGATAATTCAAATTCCTCATTGTACTATTAATTTACTGTTGCAAATTTTTGGTGGAATTGCCAGTTCCTTATCATCAAAAGTTTGCATTAAAATCTTGATGTATCAAGTAGGAGAAATGATGTTACAGTGATCAGTTTACTAGAAATCTGAATACCTAGTTCAGTAAAGTGGGAGCTGCATTTGATCCCAAAATTTGAAAGAAATAGATTTTGCTAAACAGTTTGTTTAGTTTCATAAATATTATTTTATTGATAGGTTATGGTAATTGGCATTGGCTGATGTTGATGCCTGTTTATTGTTACAGTACTGGACAGAGAGCTTTGTTCAGTGGTCTCCACTTGGAACTTACCTAGCAACAGTTCATAGGCAAGGTGCAGCTGTTTGGGGTGGTGCATCAACTTTCAACCGGTTGATGCGTTATGCTCATCCTCAGGTCTTTCAGCCTTCTATCTGGGTTCTCATTTGTCACAACTCTTTCTTCTGTTTTATTGACTTCAATAATTGATTTCAGGTTAAAATGATTGACTTTTCCCCGGGTGAGAAATACCTGGTAACCTACAGTAGTCATGAACCAAGCAATCCACGTGATGCAAATGTGAGCTTATTTAGCTTGCCTTATCTTTCTGTATGCTGTACTTGTAGTTATCTTATGTTTTGTGACTCATCTAATTATTCTTTTCCTCAGAGGGTCTTGATCAATATTTTTGATGTGAGGACCGGTAAGGTCAGGAGGGATTTTAAAGGAAGTGCTGATGAATTTACGGCTGGAGGAGCTGGTGGTGTCACAGGTGTTCCGTGGCCAGTTTTCCGGTGATTACTCTTTGACAAATGATTGTCCACAATTTCATTGTTCCTCCCCCTAATTGTCGTGGCCTAACAATTCTTTGTTATTTTATGTAGCTGGGGTGGCGGAAAAGGTGATAACTACTTTGCAAAATTGGGTAAAAATATGATCTCTGTGTATGAAACCGAGACTTTCAGTCTCATTGATAAGAAATCTATAAAGGTTGAGAATGTTGTGGACTTTACTTGGTCTCCAGCTGATCCAATTATTGCACTGTTTGTCCCTGAGCTTGGTGGTGGTAACCAGCCGGCTAGGGTGAGTCTTGTTCAAATTCCCAGTAAACAGGAACTGAGGCAGAAGAATCTTTTCAGTGTCAGTGACTGCAAAATGTACTGGCAAAGTGCTGGGGACTATCTTGCCGTACAGGTGGATAGATATACAAAGACCAAGAAAAGCACATATACTGGCTTTGAGCTTTTCAGAATTAAAGAACGTGATATTCCCATCGAGGTTCTGGAGCTTGAAAATAAAAATGACAAGATCATTGCTTTTGCATGGGAGCCAAAGGGTCATAGGTTTGCTGTTATTCATGGTGACGGTCCTAGGCCTGATGTAAGCTTTTACTCAATGAAGACTGCTCAGCATTCTGGCCGAGTGTCCAAACTTACTACTCTGAAAGGAAAACAGGCAAATGCTCTTTTCTGGTCTCCTTTGGGACACTACTTAATACTCGCAGGAATGAAGGGTTTCAATGGTCAATTGGAGTTTTATAATGTTGATGAGCTTGAAACCATGGCAACTGCTGAGCACTTTATGGCTACCGATGTGGAATGGGATCCCACTGGAAGGTATGTGCTTTGCTTTCTGTATCATTGAGGCAATTAAATAAAGTGGCATTGTGGTTGTCAGTCTGCCATGTTCGATATATAATTGACTGTGTTAGATTGTTCTTTAAGGATAAAGTGGATTCATTGCTGATTTATGTTGTGTTGGTTTTCAGGTATGTCGCAACAGCAGTGACTTCAGTTCACCATGAGATGGAAAATGGGTTCAATATCTGGTCCTTCCATGGAAAGCAACTCTATAGGATATCGAAGGATCATTTCTTCCAGGCAAGTCTACTGGCTGAGTGTTTTTATTACTGGGATGGACTTGGTCATCATAGTTGCCTCATCTTCTTCTTGTTGTTGTACATGTATAACAGTTCCAATGGCGCCCAAGGCCACCCTCATTCTTGAGCCCCGAAAAGGAGGAAGAGATTGCAAAGAACTTGAAGAAGTACAGCAAGAAGTACGAGGCAGAGGACCAGGATGTGTCGTTGCAATTGAGCGAGCAAGATAGAGAGAAGCGGAGATTGATCAAGGATGAATGGGCACAGTGGGTGAGCAAATGGAAGAGGCTGCATGAGGAGGAGAAGCTTGAGAGACAGCAGTTGAGGGATGGAGAGGCCAGTGACGAAGAAGAAGTTTACGAAGCTAAGGAAGTTGAAGTTGAGGAAGTGCTCGATGTTTCCGAGGAGGTGGTTTCATTCGAGTACGGACAGGAGTAGTAAGCATGAGTGGGATTGCATAAGCTTTGCAATTTACATGTTAGGTTTCTCTACTGTTGTTTTTTTTGGACTTTTGATGTCTGTCTCACTGATGAATTTATATTAGAATTTGTTTAATCACCGGCAGGAACCGCTTGCTCAATTTTGTTAGACGCCCTTTTGGTGTGGGATGTTATTAATTGGGTTGAATCTTTGTTGAGTACATCTGTGAAACTGTAGACGATGTGAAGCTAATTACGAGCATGAAGAGCAGGATTCATGGGAGCATAATGGGTATCCATAACATGGATCCATTTGAGTAGAAACAACCCTTTTAATTGATGTTCAATTATGTGTAATTTTAATTGAAGAATAAGGCTTTGGTTTTAGGCTTGGCAATTAGTATCTTGTAATCCGATTGATTTGGGCAAAGGTTACCCTTCTTTTTTTTTGTCAATAACATCGATATTTATTCATCATCAAAGGCCAAAGGTCCGGATACAGAGATTTGAAAGATAAGAGTATGAAATCCAATCTGTAGGAAGAGAATTGTCCCTCGTGGCCTTAGCAATCCAGTTAGCCGCCTTGTTGAGACGCCTAGGGACGAAGGCTATAGAGATCCATGGACATTGATTAAGGATGTTCCGCATCGCTGACAACCATGTCGCACAAACCCAAGGTCAAACTATCCTAAAATCTCGGAGAGCTATCACCAGATTCAAGCAATCTGATTTAATAATAGTGGGGTGACCTGATGACTCTCCTAGCGAAATAGCATACAAGAGAGTCTTCGCCTCCGCCATGATTGATGATGAACAAATAAAGGATCCTGCCTTCCCATCGATTATCTGTCCTTGAGAGTTGAACATAATAACCCCAAAGCCGGGCGGACCCGTTGATGGGAGAAAGTTGACGGGTATGGGCAAACTCGGTACCCAGTTAGAGTAATGGTGATGATGAGTTTGAAAGTATCCGGCCCATACCCAATCCTATGAGTACCCAATATGAAACGATGTTGAATTAGCCACAATATATCATTTATGCCTATGTTAAAAGAACCAGAACCAATATTTCCTTCTGTCGTTCAGTTCTTCACTTCAACTCATTGTTCGAGCAGTCCGTCGTTCCCTCTAAAACTATATAATGCTCTGAAAACTATAGCTCCATCTTGAAAATCTCTTTGCAATCCAGATGTAGAGAGATTTGCGGTTCACCCGATGAGTAGCAGGTTTACCCGATATCCATTTCGAGGAATGGTTTGGATTTTGTACCCATTTAGTATCGTTGGGCCAATACGGATACTACCCATTTAATAAATAGATGTGTAGTAGATACGTGATCTTCGGACTCGTGGTATCCATTGTCAAACCTAATTGATTTTTCGAGCTCGCTCACTATATATAAAACAAGTCAATGGCCTTTCTTGGCAACTGCAATGCCGTGAACTTCACTTCAATGAAGGTTAAGGATTTCCTTAGTCTTCTGGTCTAAATCAATTACAATCGTTGATTGTAAGGTTCTAAATTAATCTTTGGTCTAGTATACTTTTCTAGCTCAATCTTCGAGGGAAATGACAAATATGGCAAAAATATTTCGTATTACAATTTCTAGCCAAAGCTGAGATCGGCGAGTTACAAAATCTAGTATATCTTAGGCCAAGTTATAAACTCATACTAAAATTTTAATTCGTTACATAGTGGTCTTATTACTATGAAACATGTTACAGAGTAGTCCTAATGACATCATCAGTGTACTTTTTCAGCTATTTTGCCATGTCAACATTGACATGTCATCAAAAATATGATTTAAAATTCAGTTTAACATGATTCAAGTCTAAAATTAAATCAATCTAACTCATTAAATTTAGTTTCAAACCAAAAATGTTTGAGTTAAATGAGTTTAGATTTAAATTAGAATCAAATTGTTGAATTTTAAATTATATTTTTGATGACATGACAACAGTGACGTGACAAAATAGCTGAAAAAGTGCATGAATGACGTCATTAGGACTACTCTGTTCCCCGTTTCATAGTAATAAGACCACTCTGTAACAGATTAAAGTTTTAGGACCAGTTTGTAACTCTTGCTATAGTTCCAAGATGTTTTAAGTATTTGACCCTATATCTGTATAGGCCTAATACCCTCAGTTGTCACGAACTATTGCGAAATTACTCGCGTATATACCACGTTTACCCTATCTGGAGGGCGTCACCAACTATTGGATTCCGAGTTCCAAATAACACGCCGTCTATTTTTGAACAATTTTCGTCCATATCCATCCACGTGAGCTGACAAATATGCTAATGTGGCTTGGTTGTCGCACATGTGGCACGCCACGTCATTAAAATTAAATTGGAGGACTGAACTGTGACCTAGGAAGTCGGGTGACCAAATTGCAATTTTGTCATCTTCTTCTCCAATTTACAGGGAACGACTTCAGTTCGGCCGTCACCGTTTCGCACCCTCTTTCTTCTCCGACGAGCCTTCTTCCTTCCGGTGAGGCTCGCCAATACTTTGCAATCCCGCCGATCAAGTACATCTTCTTCTCGTCGTCGCTCACCAGCCTCATAAACACCATTCGACCCCCACCTGACATTTCTCCGTTCAGGACATCCCATTTCCTTGCCTCCAGATCGTACCCAACGATCGAATACGGCTCCCCTGTGTAGAAATACAGCGATCCGTCGTAAACCACGCCTTCCCGGTGGTAATTAGCCTTTATATTAGGAGTTTGACTGTCAGATGTGTGCCATTGTTGGATCGCAGAATCGTAGACAAAGACGGATCTGGATGTTCCGGGGCAGAGGGTGAAGATCTTGTAACCGGATGGGGTGGGGACAAGAGTAATTGACTCATTAGCGAAGGGGTAATAACCCTAGTGGATCTCGTTAATAAATTGCAGATCAGGAACGAAGAGGCTGCGGCTGTGGAAGGGCGAGAGAAGTAGAGAAGTCCCTTGGCGGAGGCAAGGAGAGTGAAGGAGGAGTTGCGGCGAGGTGCGGCGGAGAAACTGGGTAAGAAGGCGGAGGGAGGCAAGGGAGAATTGCGCCAGCGGCGGTGGAGGGAGTCGTAGACTGCGAAACGGTGACGGTCGAAGTGAGGGTGGGAGAGGAGGGGGAAAGAGGAGGAAGACAAGGAAGTCGGTGACGGCCGAACTGAAGTCGTTCCCTGTAAATTGGAGAAGAAGATGACAAAATTGTAATTTGGTCACCCGACTTTCTAGGTCATAGTTCAGTCCTCCAATTTAATTTTAATGACGTGGCGTGCCACGTATGCGCAACCAAGCCACATTAGCATATTTGCCAGCTCACATGGATGGATATGGATAGAAATCATTTGAAAACAAACGGCGTGTTATTTGGAATTCGGAATCCAATAGTTGATGAAGCCCTCCAGATAGGGTATACGTGGTATATACGCGAGTAATTTCGCAATAGTTCGTGACAACTGATGGTATTAGGCCATCTGTGTATAGTATTAATTCAAACAGAGCTGCAGCCGCCGGCGACGAATGCCAATCTCTTGCCGTTGACGTCATAGTAAACTTTCAATCCTCGGTGCTGTTGGCTCCCAATGATTGTTAAATCCCCATCATTACCATTAGCCGCAAAAGCCAAGCAAACTTTAGCCATTGGATTCTCATCTCCTTTCTTCAGTATCACCGCCGATGGATCCAACTTCACATCCACCGTACCCTCAAAGTGCAGCGTCATCTCCGGCGGAACCCAATCACTCTCCTGTACCAAGTTATAGCAAGTATCAAACACCTTAGTCCTCTCTGCTTTAACATAACCCGACATCAGTTCCTCAAACGCCTCCCGAAGCTTCGTATACACAGCCATCGGAAGCCGGGTCACAACCGTCCCTGAATCGATGATCGTGTTCATTTGGGACGAAGATGGTAAAAATGACGCGAACTCCAGTCTCTCCTGCCCGACTGTTATACCAGTGAATTGAACGAAGTAATTGGTGAGGCCATTGTTGTTGGGCTGAATTACAAGCGAGATCGTCTTGGTGGATGTCGGATGGCAGGTCTCTCCTGCCTGGATTCCGAACCAGAGCGACCCAGTTGAGGAATCGGTGAGTGGAAGGCAGTAGCAGAAGATTCCGAGTATATCTGTATCCATTTGAGCTAAGAGGTTGAAATAGCCATGCCCGAGACCAAGCACGCCAACTGTTCGACCAAAGTCCCCAACGAATTTTTCAGCACAACCGAAGATGAATCCTTCCTTGACCTCCTGAACCTCGGTGCCCAAGGTGAGCGTGTCGTTTGCGTAAATCCCTGAGGATTGAGAGCCGTCGTGGTAGTTGACGGAGTAGTTGCAGTTGGTGCAGGAGACATCGGAGGAGGTTGAAGACAGAGAAGGGTTGAAAGAAGTGTCGTCGTTGGAGGATGAGGAGTTGCAGATTACCCAGCTGATGTCGCTGCCGGTGTCAAAGAGCAAGGTGAAGTCGCGTTTTGGAGTGCCTAATCCTACGGTGACGATGAAGAATCCGTCGTCCGGCGTGAGAGTTAGGGTGATTCCTAACCCGTATTTGTCGGTGTGAATGGGTGATTCTGATTCCAGCTCTTGCCGCTGCAGTGTGGAGGGAATTAACTGCTGCGTTCTGGCTCCATCGGCGCCGATCAAAACATATGAAGCGAATATGATTATGAAGTGAAAATTATCAATTAGTAGGATGGAAAGCTTGGATATTTTGGAATTTGCAGAAGCCATATTGGTGCAGAGGAGCTCCTGCTCTAGGGTGGATGTAGCAGCTCAGAGTGTTTATTTATGAATCATATTTCCATTTCTGTTGATTTATACCAGATTGTAAATAGAAGGATAATACACCTTTTTGCCCCTCTACTATACAAAGTTAACAAATATACCATTTACTATTTTCTAACTAATTTAACATCCTAAGCGTTTAATAAATATGTCCCTCTGTTTAATTTTTCGTCTATTTTTCATCCGATATATTAATTGTACGTGCCATATCATATTATTTGTACACCTTCTCGCCGGTTGAAATGTTCACAATAAAAAATTATTTAAATTACAAATAAAAATAAAAAGGAATACCACAAACACCTTCGTACATAATAGTGATTATAATGCTTTTTCTTTATTTTTTTTTTAAAAAATTAATTCACCTTGTGGACATCCCAATTAGCGATTGAGGACAAATAATATCACGTAACACGTATAATCAGCTCATTAGACGAAAAATAGATGAAAAGATAAATGGAGGGGCATATTTGTTAAACTTTCCAAAGTATAGGGTGTTCAATCGGTTAGAAAATAGTAAAAGGGTATGTTTGTTAACTTTGCATAGTAGAGGGTAGGGGTGGCTATTCGGTCATTTCGGTCAAACCGCACCGAATACGGTCGGTCACCGATTTCGAGTTCGGTCAAAACCTGGGACCGTAACCGTGACCGATTTGAATTTGGTTTGACCGTGCCCGAATTCAAATCGGTTACGGTCAAACTGAAAACCGGAGATTGACCGAAAACCAGAGCTCATCGCATCGCATCTCACCTCCCAAAGAAAGTGTTGACCGAAAGTGTTGAGCATCGGACCAGAGCTCATTGGCCTTCAAAAGCTGGCCGCTCTTCTCGTCGACGAAGAAGAACGGGATCTAGATCTGAGAAACGAGATCGAACGAGAGTCGGGAGAATGGATTTTGCTATTCTCGCAGATCTGGATCGACCTATTCTTTCTCGCCGGAAGTTAGCGACTCCAATGGTCGACGAAGGAGATTGGTGGTTGTAGGCAAGAGGCACCGACGAAGGAGAGCTGCTGGAGGGTTTGGTCGGCGGGCGGAGGAAGGAGGAAGGGAAACAGCCGCTGAGCTTCGTCGAACGGTGAGCGGGTGAGGATTGAGGAAGAAGGGGATTTGGAGAGGAAGAGGAGGAGGAGGAAGGAGAAGAAGATTGGATTTGGAGAGAAAGAAGAAGAAGAAAGAGAAACTTGGAACTGGAGAGGAAGAGGAAGAAGGAGGAGAAGAAGAAGATTGAATCTAGATGTGCAGAGGAAGAAGAAGACTAATGTGCAGAGGAAGAAGAAGAAATCGGTGAGGAAGAAGAAGAAATCGGTCTAATCGGTCAACAGTTCGAAATCGGTCAATGACCGAATTATAGGTATGTAACCGAAGGGTTGAATCTTATAACCGCAGCCGTTTTCGAGTTGGTGAAATCGGTTAATCGGTCATCAAAACCGATTTCAAATCGGTCATCAACTCAGTTTGACCAGAACCAAAACCGTTTCAGCCACCCCTAGTAGAGGGGCAAAAAGGTGTATTAACCCTAAATGGAATAATGGTAAAATTTTTTCTCTACTTTACCAAATTAACAAATAAATTATTGTACTATAAAATGTTGGCCAAAAACAAATTTGTAACCAAACATATTCAGAGAATGTCAAACATAGCTAAAATTATTTGTATCACACTATTTTGACCAAATTTTTATTTTTTACGACAAATGTAGCCGACATACGTTAAAATTTTAACACCGTTAGTGACAGTGCAAACAGAGCTGGCGTGGCATCCACTTGACCGGTCACAACTATATGCCACAGTCATTATTTAAAAATTAATTGAGAAAAAAAAATGAAAAAAAATATAGTTCTTCCTCCGACGTCTGCTTCCACACTACCCTCACCGACACCCCCAATTCCCCTCACCCACTATCGCTGTTTCCTTTATTTTCACCTTATCCACACGTCTGCACCCACTATCGCCGTCGCTGCAGCCACCCACCGCCGCTGTCGCTCCACCCTACCCTCACCGACACCCCCAATTCCCTCACCTCACCATACTCCTAATTCCCCGACACCCCCAATCCCCTCACCTACACCCTACTCTCACCGACACCCCAAGTTCACCACCGAACCGTCGCCGCTCAGCACTGAACCCACTCACCATCCAACCCACCTGCGAAACCACACGGCGGCGGATCTGGAGAGCGAAGAATCCGCCGCCTCCCTCCGACGCTCTAGTTCCCTCTTCTTCCTTCTGACCTAAAACATGTCGCTTCCCTCTTCCTCCTTTTCTCTAACTCGTTTCGGCCGCCGCAAATCGACGGTAGTTGACGGAGACAACGATGGCGGGGAGAGTTCGGGCGAATCGGCGACAGACGAGGTCGTAGCCGACACTAGCGGGGCTGAGGAAGGCAAAGCCTCCACCGTGGAAAAAAAAACGAAGATCGGGAGAGTGGCAGAGGTGCTAGCAGCGGCGGTGGGAGTGTAGTGGCGGAACCATAAATTGCGAGAGGCATCGACGGTGACATCGGAGGAGACGATGGATTAGATAGGAGTGGAGGAGGAAGGGGACTTGAGATCAAGGCAATTGAGGAGACGGTGGTTAGTAAACTGAATCAATTAAAACGGGACTCTGTCTCTGTTTGTGGAGGAGGAGATGATGAAGAAGAAGAGAAGTTGTTGTGGCGTGGGGTAGGAGGAATAGTAGAATGAGGTCGGAAGGAGGTGTGGCGAAAACAGAAGGGGAAGAAGAGAGGAGATGAGGCAGCGGTGGTAGTGAGGAGGAGATGAGGCGGCTGAGGAAGAGGAGATGAGGCAGAGGAGACTAGGGTTTTTAATTTTAATTTTAATGTTTATTTGTTTTTGAATAATTTTTAATTAAAAAATATGACAAATCAGCTGACACATCACTTTGAGGGTTAAATTTTCGTTAACTTGGAAGGAAAAGTTAACGGAAAACAAAACATTGCCAATTTTGAGATTAAGAATAGTTTTGGCTATATTTGACATTTACTGAAAAGGTTTGGCTACAAATTTGTTTTTGGCCTAAAATGTTCATTATCATCTTTTATACTTTGATCAACTTGATAATTAGCTTCTTGTGTTAAAAATGCAGTCTATTTGTACACTCAATTTGTTGTCACTCTCAATCTGCCATCAATCCTTGAATCTTCAGTAATACCTTATTCTAACATGATATGTTCTTCCATTAAAAATTAACGGCAAGTGAACTGAATTTTTAAGAAAAGACACCATAAAAAACTTAAATTGAAAATTTCAGAATGCATTATCCCGAGGAAAGTTTGATTATTTCAACTTGGCTGTAATCCACATCAATCCGAGGACCACAAGGAGTGGACTGACTTTAAGCAGGGCCACAAACTGAGAAATTTCATACATGGTACCAATTGGCAAACAGATATTATGGAAAGGTTAGTGTGGAATATCGCCTTTTATTGTTTATTTTGGTCATAAACCTTTGTTATAAATTGTTGATTTGTTATCTAGTGGTTATTAACTTATACACCTTGTTTGGTTTCTATGATTTGGAGGGGTGATTTGGATGAATAAGTGTATTTAGGAGAAACCCTTGTTTTTTTGGATTTGTGATTTAAAAAATCAGTGATTTGAGGAAGAAAAATGAGGTTTATAATAATTTGGTCAATTCTCTCTATTCAATTTTTCCATTAAGTACTAATATTAATATTGTCATGTCACTCTTTTTCCACATCACCCCTTAGGCTAACTCCAACCGAGAGGCTAAATGCTAAAGTCTCATTTCGAAATATGGCCTCCTAATCTTCTTGAAAACTGCAATTGCTCCAACCATGACAAGAGCTAAAATGAACCAAACTTATAATTTTTCGTTGTCATTTTAATAAATCTAACTTATGAAGAATCAAATTAAAGTTTCTTACTTTGTTTTTTATAGGTTTTTATGATAATTCGAGATGAACATTTCGATAAAATTTGAGTAATTTTTTAGATACTTTTTTTCCACTTCGTAAAATATTTTTGTGATGTCGGCAATGGTTCAGTGATGGTTCACATCACATTTGGATTATGTGCCCATTTGTGTTTGCCAACTTGCTCAAATAGTGTTTCAATGATGATTCACATCACATTTGGAAATGGCAGCAATAGTAACATAGAGTCACACTACTCATAATTGGGGCAACTCAAACCACTCAATCATTGGAGCAACTCAAACCACTTATCGATTATCTACATCCAACTTAATCGGCTATAAAATACAAGGTTCATATTAGGAAAACTCACAACTCCCATTACTTTCATACCGTTTATGCAATGTGAGGTGAAGTGGAAGTGGTGTGTGCAATGTGAGTTGAAGTGGAAGTATTTATAGATTTTTTTATAGTCGTTTATGACCGCTATTTCGATATTTGTGTTTATAGCCGTTATTTCGATATTCGTGTTTATAGCCGTTATTTCTATATTCATGTTTATAGCCGTTATTTGTATTTAAAATCTCGTCGAAATAGGAGCGGACGATAAAACTCAACCGAAATTAAATGAAATTCGGATTTAAACATAAGATAAAATAAAGGAAATGCAAAAAAAGAAGTTACACGTGGCAGCGCATGAGAGGAGGGTGGGGCTGCCTCTTTTTTTGCACCTTCCCACTTTAATTTTAGCCTCCCATTCCAAAGAGGCAATAATGCCCTCCTAATCCCTTATTTAATCCTCTTTCTCATTTTGGCCTCTCATTTAATTCTATTGTTGGAGCATGCATTTAAGTTTTAGGAGTCCATTTTAATTTGGCCTCTCTTTTAATCCTACTATTGGAGACAGCCTTACCATATCATCTATTCCGACCATGACTCAACTCAACTCAACCCAACCAAACCCAACCGAACTCAACCCACTAAAATAAAATAATCAACCTCTTCTTCTGTCTTCTTTATCTGCTCTCTTCACTGCCTCTCTTCTTCTCGTCTTTCTTTCTTCTTCCTCTTCCCTTTTCTTCTCTTCTTCACCAAAGTGAACATGTACCCCAAAACAATCAGCCTGGATCAAACTCCACTGTAACATCCATCCTTTAAAATCATGACAGTAGTACGACATCGTATTGATTAGTCCAATTACTTGACTCGGTCAGCCAAACTACCCGGTTTGGTAAGCTACATTTCCAACACCTCAACCTCAAAATTGACTTCATTGTCTCCAAGGTTTTCGATAGATTTGGTCATAATTGTCAACGAGTTGAAATGTCTGGCCATGAGGATATGTTTGTTATATTTTTTTAAGAGTCAAAAACACTGGCGGTCATCTAAGTATGGGTCATGTAACAACGTGGTCACCTAACTAAGTTTTGTAACAGCGTGGTCACCTAAGTTTATAAATCATAACCGACAAGCATCTCCGATGATTTTTCACCAAATCTCCTGCGAATTTGCTAGCTTAGAAGACATCAGCCAACAAAATAATATTGTTAACATAGAGAAGATGAAATAAAAATATTTTGTTGCTCATGTGACCCTCTGAGCTGGCAAATTCACTGAAGATTCGGTAAAAAATCGACGGAGATGCCTGTCGGTTACGATTGACATAGTTAGGTGACCACGCTGTTACAAAACATACTTAGGTAACCACTTTGTTACATAACCCATACTTAAGTGACCGTCAATGTTTTTGACCCTTTTTTTTAATTAATGCGAGAACTAACATGACATTTTATGTTATCTGTACGGTAACGAAATTGACTTTATTATTGTGTTATTTTTTTTATTTTTATACAACTTTAACCATAATTGTCGACTAGCTGAAAAATTTAATTATCGAGATATATTTCCTATTAACTGATACATCTTTTTTCAAAATGGGTAAAGACATCTGTTCACCAAACAAAAACAGCTGGATGGATGGTATCTTCTCCGTTTGGAATTTAGAGAAAGAAAAGGCAGAAGCCAGCACTTGGTTGGGATACTTTACTTAGTTGGTTGGTACCTTACCTTCCTTCTTTCATAATGGATCATCATCATCATATCTGTGACCTAATCCAGCTATGCAGAATATGTTCTATCAATAACATATCATAAGTTCCATTAAACAGTCATCAAATCCCCCTAACTAATTAAGCCGTTCTTTGTCACTTCTGCTTAATTCCAGGGTTGACAGTTGATACCATATCGGGTATGGTATTAGAATTCAGATGTATCAATTGTTCTTACCGATTAATTAAGGGTGTTTGACACTCGTTTTTTCTACCAAGAAAACTGAGAGATCAGCAAGTTCACTCCTGCCGGAGAAAAGCTATCGAATCTGAAGAGGTTGGCCACATCTTTCGTATCTAGTCGATGTCAACCTGCAAAGTTTCAAAGCAAAAGCACCAAAGAAAGTACATAGCAAGGTCGGACTTTTGAAGCTTTCGTGGCTAACTTGTGCAGCTGCTCATTTACAAGAGCAGAACTCCATGGAGCTGTTCTGGGACTTGAACTGGCCTGGGCTAAGGGCTTCCAATGGTCGAGCTTCAGCTGGATTCAAGAGCTGCTATTGCTCTTTTGCTTCAAACTGATGATCCTAGTCATCAACATGCATCAGAAGTGGTCGAGCTTCAGCTAGATTCAAGAGCTGCTATTGCTCTTTTGCTTCGAACTGATGATCCTAGTCATCAACATGCATCAGAAGTGTTGGCGTCCCAGGAATTGTGGCGGGACTAGATGGTTCAGGTTCGACTTGAACATCGCGAATGCAACAAAGCAGCAGACTTCCTTGCTAATCGGGGGCACGACTTCCCGATAGGTGTATTTCCTTTTCCTGTTTTTTATTGTAATTTGAGCTACATACTTCGATACAACTGTGCGGGGCAGTTTCAGCTCATCAACCGAAGATCATGGTAGTACCAATTGACTGTAATATCAAGCTCATACAAACACGAAGAACTCACTCTGTAACGCAACTCACTACCCAGACAGAACACTGTCACTGTCAAATTAATTCTAAGGCCAAGATGGAGTGGGAGAATTCGATGATGAGGAACCGACCTGATTCGGAAGGAAGTTGCTTGCTTACAAAGGGATGAAAAGTAACTGGAAGATCACAACTGAAGACAGCCATGGAAAGTTGCTGCTATCTAGACGAAATCAGCAGAGGAATTGCTCCCTGCTCTGCTCTTACTCTCAGCTTTCCAGAAACTAAGAACAGTTATAAGATCAGGGAAGCATCTCTGAATTTCTTGCAATGTCATATCCTAAACCTACTTCCATTTGGTTCAATTACTTGTTCTAATTTAACAAACCCAGATGAACAAGACAGATGAATTCGTTGTTGCTGCACTTTTCTTTTTATTATCTGTACACAAAAGCGACCCAGGGGATTCTCATCCCCAACATTAACAAAGCGTTTTACATTCAATCATGAATTCAATTCATCCAAGCAAAAGAACTTCATAGAGAAAAGAAAATGAAAAATTGAACTCTGGCAATTGAAAAAAACTTAAGACCAACCATTACAGTGTTTACCTTTTCCTTCATCTCAATTCATCTTCATCCTCCCCGGATTCATGATGATTCACCTTCGCCAACCCTATCCCTCGCCCTACCGTCTCCGATTCCACAACCGTCGCTGATGACATCTCCATTTGGCAAACCCTAACTGCTCCCATCAATCTCTCCGGCAGCTCATCTTCCTCCTGTGCCTCCACCACGAATCCCATGTCTATCGTCACGTTCGTCACGCATCCCAACGCCAGATGCAATATCGCCGTCGCTATCGCCGAGCTCCCTATGTCCACATCGATCTCCAAGTAATTCGGACCCCTGTGGTAATTGCACGTCAGTGCTTTCCCCAATACGCACGCGCTGTAATTCCCCACCGATTTCCTCACCACCCATGGCCCCTTTACTATCCGATTCACGATCTTGAACCTCTCGTTTCTGTACGCATCGTCTCCGTTCACGAATTTGTACAGGTGGCTGTCCGGAGGAAGCGGATCTTCAGATGCGAAGTAGAATACTGCGCTGTGCTGGTCTTTCCCCGGTACCTGGAGGTTCACTGCAAGGACGAAGCTCTTGAGAGACTCCCCTTCCGACTGCGCCTTTCGTAACGCCTGGGTGACTCGGTTGTCGGGACGGCCGAGGACGTTGTCCAGTTTTGCGGTGGATTTGAGCCAATCCATGCCGGCGGGGGAGAGCTGGTAATTGCCGCTGGGAGATTTTTGTTTATTGGTTAAGTAACTCTTCGAGCGGAGAGAGAATAGGTCACCGGGAGGTGAAGCCCATCCATTTTTTCCGGTATCGAGGTCTACGTGGCGGAGGGAACCACCGTTGATTGACTCCGAGATCCAATCGGGAGTGGCGGAGATCCGAAGTTTCGGTGTGGCCGGTGACATGTTTGTTGAAGGGGAATTTAACTCTCTCAGTCTCGCCTGACTGGATTTTGGTTTTCTTATCTCTTTTCCGGTAAGGATTTTTATTCGGAGGAGGAGAAGGTGAGACGGAGGACTCTCTCTGTTACGGGAGAGACAAAGTGTGCAGATGCACGAAAGGATGAACTAATAAGATGAGTCGCAAACTGGTGCCCCTAATGTTCTGAGAAACTACGAAAATGCCAGTGACAACTCACCCTAGCTTTATTTATATTTTGTAGTTTAATTATTCCCTATTTTTAAATATAACTAGGCTTATCTTCAGCTCAACGACTACTCTCTCATTTGATCTAATTATTGATAATTTAAAGAAGAAATGTATAATTGGATGAAATTTATAATTATCAAATTTTTTTTTTGAAAGGCATAGGGAGATCCTTAATTATTATTAGACACTAAACATGGTAAACATACGCGTACAAGGCATATCTTTATCGTGAACAGATTCAAAGGGCAAATTCTACCATTAGGACACCCCAAAGTGTCCTCACATGAGGACACCTCTTCTGGCCATAGGATTTAATTTTAAAGATCTGAATGTCAATATTAATATGACATAAGGGTAATTTCAATATTTTGTTTATTGCAGATTTTTAATTATTGTTTATTAATTTTTGAATTTACAGTTACATTGATTTTTTTTTCCTTTTCTACTCCTCTTTTTCTCAATTTAATTTATGATTAAATTAATTATTTTTTTTTAATTACTTCTTCATCTTTTTTCTCTATGCTCGGCGGTTTTTGTTATGTATCTCCGGTGGTTTTTTTTAGATGAGTTTCTCACACTTTTTGTGAAAATTGTTTCGAAATAGTTCCTCTTTTATCATTTCGGAACAATTCCTCTTTTATTGTTTCGGAACAGTGATCCATTTTAAAAGTAATGGAACGTGTTGAAAATCAATTTTGTTCCTTATTACCAAATCGGAACACAAAAAATCATAAAATCTTGAATGAAATTGGAAATGAAACAATAATATCAAATATTTGTTCCATAAGTAACTATATGGAACAATACAAACATGTTCCTAAATCGTCAAAATGGAACAACATGGAAAGAGGGGGAAGTTGCACAGAAACGAGGGAGGAAGAATGAAGAGGCGGCGGCGTGGGGCAGATCTGATGATAGCGGCGGTGGATCTGATGATCTGATGACGGCAGCGAGACTGGAGTGCGGCGACAGATCTGATGCAGCGGCGGGGCTGGAGCACGGTTGGTGTGCGGTTGCTGGTGTGCGGGGCTGGAATCTCGATCGCTTGGTCGTCGACTCCATTAGAAGGCAGCACCGTTGAGTTGGCAGATGCTTTCCTCTTCCCCTTCATCTTCTGGATTGATTTTTTTTTTTCAAAAGTGGCGAGACCGGAGCACGGCGGGGGTCGATATAACAGCTTAATTGCAGTCTACAGCAGCATCAATATGCATAATCTAATCCCATCATTCTATCTAGCAAAACAGAACAAGCTCAGTGAATTCCCTCACAGAAAGAAACGATCGGAAACAAACCTTGGAATTACTGGAACAAGACGGAGAGGCTTGATTCAATCCGAAAAAACCTAGAAACATCAAATTGAAAGGGGTATTTTGAGGAACAGCATCTGTAACCCAAATTGAGATGAGAATTCCCACAAGAATGGGACGTGATCCCATGTGGGTACTGAGCAACAGTACTACCCTTTTTTTTTTGTCGAAAGTGGAAAGGCTGGCAGCGGCTTGGCTGGAATTAGGGTTTGGAAACCCTAATATGATTTAGTATATATAGGAGTTTCAAATTACTATTTTGTCCAGATTAATTTAGGCCATCAGATCTACTTTCTAATCTTGTGGTTGTAAGGGGTGTCCTAATATAAGGACACTAAGGGGTGTCTTAATGGTAGTACATCCCATAATAACTAATGAGTGACTATCTCAAGTTTATGACCTAAATTGGCTAGAAAGTTTGTGGTACAGTTAGCCTCGTGTTAAGTACGAGATAGAGCAATTTTCCAAGGATGGGAACGGAGTTCATGAAACTCAAGAACAAGACTCGCATGTTGTTGTTGATACTGGTTTAAAATTTATTCGTGATATTCTAAAAACATCTCTAAGATTATATTGATGAGATTACTTTAGTTCAAGTCAAGTTTTTTTTGTGCATTAATGCCTTGTTCGACGGTCTGGTAATAGAGCCACTCATTCTGTGGCACATATGGCTCTTAATTTTCTCCCAGAAAATTTATCGATAATCTTATCTTTCTGAATTGAACTTTAGTCTTCTATTATCTGAGTTATTTCCTGCCGGAACACAGTTGTTACATGGATTCCCCGGGGAAGTAAAACTAATTTGATTCTTATAAATATGGGTGGAAATTTGGAGGGAATGGGAGCCCATTCCCATATTTCAAAATCCCAAATTCCCAATTCCCAAATTAGGACTCTCATTCTCAATCCCAAATTTAATCTGGGAATTTTTATTCGGGAACAGGAATTCTAATTTGGGAATCAGGATCCCAAATTCCCAATTCTTAAGTTGAAACCAAAAAAACAGAAAATAACAATAAATCAGAACAATTGTTCATCATCCTCCATAATCAAAAGACGATACAAATCATGCTTTGTAAATGATGATGCAGATCATCACTGATCAGATTAACATCACAAGTATTTGACTTACAGAAGGTTTATACACCATTCAAAGGTTCAATTCTGCAATTATCTCCAGTTCAGTTCAAACTATTAATTCCAAGCAAAAACAACACAAAAGGGGATCTGAACTATGACAATTTGATTGTGCTCCAAATTCCTGAGCACCTTTGAAGAACGCCATTAGTAACCAATGCCCTAATCAGCATCCATTTCTTCAAGTGCAATCCTAGCTGCAGATTTGGCCTCCTCTAATAGCTCGTCCGGGACCTGATGAACATATTCATTCACATCATATACAAAGTAGGGAAAATATTGCATGATGCAAATGCAACCATACCAGTATAATCTTTGATTCAACATCATCAATCCATTAATTAGATCAAACAGAGGACTAGAGTTCCTTTCAACCAAGAACTCAAACAACACATCTGTTAAACATGCTATTGTTCAAGAATCCAAATCCAAAACACAAGAGCTGAGAATTTGACAACAAAATACATGGAGTACCAAATCTGGCTGTAGTACCCAGATGCCATTGCTTAAAAGGAAATAGCTTCAAATTCCTCTTATAGCTTCTTCTGTTCATTCCCATAACTCTGATTTAGACATCCTTTTTTAATAATATCATGGCAAGGATAAAATACTAAGCTAGTTAGTAGTCACAACAATACAAAGAAAATATCTTATGCAAAACTTCGTTTTTAATACCTTATGAAAAACCAAACTCCTTATAGGATACTAACTATAACAAGGCACAAGTATTTTCTATTGGTACCGAAAACTGCAAAACACGAAATCAACAAACAAGCATGCATAAACAGAAGGACAATCCGAGTCGATCGACTTCACGATCTGTCCTTAAGAATTGTTATTCCCCTCTACGTCACCCAAGGTTAACGGAATCAATTCTCCCAGGATAAAACGGATACTCACATGCGTAGTGGTGATGCAAACGCAAGTGATCGGCGAACTCAACGAACGGCACAATCACACGACTCGATTTCTTTGGAAGAATGCATGCAGAGAGAATTTTCGTGCAAAGAAAAAGTTCAGAGAGGGGAAAAGTCTGTAGGAAAAAGTGCAGGGACTGATTTGCTATTTATAGTAAATGAAGGGGTGCCTTCTGGCAGTTGGGCAGTTGGCCGGTTTGACTCGTGTCGGTTCGCGACTGAACCAGTTTAAAAACCAGGTTCCGGTTTGGAATTTGAACCACTGATTCTGGGTGACTTTCCTGGTCAAACCAAATCGGTCGGGTAGCAAAAGAATTGAATCAAATCAAATCTTTTCGATATCCGAATCCGAATCCGAGGCGAGGCGACGACGACGGCGCGAGGGCCCATCACCATCTCAAGCCTTTTATCACCCTAAGTGGGCTTGATTTCTTATATCTAGCTCCACTTTCCCATCAATTAGCAATGTGGTATTCAACACCACTTAGCTCATTCCTTCATTCACACATCAAATCCCCAACAATCCCCCACATGAATGGAGAATGCTAAGTTTTGAAAACTATGCAAAAACTGTGTGATTTGCTCGCAAGAATTAGCTGCATCTGAATAAGTAGGTTTTCCTTTGAACTTGTCGTAGTGAACATACATCGAGTATACTCGTCCATCGGTAGATTTGATATCTTTGAACCGTAGACTTTTTGTGTATACTAAGACAACGTATGTCACACAGCTAACCCTTAACCGTTCATTGGTTCTCACTGTTGTGTTCATTTTAGCCCTGAACACCGCCTGGTCTCATGAGTGCGTAGAGAACTTGGCCTTCCCTAGTTCTCCTTGAAGCGGCTCTACTTCACACTCACATAGGTGATTTCTAAACGTGTATTCGTAAATACATCATTTGACCAACTTGAGGTCAAACTTAGAAACCATTAAAACCTTGCGTTTATAGGCTTACCCTTATTGTTAAACATTGTCTCATCATGAGAATGGGTTTGAGAAATTTTGACAATGTCGAACCATCAAACACAACTTTGTTTTCTCCTTGAACCTAGATCTTGGGATCTCCAGTCAACTAGGTAGAGTTTCTGTCATGTTGATTATGTCCTTGGCCATAATCCCATTCCCCTCGATGATTTCTCAACTACATCTCTAGTTAGGCCTTTTGTAAGTGGATCCGACACGTTATCCTTTGATTTCACATAATCAATTGAGATAACACCACTAGAGATTAGTTGTCTAACCGTGTTATGTCGTCGACGAATGTGACGAGATTTACCATTGTACATAACACTTTCTGCCCTTCCAATCGCCGCTTGACTATCACAATGTATACTTTATTGGTGATAACGGCTTGGGCCAAAATGGAATATCTTCCAAGAAATTCCGAAGCCATTCAGCTTCCTCACCAGCTTTGTCCAGTGCAATGAATTCAGATTCCATTGTTGAACGGGCTATGCAGGTTTGCTTGGAGGATTTCCAAGATACTGCTCCCCCACCAACCGTAAACACATATTCACTGGTGGACTTGCTTTCGGTAGAACCGTGATTCAGTTCGCATCACAATATCCTTCAAGCACAGTCGGATACTTAGTGTAATGCAAACAAAGTTTTGGGTGTGCTTCAAGTACCCCAAAACACGTCTCATTGCCATCCAATGAGTTGCACTCGGATTGCTCGTGTAGCGACTCAACTTACTTATTGCCAATGCAATATCTGGTCTAGTACAATTCATGATGTACATCAGACAGCCTAACACTTGAGCATAATCCGTTTGCGCTTCACTTGCACCTTTGTTCTTAGCAAGAGCAAGGTTCACGTCTATCAGCGTCTTCACTGTCTTAAAGTCCAAATACTTGAACTTATCAAGCACCTTGTCAATATAGTGAGACTGAGATAGAGCTAGACCGTGAGGAGTCTTATAGATTTTAATTCCTAGAATAAAATCAGCCACCCCCAAGTTTTCATATCAAATGCCTTTGAAAGCATACGTTTAGTAGACTTAATGTCAATAATGTCTTTACTCATTATCAACATGTCATCTACATACAAACAAACAATGACTTCATGATTAGGAGTGTCCTTAATGTAAACACATTTATCGCACTCATTAATCTTGAATCCATTTGACAACATTACTGCGTCAAATTTCGCGTGTCATTGCTTAGGAGCTTGTTTAAGTCCATACAAAGACTTGACCAAGCGACACACCTTGTGTTCTTGTCCTGGAAAGACAAACCCTTCGGGTTGTTCCATGTATATCTCTTCCTCCAGGTCGCCGTTAAGAAAGGCGGTTTTCACATCCATTTGATGGATTTGAAGACCATACACAGCAGCCAAAGCAATTAACAATCGAATCGATGTAATTCTTGTGACTGGTGAATAAGTGTCAAAAAAGTCAAGACCTTCTTTTTGTCTAAAACCTTTGACCACTAGTCTCGCTTTATACTTGTCAATAGTACCATCATCTTTCAATTTCCGTTTGAATATCCATTTATAACCAAGGGGTTTGTTTCCTGGAGGAAGATCTACCAACTCCCATGTATGGTTATTCAAAATGGACTCAATTTCACTATTGACCGCCTCTTTCCAACAATAAGATTCAGAAGAGCTCATCGCGTCCTTATATGTTTGAGGCTCAATTTCTAACAAGAATGTCAGAAAATCCGGACCAAAAGATGTAGGGACCCTTTGACGTTTACTCCGTCGCGGATCATCTACATGAGGTACAACATCCATTGTTGTGTCCTCCCCCTCAGGGACAACATCCATAGTCGTATCTCGAGGTCTCTTGGAGCTCTCACCAACACTTTCGCTTACAGTCTTGTAAGGAAAGATGTTCTCAAAGAACTCTGCATTATCTGATTCTAATATCATATTAGAATTGATGTCGGGAACATCCGACTTGTGGACCATAAACCGATATGCTTTACTCGTATTAGCATACCCAATAAAGATACAATCAATAGTTTTTGGTCCTATCCTAACCTGTTTCGGTTTAGGAACTTGCACTTTAGCTAGACACCCCCACACTTTGAAATATTTCAAGCTAGGTGTCCGCCCTTTCCATTTTTCGTATGGAATGGTTTGTGTCAGTGCTATAAGGCACTCTATTGAGTATCTGGGTGGCTGTCAAGATAGCCTCCCCCACAAATTCTGTGGAAGACCAGAATTTATGAGCAACGCATTCATCATTTCTTTTAATGTGCGATTTTTCCTTTCGGCAACTCCATTTTGTTGTGGAGTATAAGGAGCCGTCATCTGGTGAATTATGCCACTCTCTTGGCACAATACTCGAAATGGGAATTCATATTCACCACCTCGATCACTTCGGATCATTTTGATCTTTTTATTAAGTTGATTCTCAACTTCCGATTTATACTTCTTAAAAGCATCAATCGCCTCATCTTTGCTATTAAGCAAGTACACATAACAATATCGAGTACTATCATCGATGAAAGTTAGAATTATGAAATTTTCTTTTTTCCCACCGCGAGAAGGTGTAGATTTCATGTCACAAATATCCGTGTGAATTAAGTCTAACGGCTCCAAATTCCTTTTAACGGAACTATAAGGATGCTTCGTGAACTTCGATTCTACACATACTTGACATTTGGACTTAATGTACTCAGATTTGGGAAGTATCTCCATGTTCATCATTTTCCGTAAAGATTTGTAATTCACGTGACCCAAACGGGCATGCCACAAAGTGGGCGACTCAAGTAAGTAAGAAGAAGATGATGCATCATTTTTATTGATGGTCATTACATTGAGTTTGAAAAGGCCATCACTTAGATAACCTTTCCCGACAAACATGTCGTTCTTAGTAATTACAACTTTATCAGAAACAAAGACGACCTTGAATCCATGCTTGACCAAGAGCGATGTCGAGACCAAGTTCTTGCGGATCTCAGGTACATGAAGCACACTGGTGAGCGTGACAGTCTTGCCCGAAGTCATCTTCAGACAAATCTTCCCGAACCTTCAATCGGAGCAGTTGAAGAGTTCCCCATGTACAGCTTCTCACCGGCTTCAGAAGAGGCATATGATGAGAACATCTCTTTTACAGCACATACATGGCGTGTAGCTACGGAGTCAATCCACCACTCCCTTGGATTACCCACCAAGTTGCACTCAGAGAACACAACAATAAAGTCATCGACGTCGTCTTCCACTACGTTCGCTTGACCCTTGCCCTTGTTCTGCTTCTTAGGGGGCCTTACATGTAGAAGCTCTGTGTCCTGTCTTGCCACAGTTGTAGCAATTTCCAAGAAACTTTTGCTTCTTCATGTTCTTCTGGGGTTGGGGCTTCGTCCCAGACCCACTAGCTCCACCGGAATTCCTCTTCCTCTTCTTGAAAACTCACATGTTCGCCCCTTGAACATTTTGACCCTTCGTTGCAAGCCGATTGTCCTCTTCGATTCTCAAGCGGACAATCAGATCTTCAAGCGTCATCTCTTTGCGTTTGAGCTTCAAGTAGTTTCTGAACACTAGCCATCCAGGAGGCAACTTCTCAATGAAGGCGGCAACCTGAAAAGTCTCATTGATTGCCATTCCCTCATTATGAAGTTCATGGATGATGACTTGAAGTTCATCAACTTGTTCGACCACTGGTTTGGAGTCAACCATCTTGTAGTCCAGAAACTTAGCAGCAACAAACTTCTTTAGGCCGGCATCCTCAGCCCTGTACTTCGTGTCCAATGCCTCCCACAACTCTCTAGAAGTAGAGAGGGGGGCATACACTGTATACAGTGTATCCGCCAACCCATTGAGTATATAATTCTTGCATAAGAAGTCAGAATGCTTCCAAGCTTCTATAGCAAGAAAACGATCCTTCTCCGGGACCTGTTCATCAGGAGTCGGTACAGACTCCTTGATGTATTTCTGTAAACCCAATGTGGTAAGGTAGAAGTACATTTTCTGCTGCCAACGCTTGAAGTCGGCTCCCCCAAACTTGCCGGACTTCTCTGCGGCGCCGGGGCGTGCGGAACCTGGTTGGTCCCGCCTTGGTGGGTCATAGATCCAGATGGATTCTCGATTCCACTCATCTTTCAGTTCACTACTGAAAAACAAAACAACAATCAACTATTAGTAACAAATACCAATAGGTTCGAGTAGACAACTACAAAAGCTGTAATCTCGACGGAGTAGAAAATCAAAGATTTTAGTCTCCACGGGTTGAGTAGAGAGTCACAAAGACTCTAATCTCAGTGAGTAGAGAGTCACAAATACTCTAATCTCAGTGAGTAGAGAGTCACGAAGACTCTAATCTCGGGGTGAGTAGAGAGTCACGAAGACTCTAATCTCGGGGTGAGTAGAGAGTACTAAGACTCTAATCTCGGGTAGGAGTAGAAATCCGAAGATTTAGTCTCCAACAGTTATGTATCACAAAATAAAGTAATACGCAGAAAATTTATAAATCGTAAGAAAGTTAATCCGCGTATAAAAGAAACGTAAAACGATCCCGAAGGACCAAACAACCTGTAAATTAAACTACTAACTAAAAGAAATATAAACGTCAGTAGCCCAAAACAATACCAAAACTGAATTGAACACAGGAAAAAGATAAGTGACCAAACAGTAATAAAAACCAATCAACCAAACCTAACTGAAGAACAACAGTATACGGCAATCATGCTTGAGATATGAATTAAAACATGAACAACATCTTGATAAAGCCATAACATGAAGAAAAGGCCAAACAACTCTTGCATGCAATGAACGTACTGAACATACAAAACATGCAATAGAAGATTACAGATGGCGTCCCACAGGCATAAAATTAATCATGCAATAACACTACTGACGTTAACAGAGAACAGTAGAAACAACATCAGCAAAAAGGAGCATGAATAGAAGCAGCTGCAAAACACGAAATCAACAAACAAGCATGCATAAACAGAAGGACAATCCGAGTCGATCGACTTCACGATCTGTCCTTAAGAATTGTTATTCCCCTCTACGTCACCCAAGGTTAACAGAATCAATTCTCCCAGGATAAAATGGATACTCACATGCGTAGTGGTGATGCAAACGCAAGTGATCGGCGAACTCAACGAACGGCACAATCACACGACTCGATTTCTTTGGAAGAATGAATGCAAGAGAGAATTTTCGTGCAGAGAAAAAGTTCAGAGAGGGGAAAAGTCTGTAGGAAAAAGTGCAGGGACTGATTTGCTATTTATAGTAAATGAAGGGGTGCCTTCTGGCAGTTGGGCAGTTGGCCGGTTTGACTCGTGTCGGTTCGTGACTGAACCGGTTTAAAAAACTAGGTTCAGGTTTGGAATTTGAACCACAGATTCTGGGTGACTTTCCTGGTCAAACCAAATCGGTCGGGTAGCAAAAGAATTGAATCAAATCAAATCTTTTGACCAAATCCGAATCCGAGGCGAGGCGACGACGACGGCCAAGGGCCCATCACCATCTCAAGCCTTTTATCAACCTAATGGGCTTGATTTCTTATATCTAGCTCCACTTTCCCATCAATTAGCAATGTGGTATTCAACACTACTTAGCTCATTCCTTCATTCACACATCAAATCCCCAACATTTTCATGCTTGACAGAGACTATAAGAGCTTCAAACACCAAAAAACCAACATGAAAAGTATGCTTCCAAAGGGTTCTAGTAAACCAGTAGATTAGTTGGAACTAGCAATGACAATTAGATGAGGAATCATGCTCGATAAATGAAATATCAAAGCGAGCTACTACTCCTTAATCCAATGGTCAGAAATCCAGGAGATTCAACTACAACTTTTAACTTCTTTCACAATCCAAAACTAATAGCAGTGAACACTCAAAACTAACAGCAAAACTTCTACATAAAAGCACACAGCAACACTTGTTCCAGACAGACGTAACATAAACTACAGAAAAACCTTAAAGTAGCCACATGAATCACCTTGTCTACCACCGGTGAGCTTGATTGAAGATGGAATTGCTCCAGATTAGGTATTGTTTTCCAAATGCCTGTTAACCACAAAAACTGAGAACTGCTGTCGTCGGATTGAAGAACTGAGAAGTTGTCGGATTGAATACTGCTGACAAAAGGATGGAGATGAACGAGGTTTCTATTAGTTATACCATCACATTCAGAACAAGCATCACCCACCAAATCTCATACCATACTAACAAATCAAACCATGTGATGCAGAGAAACACAATAGGTTGACAGAGAGGAAGTCTATATACCTTCAAACATTCTTCCACTACCTCCCTGCTCCTAGAGTATTCACTGCTTCTGAAGTACCCAATAGCCAAAAGATACAGCTTCTCCCTCTGTTTCAAAGGGCTGGTGGAATTTCCTAGGGAAGCTGCAAATGCAACACATCTTTTATCAATAACATAAACAAGTAAGAACAGATAAATCAAGCACCTAGATGGAGATAAATCAGCAAACTAAAAACAAATGACAAATCGCAGTTCAAATAAAAAACCTAGATGATAGCAACAAAACCCAGTTAAACAAGACTATGACGATCAGCTTACTCTAGATATGTGAAGAATTCGGCATGACGTGGTTGAGTAGCGGGGGGACCGACTACTGGTTTAGCGGAGGAAGAGTTTGTATCGGAAAGAAAAAGGAGAAGAGAATGGCTGCCGTGAGGAAGAGTAGTTAAACAAGAATCGTTGCCGTCGAGAATGGATGCTCTAGCTTACGCTACTGTGGAGATCGAGAATGGCCATCGCTACTCGCTAGCGTCCTCCGTCGGGAAACAACACCAACGTCCAGGTTGGACAGTCTAGCAACACAGCACAGGTTCAACCTTCACTCTTCAGACAAAATGATTCTGTCAAAATCCATAATTCGGAATGGCTAAGTTCAGTTTGGTATTTGGGCTTTCCCAAACCCAAACCCAAATTCTCATTCCCATTTTGATAAACCCAAACCCAAATTTACATTTTAAGTTTGGTATATGGGCTCCCAATTCCCTAATTAATTTGGGAATTTAAATTTGGGAATGGAAATTCCCAAATCCCATACCCAAACTTCCACCCCTACTTATAAACAAAATAAATAAAGTGGGTTAATTATCAAAACCATTGAAAGCACAAATGCCCCAACTGTTCATTAAGAGGTTTGCTACCCTCACACGTGACTTCCATTTGTTGCTCACAGCCGCCACCTGGCATCCTCACTAAGGGTTTTTTTAGTTCCCGTTCAACTCTTTCCATTTAACTTGATGTTGGGCCTCAAACGGATTAGGATTGTTGTCAGATAACAATTGAACTGTGGGAACTGTGTGTCTGCTATAACTCTCACCCCATCATTTCAATACTTTCACCGTCCGTTTCCGTAACCTTTCTCTTTCTAAAGTTAGAAGAACTCTCTTTCTCTTTCTTTTTTCGCTTGTGGTTCTTCCTCGATCCTCGCTACACTTGTGATTCGTCTAGCTCTGCGAGTGAACGATGGAGTTGGAGTAGGCTACTACCTCCTCTACCTCTCTTTACCTTCAGCGATTTTGACGGGAAGAAGATGAGTCTACAGAGCTGTCTTCTCAACTGAGGAAGACGAGGAGCTGGTTCGGTGTCTCTTCAGTCGATTTCTCCGGTAAGACTGTAAAAAGCTCAGCTTTCAGCCATCTCTCTTTTTCATCAAAGGTTCATCCTTTCTTCTTCCTTCTCGAGGTCTGTTGTTCTTTCTACTGATAGTTTCTTTTCACTTCCGACTCAATTGGGTTTTTATTTGAGCTGTCAATAGTTTTAATTACTGTTTGATACAGATGGATTTCTCGGGTTTGTTTTGGTTTATGGTTATACTTTTTTATTACGACTTATAGTTTACCATTGCTGAAATTGGGGTTCTTGATTAATTGAATCGTTGGTATGCACAAACTTCTATAACCATTGTTAGGACATATGTTTGAAGATGTATGTTATGAGTTACTTGGTAGCAAGGTTAAATACCATTAGCATTGTCATTTCGTGTGAGTTTAGTGGCATTAGTTCCATTAGAAGTTTAGAACACAACTAGGTACTTTTGAGTCCATAGCTATGTCGAGCAACTGTGAAAAACTCCACTTCATAGTGAAAAAATGAGCTGTGTGTTGAAAATTGTGATTTAAAGTATGATAATGAGTTGTTTCATTGTGGGACAGATGGGGCCATGACATCCAAAGTGCATTGGGTTGGGACTTGGGGGTAAACTTGTAGGGAGGCGCACTGTACCTCAGGTTTTCATAAATGATAAACACATTGGTGGCTCTGACGGTAAGTTTGCCAGCTTGGGTGTCTCGGTAAAGCAGTTGTTTTAGAATTGGTCATGTTTATAATATTTTACCCTTTGACCTTAACAGATACAGTTGAAGCATATGAAAATGGTGAACTAGCAATGCTTTTGGGGATTAACGTGGACGAAAAGGAGAATTTGTGAATTTAACAATCCAAAAGTGCTTCTAGGATTGGTTCTAGAACGGTGGCAGGATATCTCTCCATTCAATCTCAGCCTCCAGGCTCAGTAATGGTAAGTTATATCCTTGTGTATTAGTCAAAAGAAAAATCAATCCCTCATTTCATTGTACTTATTCAGCATCTTCATTTGTCAACATTGGTAAACTCCTTATTTCATTTGCAAGGAACTCTAAGATCAACAGAGCAAGGGGGTAATGGTGCAGGCGAAATTCGGGTTGCCAAACATGGCAGTTGGACGGCTAGAGATATACACAACTGCAGTGCTGCTCGCAACTCTCCATCCTCCACTTCCCGCCCGAGAACTAAAATGGCATAGCCTGATGGAGGAGATATCAAAGGTCAGTTGCCAGAGCTACCGGAGCATGGTGTATGAGAATTCGGAATTCATAACAAACTTCCAAGAGGCTACACCTCAACCTGAGCTTGGGTGTCTCAACATAGGAAGCCATCCCACTCGAAGGAAGGCATCGACTGGAATCGGACAACTTGAAAGAGTTTGTTCTTAATGTTTCAAGCAACAATGGCACCCAGATGATGACCAAGCTACGAGAGCAATTTCCAATCTTACAGTAGCTTCTGTTCCGTGTCTATAGTAATCAGGTACATGCTGTTGATAGAAACTATATTATGAGGAACTTATCAAGTTTTTTGGGTTTACAATAAAGTTTATTCTTAATTACTTACCATGATAGTTAGTAATCATCCACATGTCCTTGGCTTTTCCCCCATTTTTAATAGGTTGCTTCGGAAAGTATCAAAACATATCAAGCTATAATCGATGACACAGTATATCTAATTGACAAGGTGGGGAATGATCATGATTTTTAGCTTAAAATGAGAGTCATGATTAATATTAACTGCAACTTTGTTAATTTGTTTTTGAGATGTGAGATTAGTTTATGTGAAGGAAAAGATATGTTGTTTTGGTATGTTGTTCTTAACAGAGGAATTTGTTCAATACATGGTCATTACTATGTTAGCATTCAATTTGTCCACTCACTACTTTGAAACTCGATACATGCTAAGGTATATCTTCGCCCTCTTGAATGTTTGATCTCTGAGAATTGTTGTGCTAAACAGAGGTTGTGATTACGAGTGGTCGATTCCTGAACCTTATCATTTTAGACTTCCCATATTGAGTGGATATCAATTTTGAGATCCAAATTTAGGCAATGGGAATCAATAAGATTACAGTCATGGGTTGAGTATAGAAGGTCTGAATGGAGTGAGGTAATGTCATGTAGTGAATGATTTCAGCTTCGTTTTACTTTGTGTTGTTTATGTCTCTGAAAGTCCATTGAGCTTCAATTCTTTTTGTACAGGTAGAAGACATTGCTCTTGGTGTTTGCCACACTTTAGCTCTTCGCTCATTAGGGCTAAGGTGGAAATATTAGAAACTCTATTACATAGCTGGGAAGATGCTAGATATATATAAAGTATAAACTTGAATCTTGTATTTTGGATTATGTTACAGAATGCACATTAGTTGACCTGCATTATTACCCTGTTTCAACTTTTACAACCTTTAACTGATGGTTTATTTCTAAATATATAGAATGCTTAAAAGCAATTCCAAATATACTTTTTAATCTTTTCTCTTCAACATGTGAGCATATTTGATCTACCTAAGTTCATGCAAGCCAACCATCTCAGAAAGTAAACAAACTTTCATCATTCTCTGTATTTCTCGACGGGTGAACGTACGCGTATCACATCTTAATTACACACGAAGCGGCATCGCGCGCTATAAAATCTAGTATATATTTAAGTAGTTGAATGGATTCCATATCAAACACACACGCATGCCAACTCCAAAATAATAGTTGGAAGATTCCAAAAGAGGCCATCATATGTACAAGCTCATTCATGTGCGCAGATATATGATATGATATTCTTCTGTCACAGCTCACCATATTCACAGTGATCGTATCCAGTCTGGAATGGATTAGGTTAAGTGCTCTAAATTGAGTGCTTTCGACAAGAGAATGTGATCAGCTAGTTTCTAGAATTACTGCTAAAATCACTGGTTGGAGGGTGAGGACACTCAGCTATGCAGGTTAGATTACAACTTGTTTTCTCTGTTCTATCAACTATGAGTCAGTACTCGATTTCAGTTTTCTTATTGCCAAAGCACATCATCAAACTATGCAGTGATTTCTTGTGGTCTGTTGGAGACGAAGGGAAAAAAGAGGGTCAAAGTTGACTGGAAAAAGGTTGCTTGTCCCAAGGAAGAAGGAGGTTCAGGGATTAAGGATCTTTCGAGTTGGAATACGTCTTGTATCATTCGTCACATTTGGAGCATCCTTTCTTAAAGAGGGGTCTATTTGGGTCGCTTGGATCCTGGAAAACAGGATAAAAAATGGTACAATTTGGACTTGCAAGGCAGCAGCTTATCACTCTTGGACTTGGAGGCGTATATTGTAGGTAAGGGAGGTTGCTGTGAAGTTTATTAGTATGAATAATGATGGTGTTGCTCTGTGGGGAGGAGGTAAGAATGGAAAGATTTTCTGTTTCCAGAGTTTGGAATGATATTCGCCACAAGAATACTGAGGTTCCATGGCATGCCGCTGTTTGGAAGAGACCTACAATTCCTAAATACAGTTTCATGGTGTGGTTGGCAGCACATAAAGTGACAATGTATTAAATCAAAATCACCAGTCGCAGGCTTGCAGCAGCTAGTATGAACTCTTTCATTAAAAACAAAGGCCACTGGCAAAAATTTCCACCTACACACTGCTCCACCAACACATCTCTTGTATGGAGTCATGCCAAGTTGAGGTAGTATGGACAAAAACCATAAGTGAAGTACCAAATATGATTCATTCAAGACAAATCGGTCACATGGTGGGAGAGGCTTATCCGTTTAGAACAGGAATACACAGTTTCACAGATAACAATTATTATCATTCAAAAAGAGACAAGGATGATAAGACTGAACTTGATTGATGAATAAACCAGAAATTCCAGAAACTTCGCTAAAACATACACTCCTTTCGTAAACACAGACAGACAGCTACTCAATCAAACACAACAGACCAACAAAAAGTAAAGCAACTGAAAGTGAGTGCCATCTATATGATGATGATGATATGGTTTTTAACCCGTCTGGATATCAAACATGGCAATGGCACACTCTTAAGACTAAGAGGGTCTGTACAATAGCCATCGCCACAGAGCAACAACAAGAAGATGATCAACAGACAAACCGGGTAAACAAACATAGAAACCAGTATCGCTTATATCTCCACTCCAGACTGACTGTAATCCGTATTCCAAGCACCATACCTACAAGTAAAGCAAAAAAACGTCGCACCCAGTTGATCAGTTGATTATACAAGGGAAATAAAGTGGTGTTTCCTCTATTAACAGCGGGAAGAAAATATATATGTAACCAACTAAATCCAGTTTACTTTCACAGGTTCTGGATTCAAGAACCAAGATTTGCATTGCATCTTTTGAGCAATCACAGTGGAGACATGTTTATTCTATTATTTCAAAAGGTTTTCAGCAACTTCTGCAAAAGGATTTTGAGTGGCACAAAGATGAGCACATCACAACTCAGTATCTAACCCAACTGTGTTACTGGTCACATGCCGCATAAAAATGCAGAAAAAGAAGTAGAACTCAGGGAAAAATCAATAAGATTCAAGTTTTTTGTTGTTGGTTTCCAGTTTAGACTCTCCAACAACAATCAGTTCCACATTAAGCATATAAACTTTAATCACTGTCGTTTGAGTTTCTCTGCAAAACAGTGGTGCCATCAGATTAGAGCCAGCAGATGCAATGATCACCCACCCCTAGTTGTTTTGTTCTTTATGCTAAACTTCGAAGAAAAGATTGATGAATCTCTATGTCGAGTTAAAGGTGGAAGAGTAGGAACAGAAGAGATAGCAAAACAGATACCACACCATCAAACATTGAATCACTCGGGCCAAAATATTAGCTATTCTAACAAAATGAATGCCAAAACCTCTCCGTTCCAAAAACACTCATTTCGATTTTATTGATACCTAGCTTCCAGGACATTAATCTCCATCTTCCTGTGGGACAAGATTGATAACCAGAAACAGCTCTCTATCATATTGAAAGAAACGATCACTACACAAATGTAAAACCATGCTCTTTCCCATAAGAATCCCCCATTTCATTCAACTAGCTCATCAAAACAAGCAGTGAAATCTGAATGAGAAATAAATAAGGAAAACAAAATGGAGGGAAAGCGAACGAACCTCGAAAGCGCTCAATATGCCTTTAGCCTCATTGGCTTTTTGTCAGTAGCTAATCTGTAAATCAAGTAAACCTGAGTCCAATTCACAGGGAGGAAATAATTAGAGCAAGATCGAACCAAAACTTCACCTAAACACACTCTGGAGAAATTTTCAGTTGAGGAGAGAGTACCAACAGAAGGACATGAGCTGCTATTAGCATGACCACGATGGAAGGCACGAAATCAAGAAACCAAGGGCGCGGCATTGAGTCCCTAGCCATTTCGTCCTAGTAGCAGAGGAAGAACAAGAACAATCAACGACCAGAGGAGATGTCGACTAACTCGCCGTCGCCTGATCGGAGATAACCCCACAGAATCAGGGATTTCAAAGTTGGCTCCTGTTGAAATCGATCCCCTTAGAAGACCTTCCGACTCCGAAGGTGGAGAGCAGAAACCCTAGGTTTCAGATAATCAAAATCGTCTTCAACGATGAGAAAGCCAAGTGGGCTGAAGAGATGGGCCTAGACTTAAGTCATCAAGTTAATCTTAAGCCCAAGAGCTGTATTCTTCTGGATAAAATGCGGCCCATGCCTCATAGTCATCCGTTTCTGCACGATATGTCATCATAGTTTAGATTCTGCATCAGATGCCCTCAAAGTACTGTTTAGCTGCACGGGTATAATTTTTTCCAGTTTTCCGGTATCCAACCGGTCAACTGTCCAACGTGGCCACCATTTACTTTAAAATAATTCATTAATATAAGATAGAGAAAAAAATAGTATTAAATTAAATGGTTGTTTCCTTTTCCCTTTCTTCTTCTTGTTTTCTCCGGCCACGTTTTCCTCAACAAACAGAGCACTGAATATATCATTCTCATTACACCCACCACACCTCACCTTCTTCTTCTTCTTCTCCTCATTCAACACCTTCGAGCTTCCATTATACTCCTTACACATCACGAAACTCATCCCACCGCATCTCTGGCAGCCGGCGGTGAGCCACCGCTGAATCCCTCAAAGCATCCCTTCCTCATCGAGCTTCGTCACATCTGCAGCTTCTCCGATTAGCCTCAGATTCCTGAAAACCAGAGGAACCTTCATTTCTCTAGTCCCCAATAGCAATCTTAAATCTTGGTTGAACCTTGAATCTGAATTCGAAGAGGAGGAAGATAAAGAAGAAGAGGACGTCCGGAGATTATTTGATGGGGTAGCTCAGCCGAATCTCTGCCTTTGTATCCCGCTGAACGTCTTCGCCTTCTGGGACGACCCGATTTGGTACTTAGCTAGTGTTGATGATGAAACAACTTAAGCTATAACTAGATCTTCTAGTTTCTTGGTTGGCAAGTTGCCTTTTAAATATCTTGGTGTGTCAATCAGTATTGGAAAATTAAGGAAAGAGAATTGCAATGGCTTATTGACAAGATCTCAACAAGAATCAAAGACTGGAAAGCTAGAAGTTTGACTTGTGCTAGAAGACTTTAGCTCATTGATTATGTTATTAATGGGATCCTACAATACTGAATGAATGTGTTTATCCTGCGAAGAGGAGCGTTAAATGAGACAGAGGAGATTTGTAACAGGTTTTTATGGGGAAAGAAGGAAGGTGAAAGAGTTATGGTGGCCTGGAAACACATAGCTATTTCATGAAGTGGGATTAGATTAAGGCACCTGAAAAGTTAGAACAATACTGTGTTTTTAGTATTTCAGTTTGGGTAGATTGATTCGCTTGATTGGTTTGGATCTTTGGATTCGTGTTTGAGCCTAATTGTTTTTTCGATGAAATGGAATCTATAATTATTCATAAAAAAAAAAATTGTATCGAATATTACTTAAGTACATTTAAGATTTCGTAATAAACACTTTAGGTATAATTAACATATATTATTATTATATTCTACTACATCAATATCTCATATATATAGGATGATTAATCCAACAATTTGATTATATTAGGTTAACCAATTCACCACTTAGTTTAGGTCATTGTCTCCTTGACTTTTGTATTCTTTGAATACCCATTATCGCCTTAGTAGCTTCAATAGGAGCAAAGAAACAACATATGAATCGACCCCTATTTAATTAGTACCTGGAAAACTAAGGTTCTGATAGGAGCTGAAGCAAATTGCCACAATATGTGACATGAAGCATAGAGATTGGAGTGGAAGGTTCACGACACGATGGACGTCGCACAGAAATGAGCACAACAGTGAGCTATTTACTTGACGAAGAGGTGATGCGATCCGCAACAATCTATTGAGGTCCTTAACAATTGCTATCAGATGTACTGGAAAGAATGACTCTACCAATCAATGAAGATTAGCATGGACTGAGGAATCAGAGGAAGCAATTCATGCCTTACAAGATTGTAGTTCAACTAAATGACTGTGGCTCCAAGTCATCCCTCCAGGTTTCTCTCAATTTTCCACCCCATAGTTGTGGAAATGGTTTGATAATAACCTCTACATCAATCAGGGTACCCCATGGATGGTCTTCTTTTGGAATAACTGGTTTCTAGCTCTATTGTATAGTACCATGGAAGCAACGTAATGTAATTCATGATCGATGGGGATCCAGAATCTCACTGGCAACCCAAATGCTTAAGGTGGAGTTCTAACAACGAAATCCAAGCAGCCGATGACAGCTGCGGACCGCCCCAAGAAAATGGTCCACATTGGAATCATAGCATCATCCACTGCTACTCAAACACATGTACATAACTGTCTTTACTTCAGCAGCAAGAGGAATACACAGTTTCGCAGATCACAGTTATCATTCAAAAAGAGATTGCATCTCCCCATGGGATAATAAGACTGAACTTGATTGATGAATAAACAAGAAATTCCAGAAACTTCACTAAAACATACACTTGTTTCGTAAAGACAGACAGAAAGCTACTCAATCAAACCCCACAGAGCAACTGAAAGTGAGTGCCATCTATATGATGATGATATGGTTTTTAACCCGTCTGGATATCAAACATGGCAATGGCACACTCTAAGACTAAGAGGGTCTGTACAACAGCCATCGCCACAGAGCAACAACAAGAAGATGATCAACAGACAAACCGGGTAAACAAACATAGAAACCAGTATCGCTTATATCTCCACTCCAGACTGACTGTAATCCGTATTCCAAGCACCATACCTACAAATAAAGCAAAAACCGTCGAACTTGGTTGATCTCAGTTGATTATACAAGGAAAAAGAAGTGGTGATTCCTCATTAACAGCGGAAAGAATATATATATATATATATATATATATATCATATACGTAACCAACTAAATCCTGTTTACTTTCACAGGTCATGGATTCTAGAAGCAATTTGATCCCAGCCTACACCAAGATTTGCATTGCATCTTTTTAGCAATCACAGTGGAGACATGTTTGTTCTATTAGTTTCAAAGGGTTTTCAGCGACTTTTGCAAAGGGGTTTTGAGAAACTCTGTTGGGCTAATTGGCGCAGTGGTACATAGTAAAAGCACATAGTGGAAGAGTAGGAACAGAAGAGATAGCAAAACAGATACCACACCATCAAACATTGGATCACTCGGGCCAAAATATTAGCTATTCTAACAAAATGAATGCCAAAACCTCTCCGTTCCAAAAACACTCATTTTATTGATACCTAGCTTCCTAGGACATTAATCTCGATCTTCCTGTGGGACAAGATTGATAATCCAGGAACAGATTTCTATCATATTGAAACAAACGATTCCTAGACAACCATGATCTTTCCCATAAGAGTCCCCCATTTCACTCAACTAGCTCATCAAAATAAGCAGTGAAATCTGAATGCGGAAATAAAGAGCAGGGAAAGCGAACGAACCTCGAAGGCGCTCAATATGCCTTTCTTCTCATTGGCTTTTTGTCAGTAGCTAATCTGTAAATCCAGTAAACCTGAGTCCAATTCACAGGGGGAGGGGGAGAATCAGAGCAAGATCAAACCAAAACTTCACCTAAACACACTCTGGAGAAAATTTCAGTTGAGGAGAGAGTACCAACGCAAGGACATGAGCTGCTATTAGCACGACCACGATGAAAGGCACGAAATCGAGAAACCAAGGCCGCGGTATTGAGTCCCTAGCCATTTCTTCCAAGCAGAGAAAGCGCAAGAACAATCAACAACCAGAGGTGATATGGACTAACTCGCCGTCGCCTGATCGGCGATAACCCCACAGAATCAGGGATTTCAAAGTTGGCTCCCTAGTAAGAAAAGGAAATGACTCGGCAGTCTACACTCCTACAGTGCTCTGCTAAACTAAACGGGGTGAATCGGAGATCGGTCACTAGTTTATATACTCGTTATGATTAAAGTCTTAAAAAGTCTTTTAATTTCCATTTAGATCCTTAAATGATAACTTTCATGTCAATTAGGTCACTAATCTTTTCCTCGTGAGCTGAAAAGTGAAAACCTAAACTTGTTGTATGGAACTCGAGTAAAGAATATAGTTTTGAATTAATTTTTTACAATTCACTTAAATTTTAATTTTGTCTCAAATAACCTGAATGACACGTTTTTGGTTACTTTGTTGATCAAAGAGGACAAAGGTAGGGAATCCATTGTCCCCCCACCTGTTCGTTATTTCAATGAAGATCATGTCAAGACTGTTTGATATTGAAGTAGCATGAGGAGGGATCATTATCATACAAAATGCAAAGGTATTATAAGACTACTCACCTTTGTTTTGAAGATGATCTCCAACTCATAAGTACATTCATTTTATCTGGGTGCATTCGATCCTTTTATGATGATTTTTTTTTTTGCTTTCAGGATCCGTGCTTTTGCTCTCGGTGAACTAATTTTTTGCAAGTGGATATAGAACGAAGTTCAGAATTGGTTTTCTCTTGCCTTTAAAAGGAATAAATAACATGTATTCGAGGTAGAACCGTGATGGAGTAATCCTTTGCACGAAGACAGAATGCTCCTTGGTGGTTCTCTTCTTCTTTTGTGCCTTATTTCTTTTCTTTTTCTTCTTCTGTACTGCAATTCCTCTTCTTCCTTCTTCTTCTGTGCTGAGATTCCGATTCATTATTATTTTTTATTTTTTTCGGGCAAAAGATCAGAACATATGGTATTGATTTAAGGGTCTGACCGGGGTTATTATTCCGGCCGAACCGGCCTATTATATGGGTTGAACCAGTCAGACGCCAGGTTTGATTCATGGGTTGAAAGCCGCTGGCCGTTTTCGGGCGGACGCCCGGCTAGCGGACCGGCCGGTCCGATCCGGCATTGACAACCCTGGTGTGGTGTCGCCAAATACACGAGAGACGTGGCGGTTTTCTGAAATCCTCTCTTAACTACAAAGGAGCTTGATCCAGACTTCTCCTCCAACCAGCACTCTTCCTCCTTACGAAACCTTGTCGGTCAAACGTAAGAGCCAGAGCAATTGGTCTTCGCTTTTGCCGCCACAATGAGGAATGTCTTCGGATTTCTCAAGCGCCACCGCCAGATTACGCTGCTTTCCCGTCGTAAGCTACTTGGTCCATCTTTCGGTGATATAGAATTTTGTGATATTGTTCTGTGCACAAGGTGAATTCCCCTGCGGTCTTAACAAGTCTGTAAACTGTTTTTCTTCTTCTTCCTATTGCACGCAGTTTCCTGTCATGAAAGTTCAATGTTGCTTCTTCTTGATCGTTCTAGTGTTTTGGGATACGGCGGAACCGTGGAGATTAAGAGTCAGGCATGCTTCCTCCAGCAAAGGCTGTGAGTACCTTGCTCTTGCGATGTAGGAATTATCGACTTCTGTATGTCGTGAAGCATATGAACATGTTGAAAATGTCTATCGTTTCCGGAAAGTGTACTATTATGATGTTTAACGGAAACTTCTGTATTGTTATAGCTTCTCCACGGCGTTCACCAGTGTGCATGGCGAGAGTCCTTCTGGAAAGTATGCAAAATTAAGGAAAGAGTCACTTGAAAGTGAATTTGGACAGGCTCTTGATACCTACAGCTCCCGCAAGGCTTCGCTAATCTATCGTTTTGGCCCGTTCCTAGCGGTTTATAGAGCTGTAATCATCTCATATCATATCTTTCAGCTAACCATTTGGCAATTTTTGGTCAAGGATATGACAGAACGTGCCGTCAAGGTATGAACATTGTTGTTTTTTTTGGGTTTCTACTGCTGCGTGCCTTTTGTATTCATGTCAGATTGTCAGTTAAGCTACCATTTTCACAAGTGTTACAATAAGCACCTGAAAATACTCAAACAATTGATTAAAGACGAGGGATGGCACTATTCTTTCCCTTATATCAAATGCCAAGCTGGATACGATTATGTTTGCAATGAAGCCTTCTAGAGAATTGTGCTCCTAGGGAAGCTTACAGTTGTTGCATAAAGATAATTACATTGTTAGTAAAATGAATTTCATGTGAGTGGTTCCACAAATATTTCGAGAGGTTGGAAGTCATTGAGACATCTCACATCTGTCACTTCATTTTAATTCTGTTGGATATATCCTTGATTTGTCTCAACGGAGAGGCTGCTGGTTCCCGAACTTTACAAACCACTTTTGCAATTTCTTGCAGTTTCGTGAAACTCTAGTTCGCTTGGGGCCTTTCTACATCAAGGCAAGTGGCTCATTTTCAGATTTCTTATTGATAGTGATGGTGGTGTTTGTTATCTTTGCTCTAGGTTTAGGTACTCTATCATCATGTACTGCTTGTTCGACAACCTTTTGCTGATTATGATCTCAAAATTCATCTGTTTTTGCCTTCTATATACTTTCCTCCTTGAATTGTTTCCTGATTTAGGAATGTTATTAATTCTGTAGGGAGGTTTGTTAGTTTTTACGCATGAGCATTGTTTGGTTGCTGTCAGAACTCTTCTTGATTTATTTGGTGTTTTCCTGGTAATATTGGACTAGGAGTTCTGGAACAGATTTTTGACAACGTTCTTAATCTGTTGATTTGAAATTTCAAAGATTAGGCAGTTTTGAGTCAGGGTATGTAAGTTGAGTCTTGCAAACAAAACTGCACATTTGTATTCCGGAGGATGGGAGGAGTAAGCTACTGAATAGTTTTCGGGTGAAACTTGAAATTCTTTTGGTCAATGTGCCCAGACATAATTACATAGTCAATGACAGTCGTCAAATTTGCAGCTTGGGCAAGCTCTAAGTACCAGGCCAGATATATTGCCATCTGTATATTGTCAAGAGCTTTCTAAGTTGCAGGTAAACTATGGTCTCTCTCTTCATATATCTTGACTTATTATTTTCATCATTCTTTATGATCACATCCTCAAAGTTTAACTCTTCCCTTACCAGGATCAAATACCACCTTTTCCCACTCGTATTGCCGTTAAATCTATAGAGTCCCAGTTGGGGCGGCCTATTTCAGAATTATTTGCTGATATTAGTCCAGAACCCATTGCTTCAGCTTCATTGGGCCAAGTGTATAAAGGTTAGATACTGTATTTTCCATAATTGCAATGTAGTTAATTTCGCTGAATACGTGCATCTCACTGCCGTTGTACGAGTTCTTACTTCATAAGATTGTCTCTGTCTGTTAAGTTGTCTTTCCTATGTGGGACAATGCAAAAGTTTAATGTGTGAATTTATCGTTCCAAGTATTGCAGCTCATTTGCATTCTGGCGAGCTTGTAGCTGTTAAAGTGCAGAGGCCTGGTATGACACATTTATTAACACTTGATGCCCTATTATTTAATATGATTGGGGGCCAGTTAAAACGCTTTGCTAAGGCTCGCAAGGATCTACTAGTTGCTGTTAATGAGATGGTGAGCTTTCTGTAACTGTATTTCATTGTTTTCATGTTTGCAATTTTTTTTATACTTGCAATTAGTTGATTAGTGTTACAATTTGCTGAAGCTTTTCATGTGGCTAGTTTGTTCTAGAATTCTTATCTGTTTGTGTCTCGACTTCTTCAAGCAATCATGAATTCCATTTTTGTGCAATTCCCGTGACGTATTTTTTGTAATTTCTTCTCGGAAGGGTAAATTAAATCAGCCTCATGCCCGTAATGCTCAAAGAATGATTTGTACTTGTGTGCTTAAATACAAAAAAAAAAAAAAAAAACTTATGTTCAAGTACACATCCTCAAACTTTTGATGCCAAAATTCATTACATTAGCTGAAGCATGCATATAGGCCCAACAATCCAAAATGCACATTAGTCTTACCAGTGTGTTTCTTGGCTTATTTGCATCAATACTACTTTTAATATTTACTTTATATCATAATTTTACATGCTTATGGACATCTTCAGGTGTATTTTGGATTATCAGGTCAGGCATATGTTTGATGAGATTGACTATATCCTAGAGGCCAAAAATGCTGAACGTTTTGCATTGCTTTATGGTTGTAAATCTTGTAAGTTATTCAAATCTTAAGAAAATAACCTGTCATTTATTTTTTATTCATTATGTTAAATCTCCTGTCAATTACTTTTTATTCATTATGTTAAATTTCCTGTCAGTTATTTTTTATTCATTATGTTAAATTTCAATGCTTCTCATATTTTTATTCTGTCTATCAATAATATGACATGGGATTCGGTTGCCTAAATGCAATTTATATGTTGATTCAGTTAGTATGACTAGATCTCCCGAAAACAATCAATGCTGTTCGTATTGTAAAACTCGTTGTTCGAACATATTTCCTTATTTGCAAGGAGAGGGGGTTCATGTTTGGTTCTGTTGACTGTGCTTATCGAATGGACTTGTGAATTCAGAAGAAACAAACATCTACCTTGGTTCCAGATTCATGTTCTCTCTATCAAATTGTTACAGCTGCTAAATTTGTGGATGGGAAGATAACTGTGTTAAAGTTCCAAAAATATTTTGGAACTATACACGCAAAGCTGTACTTACAATGGAATGGATAGATGGAATCAAGCTTACTAATGAAGCTCGCCTAAACGAAGCCTGTTTGGACAGAAGGAAAATGATTGACCAGGTATAGACTTCATGGGTGTTTTTGCTTAGGTATTTTTTGGCCTGTAAAATGAATGATCTCCAATTTAAGTTGTGTTTCCTAGGGGTTATACTGCTCGCTAAGGCAATTGCTTGAAGTTGGATTTTTCCATGCCGACCCCCATCCAGGAAATCTTGTTGCCACTGATAGTGGTCATCTTGCATATTTTGACTTTGGAATGATGGGAGACATTCCTCGGCACTACCGTGTGGGACTAATACAAGTGGTATGGAATTTTGAATTATCGATATCACTGATCTAAATTCCATATTTGTTAGTTATATACATCGGGTATCCTCATAAGCTACACTGTTGTATGACAGTCAGAATGGTAACACAAAGCTACGTGCATTTGTAATAGTAAGCTACACTGTTGCTTAAGGCATGTCTTAAAGTCCCTAACATCAATTAGATGATATTTGATTAGACACCAAGTCGGATCCAAAGTATAAACAGGTCTTACAAATAGATGGTGGCAATATTTGACTCAACCTATTAACCTGAACTGAATGTGAATCTTAAATAATGTTTTTATCAACCCGTGTATGACCTGCAACCCGTATTGAGACAGTCCAATTCCTTTGTAACCTTCACAGATATGCTGCCTTAAGTTCTTGCATCAGAGTGGTAAATTCAAAATTTATTTGCGTTCTCTTTTTTTTTTTCCAAATCTAACTGTATAGATAGCTACTTGAACCTATTTTCATCAATCTTTAGTTCCGCCATCCTAATGTACTAGTCCAAAGACGTCTGATTAAGAAATAGATAAAGTTCGGTTACTTGCAACTGTTGTTTTATTAGTCGAGACTGTTGATATTGACATGGTTTTTGTCATGCTAACTTATTGTTTTTTCTAAAATTTTGATCACGGAGTAATATATGGAAGTACAGTAGTGATGATGAATGGTTGAACGTTTTATTTTTATTTTTCTTAGATGTGAGACTTTATGTTCCTATGGTTAGACGTGGAGCTGTTTTCTTCTATATACAACCTAATTTTCTAACCCAAAGATGTCTGAATTAATAATTGAATCTTTCCTGATGTCTAACCGTTACTGTATGCAACCTACTGATTCAGTTACTGTATGCAACCTACTGATTCTAAAATGATAGTCAATAATAATACGGCTTTATCATCCCAAGCGTTGCTTTTTTTCCTGATATGCAGTGAGATGTTCAATATGGCATTATGAACTTTAAAATATTGTAGTGCCTTTTCTTTGATATGTAACTTTTTGTTTGTTGATAGTTTTGTATTGTTTCAGCTCGTCCACTTTGTTAATCGTGATTCTCTCGGTCTGGCAAATGACTTTCTTTCTCTGGGATTTCTTCCTGAAGGGGAAAACATAAAACCAGTTGCCGATGCTTTGCGGGCATCCTTTGCTGATGATTCAAGACAATCAAGAGATTTTGAGGTATGCTCGAATGGACGCATTACGTCTATGCACATATGTCATTTGCCCAAAAGCAGTGAAGCAGGGCTGTACTGTTTGCTAGTAATTTGGCTTTATTGATTCATGAAAAGATTATATGACTGTTTATTTTTGTTGCGAAGAGCGAAAGTGAATAGCAGTCCCTTGAGTCTAGCATTAAAATTGATGTGGTTGTAGAGATCACCCAAAGTTATTCAACTAATGCTTTATGATCGCCGATCGTACATATGCTTCTTCCATATCACATTTAGTATTTATTTCCTTCTTAGTGTCATAAATGTGGAAAAGGTTCAAATTTTAAGCAGTGGTCTTAGTCTTGTGGAGACTGCCCAGATTGAAGCTTGCATTCATCTAGACATGCTCAATGCTTGTTCTTCATTTTCTATGCTTGTTCTTCAGTTTCTATTCTCATTCTTAAGAGATATGTTAATGCACTTCCAAAGCAATGCCATGTTTCTAACTTGTCTTCATGTTGATTTCAGGCAATAATGAACCAACTATACGATGTTATGTACGATTTTAACTTCTCCCTTCCTCCAGACTACGCTCTGGTAACAAGAGCCCTTGGCTCACTTGAAGGCACGGCAAAGGCACTGGATCCAAACTTCAAAGTAGTGGAGAGTGCATATCCTTTTGTCATTGGAAGGCTTTTGGCAGACCCAAATCCTGATATGAGAAGAATCTTGAGGGAACTACTGATCCGTTACGATGGATCCATAAGATGGAATCGGCTAGAACGCCTGGTAGGTTATTGATTACCAACTTCTGCATCCACATGTACTAACAGTCTGATGCATTGAGAACGAAACTGACAGTTAGTTACTTTGTTGTTTCAGATGGCAGCAATATCAGAACAGTCTCCTTCAGAATCAGATGATGGAGAAGCCGTTAATTCGAAACAAGACTCATCAAACCCTCTAGGATGGAAATCGTTTGATATGCGAGCAGTGGTGAGTGCAACAGAGGATCTCCTGCTGTTTGTTCTATCAGAGAAAGGGTCGAGGGTGCGGGTATTCCTACTGAGGGATATAGTTAAGGCAGCCGATGCATTTCTGGAGGACGAAGTGCTGGGCGACATCTTAGATAAAAGGCCTTATCAGGAAGAACATAAAATGGTAAAGAGAGTGGCGAATGGGTTCGGATATCTGAGACAGGCAATAAAGATGTCGCCTGAGGTGTGGACAGCGATGCTTGTAAGGATGGCAGTGAAAGCAGAGTTCCATAAGTTTTCTTGGGATGTATTGTCAGCGTTGGTGATGCATTTTAGTGGTAGAGGTCCTGAGAACTGTTTCATATGTATGTCTAAACTGCTACATAAATCAGGTGTAAACTACAGATACAGTGATGATGAACCACCCCATATATGACAAGAAATCCGGACACCCAAAGTTCTAATGAGATTTTAATCAAATTGTACTAAAAAGAGTTGGATCGGAGGGGGAATTACGTAGGGGTCGTTTGGTATGGGATATCTCGAATAGCTAGTTATTGAGTGATATAGAATTCAATATCACCCATACCAAAAAACCCTGTAGGTTGTATCTTAATATTCATTTTTGGGTTTGTAACATTGTTGTGATCAACTTTTAAAAAAGTAACTTATATACCACTATTTAATCTGTTTCAGTCGTAACTTGTTGGTCATTTGGTTATGACCGTTACTTAATGACGATTTGATATAAGTTACATTATTTCTGTCATGTCATCTATTCTATTTGAAATCGATGATTTGGTTAGGATGATATTAATTTGGGTTCAAGATTTTTGGTTTTAGGATAAGTTGATTGGTTCGATTAGAGGGTTTAGATTGATTAGAGCTGTAACTATTATTTTATTATATTTTAATGATGTGGACTAGATGATGTGACAAATTTTGTCATGAAAAGTCATTGGTGGTGTGAATAGGATTACGTTGTAACATTGTTTGTATTAACGGATGAGTTTGTATGTCTCCCCAAAAATTTCGGGACTAGTCAAGTATTTGACCCATGCTCCAGAGTTTTGCTAAATTGGATTTTGTTAAGTTTGTTTCCCAAGTAAAAACTTAAACAAGATGCTGATCTGATTCGCTCATTCCATGACTACACGTTTGTCTCTCTGATTCCTTTTTTACTGTTGAATTTCATGAATAATGACAGAAACACTCTTTTTTTATTGCACATGGAATTAGTTGCTGGATTATACATTTTCTCATTATTATTCTTTGATCATCTCTAAGGGGTCGTTTGTACGGGTGATATTGATATTTATATCATCCAATATCAAGATATTCGAGATATCACCATTTTTTAATTACGCGAATAGCATGATATTGGGTGATATCTTAAGCCCCAATATCACCCTTTCAATATTCACCTCTAAAGGTGAATATCTTAAAAGCCTCTCAATATCATTTCACTTACCACATTTACCCCTTGCCTTTTCTATCAATTACATGCCATTTTGGGCCCACTACTATCTCTCCCAACCAATTTTTTTCTCTTTCCCTACGAGCACACTCATCTTCAAGGACCTCTTCTCCTCCGCCATCACCAACAATGGAATCGTCCTCATCTTCTTCGAGCTGCGATTCCTCAATCTCTATCTCTAATTTCTTATACTTGAAGACCAGTTGAAGAAGCACACGCTCGATTTCTATACGAAGATGATCGGAAGCGTCCGCGGAGAAGGGAGGCGGTACAGAGGAGTGAGGCAAGAAGGTGATCCTCAACTTCCCTCTGGACGCCGGCAAGTACAGTGCGGCGGCGGAAGGTACGAATTGATTATCTTGATAGTGGATTTATTTCCGGCGACGGTACGAATTGATTATCTTGATAGTGGATTTATTCCAGAATTTATCTAGGTCTAAGGTTCTTGTCATCTGCCCTGTTTCTTGAATTGATTTAGGTAAGGTTTCCATGTTTTGAGGTAGTCCAGATTGAAGAGAAAGATGTTGGAATGGCTGAAATGTAATGGCTTTTGCTGAAAATCTCAGGATCACCTGCAATTGCTGGAATATTTCAACACTAGATCCCAACAGCTTGGGATTGCTTGTGATTACTTGATTGAAAAGGGTGATCCAAAGGAAGTGATATATCGTGAGTTAAGAAGAGATCAACCAGATTAATTGGTGCTTGGGTGCAGGGGTGACTGTTTCATGAGTATTTTTCTCCCAAATGTGACTGCATATGTTCGGAGAAATGCTAATTGTTAGATGGTTTTGCAATCAAACGCAGAGCTACAATAACACCTCATAATCTTGTTAATGACTAACTGATGATATATGTGCTGATGGCAATAAGCAAACCAGGGAATCATGAATGGAGGAATTGCACTAGGTGATCAGTTGGTGATGAGCTTGAGGGTTGGCAGTGATCAAGGATGAAGCAGCCTCTTCAATAACTCTTTTGTTGTTGCTTGCTGTTTACTTTGGATGGATGGCTTTGTATCTAGTCTTATGATGAATGTAATTGTTGATTTTAATGCCTAATTTTAATCAGGAAGAAGTGTTTGAGTATAGTTTGCAGGAGTGGTGTTCCTGTGATTCCATTCCATGTCTTGCACTCTTGCTTTAAATAATTATTCAAGGACAAGAATGTAATTCTACTTCTTACCTCACTTCTCACTTAATATCAGATACCAAACAGAAATATTTCTTAAGTGAGAAATATTTAAGATATCAATATCAATATTACCTTACTAATATCATGATATCTTGAGATATCCTATACCAAACGACCCCTAAATCTTATTATACCCTGTTTGAAATTTTCATTTGCTTTGGGTTACGTGCATGTTTTGGAGTCCAAGTTTGGCATGTCTGGGCCACATTGGCGGCTGCTGCTGTTTTTTTGCTGCCTCGAGGTCAAGTGCTGGGGAGCTCGATGATGATATGGGTTATCTTAATTCGGTGTTCACCTCTTCCAAACAGGTTTATGCGGAGGATGTTCTGATTCACAATTGTTGATCAATGTCTCAATTTGCCTTATTAGCTGAACCCTGCAAAGCAATTTCTTTATTGCTCAATGTGTTTGTTTGACCTTCTTAATTAGCTTATCTATCTCTGTAACTTGTGGAGGAGGATGAATGAAAAAGACTCCCCAGAACTTTTGTCTCTGGGTCACGAGAAGCTGCAACTTTGATGATGCCTCCTAGTGCCTTTGTTGTCGTTGTTGCTGGGTGACTGAATGAGCATCTAGTATACATCTTTTTGTATAGGAAAAAATGGCATTTTGGCCCCCTCTATTTTGCCAACTTAACAAATAGTCCCTTATACTATAAATTGTTCTTTTTATCCCCTCCTACTATCAACAGGTACTTTCCTAATTGAATTCCCTACGATCTCAGCATGTGAGTGGGTTTTATTAGAGCTGTCAAACGGGCGGGCTGGGCGGGCCACGGGTCGGGTTAGTCGGGTTGCGGGTTAGTCGGGTTGCGGGTTCGTCGGGTTGCGGGTTCGCCGGGTCGCGGGTTCGCCGGGTCGCGGGTTCGCCGGGTCGCGGGTTCGTCGGGTCGCGGGTTCGTCGGGTCGCGGGTTCATCGGGTCGCGGGTTCATCGGTCGCGGGTCGGGCGGGTCTCGGGTTGCCCACGGGTTATTACTTACTAGTCTCAACTCTCAACTACAATTTGCAAAATTTTATGTAAATTTTTTTATGTGATAAATAATTTATTAATATATTAAATTTTTAATCGCGAGTAGGCTTAACTCTTAAGGATTGTAGCAGTTGTTCATATATTAAAAATAATAATTCATTTTTATAAATTAAATATACTTATAATAAATGAAATAAAATTGAATATACTTTAGCTTTTAAGGTCTAGGAGAGTTTAACATTGGACTCATTTATAAATTTAGTCAATTCTTTCAAAAAAGTATCAAATCTAGCGACTTTCTTTTTATGACATTTTTAGACCAAACGTTTTGATTTTATGTTAGATGACAAATATAGTCAACGTTCTTAAGATTTTTAACACTGTTACTGATGGTGCTAAGTGTTACTGATGGAGAAGACGTGAGTCTTGCATAGATGCATTCTAGTTTCTGGTTGCTGCAGGATTCATTGTTGTTGAGTGTTGACAATGCAGAATGAATATTTTGTTATAACACTTTTTCTTTATAATTTTGGTTTGAAGGTTGAAGTATGGATGAGTGGTTTAAACTTTAATGTTCATTAGTATTGTGTTTCTATATATCAACAGGTTTGAAACTTGACTTTTGGATTATTGTATGAATTATGAATGTTTGGTGTCGAATTATGTAGTGTTGCATACTATATTAGTTGCTTGTATTGCTAATTGGTGAAAGAACTTAAAAACATGGATATGGACATATGGTGCAGAGCAGTCGTGCTCGTTCAGGTAGATGGAAGTATTTACAACTATGATTGTCAATGTTATATATAATTGATTTTAATTATTTTGGAAATAAACTTGGTGAAGTCAGAAGTAGATTAAATTTTTTATATCTTCAATAATGACATAATGTTGATATTTGAAGCACTGAATATTATGAATTGTGTGACAATCGGGTTATTCGGGTCGGGCGGGCGGGTTGCGGGTTAGTCGGGTTACGGGTTCGTCGGGTTACGGGTTAGCCGGGTTGCGGGTTAGTCGGGTTGCGGGTTAGTCGGGTTGCGGGTTCATCGGGTTGCGGGTTCATCGGGCTGCGGGTTGGATTGTTGACTTTTTGGTCAATCGGGCCACGGGTCGGGCTGGGCCGGGCGGGCTGGGCGGGTTTATCGGGCCGGGTCAGCATTTTGCCAGCTCTAGGTTTTATCGAGGTTATGTCACGTACATCATCTTCCTCTGTTCTTGAAGAGGTGGAACATTGAGTTAGAACCATTTCATTTGGATTTTAATGACACACCCAATGGGCTGGGCCTGACTAAATAAATTTACAGTGAGCAGATGAATCACCAGATACGAAGAATGTCCTTGGAATTCATCCAACCTCGTGAGCAAGGTATCAACCATGTACTTCCCCCAATTGTATAGATCAAGCTCTGAAATCACCATTTATATACTAGGCACAGTTAAGTGTGATCTTCAATGAGTTCCCTGCCACCAGCAAAGTCCTCATACTAGACATAATCTACATCATGTGGAAGGCATCACCATCAAAGAATTCTTCGATCTTTTCTTTGAGGACCGCAACATGTTCCCTTTGAGACTGGTCAATGCCTCAAACTTCATTTGCGTGCAACTATTGACGTTGGTAGGATCCCTGTATGACATCTTAAGGCTCAACGGTTAAAATCTCACCATTGGGGAACATGAAACACCGCACTTCTGGCTCGTATGAGTCCAGGGGGGAACTGAGACAATCCCTTGTTAATGAACTCGACTTGAATGTCTAGCAGTCCATGGAATTTGGCTTCAATGAGGTTTCATCGAATCGTGTTGTGCTTCAAATGACATGGAATGTCTCGATTAGACTCCAAGGTTGGTATACTTTTGCATCTAAACTGGACCACAATTTTATTCTTTCCTCGAGGAGGCTTCCTTGGTTGGATTTTGGACAGGCTTTTTGTCCCTTTTCTTCGTCAAAGCTTTCTTGTCCTTGGAAGGTACGTCACTGCTTGGTTTAGGGTTCACAATCGCATTCTTTCGACGCCAAATCTGTTACATAAAAGACATATACCATACTATAATAACTTAGATAGAACAGTTAACATAGCTCAAAAGCTTTACAACATCTCCAAACATTTCCCTTCCAAAAAATAACACACATAAAGTATGTGTCAAAGCCGCATAATAATCAAATTACACCCATATAACGAACATAGAATAAGTACCATAGAAAAAATGGGTTACAACATCTCCCCTTCTGTGAACAATATGTCGAAAGCATGTACCTAAGCCGTGGAATTGTCACATTAGCGTACATAGAAATCATATATAGAAAACGTACATAGAGCACTTACAATTCCATGACATTTATTTAGTTCACATTAAGCTTAGATAACATCTATGTAACAACTACAAAAATCGTAAACAGAGCAGAGCAAAACTCCTTCATAACAGTTCCAAAACATTTCAATATACAATTAATACCCATAACAGGAAGAAAAAAAAAACCTTTGTGCAACTCACAACGTCAAATACCCATAACACATAGAACACATTCGTAATGAACCGAAACCCTAAAATGTACTATAACAACACCCTAAACCTAACCAAAATATGATTCCTTTATGAACATGAAATTACCAAAGGCTATGAGGACGAGCTGAGAGATTCAACTCTCTCTGTATTATAGCAAAATTGACAATATTTAGCATGGTGAGGTACGTCTCAGATGCAGGTGTAGCTGCAAGTTTACTGGTAATTTTCATAAAATTAAAAAAGTACCTACTCGAGGGCTTTACGGATTTTTTCTAAGTGAGGGGTCCTTTGAAATGTTAATTACCAAAGTGGGGCAGCAGTCAAAACAATTCCAAAAAGGGGGCAAAACATGCCACATCATTGGCTAAATCGCCAATACCAATGGCGATTTCTATTTTTTTATTTTTTTGTAGGAATTTTCACAAAATGGAAATTTTGTTTCCTTTAATATTATTATGTTTAAGCATTTCAAGTTTTCGAACGGTTTCAGAGCGGGTCAACATGCAGTGGCGACTCATTATCCAAATAACCCAATCGAATGAGCCGTTACAATCACCCTGTTAATTTTCAAATAAATTGACTCGTTACCCGAATGACCCATTACAACCAACCCGTTAATTTTCAAATACAACTACTCATTATCCGAATAACCCGATCGTATGACCCGTTACAGCCAACCCATTAATTTTCAAATACATGGACTCATTAACCGAATAATCCGACTGAATGACCCATTACGGCCAACCCGTTATTTTTCAAATACAACGACTCATTACCCAAATAATGATTTTAGGAATTAATTAAACCACATATCGTTAGACTCATCCATTCGACGTACTAGTACAATTTTAAAACTATTAATGAAATGTTCATAATAATATTTTAAAAACTTGAAATGCTTAAACATAATAATATTAAAGGAAACAAAATTTCCATTTTGTGAAAATTCCTACAAAAAAATAAAAAAATAGATATCGCCATTGGTATTGGCGATTTAGCCAATGATGTGGCATGTTTTGCCCCCTTTTTGGAATTGTTTTGAATGCTACCCCACTTTAGTAATTAACATTTCAAAGGACCCCTACTGGGAAAAAATCGGGGCTTTACTGGGATAAATAAGTTTGAATGATTGCCCCATCTTTTTAATTTGACTAGATTAGATGTGCATCAAAGGAGATTGCTACTTGTTTAATATAGGGAAAATAGTATTTTGCCCCCTTCTACTTTGTCAAGTTAATAAACAGTCCCTATACTATGAAATGATCAATTTATCCCCTCTAACTATGCCAACCTAACAAACAGCCCCTTCCATCCAAAATTATGTTAAGTGATGACTCACCAATATGACCATCCACAATTAATGACAATAAATTATCACATCATCGACTTTCATCCATCTCAACTAAACTAAAAAGAGAAAAACAAAAATTATAAAATGAATTAAATTTAATTCATAAATAAAATATAAAACATATTTTTTAAAATATTTAGTTCATGGATTTAAATATTAAAAAATAAAATAACATTTTTTGGCACAAAAAATTATCGCACCGTCGACCCCTCCTTTCCTAATCCTCAACCTCTCCAAGATCCGCACCGTCGACGTCGATGGAAGAGTCCAGGTCCGAGCCACCGTTGGGGAGGCTTACTATCATATTTACCAGAAAATCCCCTGCTCACGGCTTCCCGTCGGCCTCTGCAGTAGCCTCGGTGTCGGCGGCCTCTGCAGTAGTCTTGGCGTCGGCGGCCACATAACTCGTGACGTTGGTTCGATGATGAGTAAGTACGGCCTCGACGTCAGAGGAAACTTCTCGATTGTAAGTCCATGGGGGAAGGCGTTTTTTTGGCCATTCGCGGTGGTGCCGGAGGCAGCTTCGGCTTCATCGTCGCCTGAAAATTGAAATTGGTTCCTGTTCCGGCCACCGTTGCTGTATTCACTGTCCCAAGACCCTTCAGCAGGGCGCTACCAAGGTACTGTACAAGTGACAACAAGTTGCCGACAAGTTGGACGATGATCTTTTAATCTGGGTCATAATTAACACCGGACGCATAGAGAATACGATGGAGAGAATCATCTCGACGATGATCTTTGTTCCTAGGTGATTCTGACAAATTGAAATTGGTCCAATTTCAGCTTTGCAGCAACTAGAGGGAGAGGATAGAAAACAATGAAAGAGCTGGGCGATGATGGAAGCTACTTGATTACAGCAAGCTGAATGGCAATGCGTCTCGAGCGGAGATATCGATGAAGAGCAGCACAAGTTTGGGTTTGAAATTGAAGTTGACTCACAAATGCAAAAATGGCATACAATCAACAAATGCTGCTTCTGTTTGACGATTAGGACTTTGGTGGGGTGGAGGGTAGATAAAAGATGGATATGAGAAGTGACTGTGGGTAGTAAATTGTTGGCCAAATTATTAACTATTTTTTAGGTGGTTGATAATTTAACATTTGAGCTATAGTGTTAAGTAATATTATGTTAACTAGTTATCTGAATCATGATGTTAACTAGTTATCTGAATCATGATGTTAACTAGTTAACTTGATTGGTTAACTAGTTAACTCGATTAAATAACTAGTTAATTCGATAAGTTAACTAGTTAATAACAAAATAACTAAATTTGATAACTAGTTATCAACTAAAAAATTGTTTACCAGTTATCTAATCACCATGTTAACTAGTTAACTCAATAAGTTATCTAATTAACTCGATTGGTTATCTAGTCAACTCAATTGGTTAACTAGTTAACTCGATTGGTTAACTAGTTAACAACTTGGTAACTAGTTAACTAGATTAGATGACTAGTTAACTCGATTGGTTAACTAGTTAACTCGATTGGTTAGCTAGTTAACTCGATTAGATAACATGTTAACTAGTTATCTGCTGATAACTAGTTAACTGTAAAAACTTTGTCGAAAAAAAAAAGTTAACTGTAAAAACTCAGGTTAACTAGTTAACTAGTTATCAATAAAAAAATCTTGTTAACAAGTTATTAGTAAAATCGGTTAACTAGTTAACTTGTTCTCGCCGGAAAAGTCACCGGAAAACATGGTAACTAACTAGTTAACTATAAAAACCCAAGTTAACTAGTTAACTAATTATCAATAAAAAAATCATGTTAACAAGTTATTAGTAAACTTCATCAAAAAAAAAAACAAGTTATTAGTAAAAATCAGGTTAACTAGTTAACTTGTCCTCGTCGGAAAAGTCACCAGAGTTTGGGTGGTCTCCGGAGCCTCACCGAAAAAGTCACCGGAAAACATGTTAACTATAAAAACCCAAATTAACTAGTTAACTAGTTATGAATAAAAAAATTATGCTAATAAGTTAATAGTAAAAATCAGGTTAACTAGTTAACTTGTCCTCGTCGGAAAAATCGTCGGAACAGTCACCAGAAAAAGTCACCGGAAAATGTCATCGGAAAAAGTTGCCGGTGACCAGCGGCCGGCGGCTGGCGGCCGATGGCCAGCAGGCAGTGGGTTAATTAAAAACAAAATATTTAAATAAAAAAATAATTAAATATTTAATTAAATATAATAATTAAATTGTTTGTGTAAAGTCCTAAATATCCCTATTAAATCTGGACCATTAGATTGGTCAAAGGGTCAAACTAGATCTAATGGTTGGAGTTGGGTTTGGAACTTTCCAAACCCTCAAAGGTTTGGACGCTGATATGCTTCCACATTTTTTCTAAAATAAATATACCAATGTTTCTAAAAATAACTTTTAAATTTTTAAATACAAAATATTTATTACATTAAATTTTAAAATTGTAAAAAATAAAAATCCATAAAATATAAAAATTAAATATATATATTTTAATTTTTGAATTTAAAATTACTATTTTAATTTTTTTATTATTTAATTTAGTTGAGTCACTAATAAATATGGATGAAAGTCGATGATGTGGCAATGTACTGTCATTAATTGTGGATGAGTCATATTGCTAAGTTATCACTTAACGAAATTTTGATGGAAGGGGTTGTTTGTTAGGTTGGCATAGTAGGAGGGGGTAAATTGATCATTTCATAGTATAGGGGCTGTTTGTTAACTTGACAAAGTAGTGAGGGGCAAAGTACCATTTTCCCTTTAATATATATTGACTCTACTAATCTGCTTCATTCCCATTTCTTCCAACAATCATTGTTTTCAAAAGGTCTGGATTTGGCTAAACTCCGCTTTCTCTGAATTTGATATTTTTTCGTCTATTTAGGTAACCTAATTCCAGGGAAGTTCAATTTCTGGCATACCCTCAAATCACCTCCGAACAGGTTTTTAATGCTCGTTGAAACGGGAAGGAGTTGAGAAGATTTGAGGGTCCCCCAGTTTTTTCTGTTTTATTTTCTTCGAGTCCGTTTGATACATCGAGTATGCACCTTCTCATTCTTCCCTGTTCTCCTAGAATCGTGAAGCTTGTACGGAAATTTGTTTGAGGAGGATAAAGAATAATTATTTTTTATGTTTGATTATTTTTTCCGTTCATAGAATAGAGTTTCATAAATAGACTTGATTTGAATATTGCTATTTGGTATAATATCGTTAATTCTTTGAATATTGATGTTTGGTCGAATAATGTTGATTATTTGCATATTGATGTTTGGCCGAATAAAAAAATTTAAATATTTTTTTAACAATGGTGTGCTCTAATTTTTTTGAGTATTTTGTGTAAAAAATGGCATAAATGAGATGCAGAAGGAATATAAGGGTTGTTCGAATTGATAGGAATTGTAGTTTAATCATGCTAGATGATCATTTGTTTGAAATTCATATGATCGATACAATGGAAAGCAAGGAATTAAAATACAGAAAAAAATTAGGATCTTCCCGGTATCGAATCTCTTCCTAATTTTAATTACACTACAATTTATTAACTTCTAAAATATATATTATAAAAAAGTAACCAAACTGATTTCTTAGGTCAAAAGTGTCGTGGATCTTAATTTGCAATTAGAATTTTACGTAAGTCAACTAAACCATTTATTTAATAGAAAGCATAAACAACGACGCATCCAGCGAAACAAAACTTAATGAACCAGAGTCCTCCATAATCTTTGATTAACTTCAAAAGAACCGACGGCCTTAAATATATCTGGCCGTCGATCAAACAGCCCCACCTCTCTCCGCCTTATATACACCCATACCTTACCAGAACATGAACACCACCCTAGATTCCGATTAGGAGACCCTCCGGCAAGCTGCATGAATTAACAACTCAAAATACACGAAATCAAAACAAAAAGCACATAAAATTACAGGATTAAATTAGCAACGACCGACGACATCCAAGGAACCAAAGCTAGCTCCTCCTGAGATATGTGATCAGAAGGAAGGGACGATTCCGAAACCGTACATGCTACGCTCCGCTTCAACCTCCATATCCTTGCGCTTCGCGAATCTTCCTTTGATTCTCGGCCTCGTCTCCGCGTACGCTTTCCTCGATGCGTAACGAATCGTCTTCTCGAACTTCCGATTCTTCCTCTTCTCCCTGTACCTCATTACTCTAGCCTCTCTGTCCGCCGCCGACAACGGAACCGCCTGGCTCACCGCCGATTCACCCGCCCCACTCATCGCTCCTTCCCTGTACGGATTCGATATCTCCGTCATTGCGCATCCCTCCGGTACAACTCCCACGTCAATTGACGATGACGACACCTGTCCACACCAACAGTTTAAGCCACAATTCAATCAAAAAAATTAGCCAAACAGGAAACGAAGAGACGAATTGAGGGAGAAACTTACACTGTGGCTCAAGCACTGAGCGCTGTATCCGTAAGCAGCGAAAGCCTTGGTTCCATCGGCGGAGAAATCAAACTCGAAGCAGTGGTCATTTATAACGGGAGCCTGACCTCCGTTGCTCTGCACATGAGGTACAACACCGTCGGATCCGGAGCTGTTCTGCTCCCGCGCTTCTATCTTCGGATCCACCGTCCCGTAGTCCAGATCCAGATACGGATCCATTTCACCAAACAAAAACTGGCCGGTATTCAGCTCCAGATCAGAAGACTCCATCGCCTTGTTCCCGACCGCGGCGCCGGGGTTCGGCAGTAGCCACGAAGCAGCCTCGGCTTCCTCCCTGCTTACGTCATCATCTCCGTCAACATCGGCAAAGTAACGGTCGTCGAGGAAGTTAACCGCTACCGCATCTGCGTCGGAGTTGGATGACTTGACAGCGGCAGGGGCGGAGGAAACGGAATCGTAGAAGGGGACAATAGGAACACGCTCGTGGCGGCAGCGAGGGGGTTAGCTGAGTGGATGTCACGGTCGCAGGAAACGCAGAGAGCGGCGGCGTCAGCCTTGCAGGTGACGTGAGCAGGAGCCTGCTCGCAGACCTCGCAAACCCAGACGCGCGGGTGGCGGGAGGCGAGCTTGTTGGCGGCATGGATCTTGGAGTCGCAGCTGACGCAGAGGAAGGCGGAGTCCGGGCGGCAGAAGAGAGTAGCGGTGGCGGACTTGCAGGAATCGCAGAGCTTGGAAGCCATAGCTATTGTGTTTCGGTACTGCTCCAGAGATTAGGATTAGGAAGTTAGCGAACAGCTGGTGGTAGTGGTGGTGGTGAGTAGTTAGTAGCTGAGCTGTTTGGCTCACGGAATAGTATACGCTTCGAGCCTATCTGGTGGGCCATGGGCGATCTGATTATTCCCTAATTAGAAACTGACACGTTAGCACCAGCTTAGCCAAACCAGAAATGCTGAAGGCAGAAGGAGGGAAGGGGAAAATGGATTGCTCGAAAGTAGGGGGTGGAGCCCAGTTACCACGTGGGATATGGGCCCGGGAGTATGGGCTTGTGGAAGTGTTAAATGGCCATTAGCAAAAGGACAAGAAACTTTGTGGAAATGGGGCCCAGTGGTGAACCAAGTTGGAAACTAGCTAGGGATAGATCGACCTTGGTCGTAAATGGTTCCTTGATGGAAAGGGATGATGGTCGGGAGATGCGTATAGGAAAAGCCAACTATTTGATATAATCAAACGAAATGCTAAAATTCAATATATCGACATAGAATTTGTTCATATTTATCATGAAAGTTACCACACAACCCGTTGAATGAGACTAAACGAGTATAAAATTTAAATAATTTTTACCCCGTAATGGATATCGCGTAAACCCGCAATTCATTGGGGGTGAATTCTAAATCTTTGTGCATCTGGAATGCAAAGAGATTTTCAAGATGGAACTACAATTTTTAGAGCATTAGTATTTTGAGAGAGAAACGACAGACTGCTTGATCGATGAGTTGAAGTAAAGAACTGAATGATTGAAGGAGAAACCGGGTCAGGTCCGTTAAACATATAGATGATATATTATGGCTAATAAAACGTCATTTCATATCGGGTGCCCATCAGGTTGGGTATGGGGTGAATACCTTCAAACTCGTCCCCACCCGTTACCCGCTATAACTGGGTACATAATTTACCCATACCCGTAAAGTTTACTCAATCAACAGATAATTCTCATCCAAATCAACAAAATTTCGGGTGAGTACCAAATTTGTGAATACCCATTACAAAGCATACTATTTTGTTTGTTATAAGGGAGGTAGGTGGAGAAGGAGAAGAGAGGCAAGTTGTGTATCTTATCCGAGAAAGGGTAGGAGAATGTGAAGGGGTGAAATATTTACCAATGTAGCAAAGAAGAGGAAATGATGCATGGGAGTATGTATAGTCAGTCATAGTATAGAAGAAGATGTACCAATAGTCTTACTTAGATAGGAAAGGGACATCACATGTTTATTGCATGTGTCTTATTTTTATTATGGGCATGGGATGCTTAGTTGGTTGCATTATAAGAGTAAGATTGGAATCTTTTGATGACTTTCATATCTTCTTCACTTATCTATAGTTATCTTGTACTAATCTAATGTCAACCTTGGTAAAAAAATCATCAGTATAACAAATGTGTTAACTTATTTTAAATTAATATTTATCGTTCATGTTAATTTTTTCATTCTAATCAGTCGGCTAGGATTTAGGGAAATGATGAGAAAGAAAATGGTGGCGGTGGAAGGGATGGTAAAAAAATATAGAGAGAAGAACGAATGTAACAATCCTTTATGCAATTATCGATGCTGCTCAACTCAAGGGTGGATGATGTGGCCAACCCAAATCGGCTTGCCCAATTCTCATGACGACTCTTGCGTGGAATTGTATAAGGGTTTAGGTGGTGACTCTATAGTTTGTGAGTTACGTGACAATCATCTTATGTTTTTATTTCTATGTGACACTAGACTCGATCTTGAAAATTGTCGTGAACTATTATCTAGTATAGTTTTCTCTGCTTTTCATTGTGAATTGGCTTTGGCTTGGGAATTCACTTACCAATGTGTGGTTGTTTTTTTCTTTCATTATGTAATCTGTGTTTCGTGGGATATAAAAAATCATGTATTTCATATTTCATTAAAAAAAAATCATATTACCCATCTTTTGCAAGGCCTTGATGGGCCATTAACTATGTTTGGGGATTTCAACTGTATCGCGGTAACTAATGAGAAAAATGGTGGTCAAACAAAATCGATCAAGTTCCCGCCTAAATGGATCTCCGAAATTTTATGGATGCACTCCTCCTAATTGATATCGGTTTCCGTGGGGACCTTTCACTTGGTCAGATCGACTAGATATATTTCTTTTCAATCAAGAATGACTTCTTCAACCGTCGTCTCTTCTCTCAACCCCCTCTGCCAATTTTTCCCTCGCCGATCTCAGCCGCGCCGGCAGCCTGGTCGGCTCCCTGTTTCCGATTGATCCGATCCTCGTGATTTGTTCTTCGTCTTTCCAGTTTCGACCTCTTCCCCTTTCCTCTCCATTTCTGGTGCGGTCTTTGATTTCCCTTCCGTAGGTTGGCCTTTGGGGTCAAACGGTTGTGGCTTGATGGCAGTCACGGGTTCCCCGTTGTCTGAGTTACAGGCTCGTTGGAGTCCTGAGTTCGTCTCTTTGGCGATTTTGTTTCTTCTATGTCGCAGGTTTTGGTTCTTGGCTCTGTCGTTGATTTCGTCGTCTGGGCAATCTCTAGGTCAAAATCGGAACTCCCTCCTGGCAGTCGTTCCACCGCTTTGTCTCGATTGGGGAATCCAAGCCCAAGAGTCGCCAAAATTCCAACACAGGGGATTCCGATCCACCCATGCTGGTGTTCGGATCGACGCTGGGCGGCGGGATGTCGTGCCCTCGTTCGATCTCTCCCAGGATGGTCGCGTGTCGGCTCAATGCGTGGAATGGTTGGTTCATTCTACTCGTTTCGGTTGCCTTGGTTGCTTCCAGGGGGTTTCGGTTTGGATCTTCTCTTGCGGAAAAGTTTTTACCGATTGTGTTTGTTTTTTTTCCCTCCGTGTTAATCTCCAATTTGTTCAAGTTGTTATTTGTTTGTTGTCAACTCAAACTCTTCCTGCTTCATGCTAATAAGTTATTTATACCCCAATTCTTCTCCCATTTAATCATCTACTTACGATTCATCCGCTTTACTTCTCTTCTCTTTGTTAATTCAACCTCATTCATCAAGGCACTTTTGTTCGTTATGTCTGAAGTTGATCTCAATGGTTGTGCGGTTGACGTTGTGGCTTATGGGGCCCAGATTGGCGCTGGTTTGGATGCTGATTTAACCCAGGCTGTTCCTTCAGTGGGTGTCGCGGCTGTTCAACCTGATGCCAACGTGGGAGCCGGTGAGCCTCAGGTTGACGCTATTTTTGAGGCAGGGGCGCCTCAACAGGAGGATGTCATTGTTCCTGCTGCTCACTTGTTGGAAGATGATAATGGAGAGTTGCCAACGGGGGAGGTTCATCCTGAAGGCACGGGTGAATTTGGGCATGTTGTTGATGATTATGATAATATCCAGGCGGAGCTCTTTCACGACGAGGCTCTGGCTATTCACCTAACTGAAAGGACCTCAGGGATGCTAGGGAGAGAGGGGAGCTGAGCTTATTAGCAAGAATCTTTTGGGATGAGCCTAGGGAGTTACGTGTGGTGGAAAACTCGTTCCTTCGTGTCTGGAAGTGTGGAAGAGTTCGGGTTTTTGACGTGGGCTCTGGTCTTTACCAGTTCATCTTTCCAACGGTAATTAAACGAAATTGGGTCCTTGAGAGTCAGCCGTGGTTTTTTCAGCGCTCTATTATTCATTTCACTGACATCATGACCCCCTCTGAGGATTTGTTTCACTCTCTGCAATTTATGCCAATTTGGGTGAAAATTATTGGTATTCCTTTCTCGTCTCTCACCATTGCTGTGGGAAGAAAGCTTTTGACTAAGTTGGGTGAAGTATTGAAGATTGGGTATTTCGATGCGGGCACACCAGAAGGTAGCTACATCAAGGGGAGAGTTCGGATGGACCTGTTGGACTCATTCCTTGGAACCACGCCTGTGTTTCGCCGGAATGGTACTTCTTTCCCTGCCTTCTTTCAGTATATTGGAGTTCCTTGTATCTGCTTTCTGTGCGGGTTTTTGGGCCACGTCATGGCAGAGTGTACGCGCACGGACATGGTTTTCGACAAGAATGTACGAGCTTTGTGGATGTGTGGTAAGGTTGATCCGAGTGAAAAGGAAGGTAAAGGCCCACAGCTCCAAACTCTACCACCGGCTCAACCGCGCCTCTCGGATGGTCGTGGTGGACTGCCGCCATCAGTGGCTGCCGGGCTCTCGTCGACCTTAAACAGACAATGGGCTCGTGATAGGTAAGCTGGAGGAGCAAGGGGGCGCGGTGGACCGTCCTTTAGAGGACCAAGACCCCCTCTCGCACTTCCGGGCCCAGCTCCGATCCGTGGCCCAGGACCGGGTCATCATCCGGGTGACTCGGGTTCATCCGGTTCTCGAACCCAAAATGTGCGTCCTCTGCAAATTTTAGCTCCAAGTGATTGGATGGGTAGGGCCCAACTGAGGGCAGCTTCTAACCTGGCTGGGCCGGTTCACTCCCAGGCCCAAACCGATTCAGCTGCGTCATTCATTCATGGGGGTGGAGGCGTGGACCATGTCCTGTGCCGCTCAAGGGTCTTGGAATCATCTCACCAGCAGCACTCAAATGGGCAGCCGACTTTAGGTCGTGCCCAGCGGGCCCCAGCTCCGGTTTTGGTGGGCCCAATCCGGGCCTCCTCGGCGCCGCTTCAGTTGGCCAAGCCAGTACCCGCCGTCCCGACTAGGCGTTCAGCTCCAGTGCCGCCAGCACAGGTCACCCCCCAGTCCAAGTTGATGGTTGCCCCGTTGGCTGGTCGATCAGACGGGTCAATTTCGTCCTCGGGCTCGGTGAAGAGGAAATTGCTTTCACCCTTTGATTCAACTGATGGGCCTCCTGCTTCTAAAACTATTGGGCCCAAGGTTAATGAAGAAGGCCTTTACTCTTCTCCTGTGCAAACTGAAGCTGACGGGCTCTTTGATTCCAAGTCAGGTGGGCCGAATTTCATGCAAGCAGGGCCCATGTTCTCTAATGTCCACATTGATACAGATGAGCTCCAACGAAGTGATGGAAACATCAGTCATGCAGGACAGCCGGCTGGAGGATTGCTAATTTCCAATAGTGACACTAATTTCGATCCAGATGCTCTCTTTGTTTCAGGTTCTGAGGAGGGCGAATGTTCTATATCTGGTAATGCTGAAGAGCCAATTGCGGTGGAGGTAGCCAACCCAGATAGGCCCCCAATCAATAAATGAGCTGCATTGCATGGAATTGTCGAGGATTGGCGACGTCTTTGACAAACCGAAAATTGTTGCAACTTGTTCACCAAGTTGGTCCCCTCTTTTTATGCTTAAGTGAGACTCGTATGGATTCTGATAGGCTTCGTTTAAAATTAGCTACAGTAGGTTTTTTGGATTTTGAACATGTTATCGGGAAGGCACGGGTGGGGGTCTTGCTCTTGCATGGTTGCCTCAACTCCGTTGTCAACTCATTTTTTCATTCCCGTTTGCTATTTGTATTAAATGGGACTCTCCTAATAATATTTTTATTCACTATATTGGGGTGTATCTTTCTTCTGTTGTCACGATGCGTGCTAGACAATTAGAACAAATTCGTAGCGCTCTTCTTGGTCTCAACTGCCCATTCATTATTTGTGGTGACTTTAATGCTATCGCGGTTAACTCAGAACGACAAGGAGGGCTCGACCCAATCCCAAGATCATTAGCTGATTTCTCAGCTTTTATTTCTGACCTGCAACTGATTGATGTTGGATTTGTCGGGCCCGATTATACTTGGATAAACTGCGCTCGTTTGGAGGACGATCTTATCAAGCAACGGTTAGATCGATTCTTGATTAACGAGGAATGGCTCCGCCTCTGGCCAGAAACCATGGTCACCCATGTTGACTGCTCAGGTTCAGACCATTTACCTTTATTTTAAGGCAAACGGCCCTCAATCCAACTTTTAAAAGACAATTTAAATTTGATGCCCGGTGGGCACGTTTACCAGAAGTCCGGGTCATGATTTTACACGAATGGCAGCGTCCTTGTCCTGGGTCGCCACAATTTTGCCTGCATGATAAATTGAAACGCATCCGTAACATGTTATTCAAATGGGCCCGCAACGGAACGACTAATTGGCTCGACATATGAAAGAACTGGAAGAGGAAATTGCCCGAGCAAAGTTAGAATCCCCTGTTTGTTGGACGCATGTCTATGCTCTACAATCTGAACTGGCGGAGGCAGCTTACCGAGAAGAGCTTTACTGGAAACATAAAGCTGCAACCAGATGGGCTAAACTGGGTGACCAAAGTACAAAATTTTTCCATCAAGTGGTCTCAGGCAAATGTAAGAAGAACACCATTTTATCTCTTGAGAATCCCCAAGGGCAGACGGTCACAAGTTCAGCGGATATGAGTTAGATTGCAATCGACTTCTATAAACAATTGTTTGCTACGGACAATCCCCCTAATGATTTCATGAATAGGGTCCCACCCATCTCCTCCGACCGCCGGGTCTCCGATGAAATGAATACGGCTTTAATTGCTCCAGTTTCACATATGGAGATTAGGGAAGCAGCCTTTGACATTGGTGCACATCAAGCCCCAGGCCCGGATGGATTTCCAGCTGTTTTCTTTCATGAATTCTGGGATCTGGTTGCACCAGATCTGTTTAATGCGGTGACGGATTTCTTTGAATCCATTGACCTCCTTCCGGCATTAAATCATACTTGGATTGCGTTACTACCGAAAGTGGCCGAAGTCAAAACTATGAAGGAAATCCGACCCATCGGTCTTTGTAATGTTCCATATAAAATGATAAGCAAGATTCTCACTAGACGTCTGAGCCGAATACTACCAAGCATTATAAGCCCAACTCAAAATGGATTTGTTCAAGGTCGAGCTATTGCCGATAATATTCTCATTGCCCATGAAATCATGCACTTTATGGCAGGCCGGACCTCCGGCAAAGTTAAATATATGGCGCTAAAACTTGACATGGAAAAAGCATATGATCGGATCGAATGGCCATTTCTATTCACTATGATGCGAATGATGGGATTTGGAGAGCTTTGGATCGCTTGGATTCATAAATGTGTTACCACTACTTCGTTTGCGGTTCTGTTAAATGGTCAGAAACATGGTTTCTTCCATTCTTCACGAGGCCTACGACAGGGAGATCCTTTGTCACCGCTTCTTTTTGCCATTTGCTCGAAGGTCTGATTATGTTACTTAATCAAGCTCAAGTTACGAACTCCCTTGCGGGAATTCGTCTGAATGCCTACACCCCCATCTTAACTCATCTCATGTTTGCAGATTATACCTATCTCTTCCTCCGCGCCTCTCTCGAGGATGTTGCCTCGCTCCTTAGCATTCTTGGAAATTACCAAAACGTAAGTGGCCAGAAAGTCAACCTGCTCAAATCGGCGGTCTCATTCTGTAAGGTTACTCCAGATACAGTTCGCCTTGACCTCTGTCGTGCTTTGGGAGTGCGACCCTCCACCACTGAGGATGAATACCTTGGTTTACCTACTACAATGAAACGTTCTAAAGTTGAAACGTTTAAATATGTTGAGGATTTGGTTCTGAGTAAGCTGCAAGCCTGGAAAGGTAAATTTCTATCCCCTGCAGGGATGGAAGTCCTCGTCAAATCAGTTCTCTCGGCTCTCCCGGTTTACACTATGACATGTTTCTTGCTCCCTAAGAAGAATATCAAAAGGCTTACATCGCTAATTCGGGATTTCTGGTGGGGGCAACATGATGGGCGTAAGAGACTCAAATGGGTCTCGTGGTCAAGGCTATGTACCCCAAAATCGAAAGGCGGGTTGGGCTTTCGAGAATTACACCACTTTAACTTGGCACTCCTGGCTCGACAAGGGTGGCGTATCATTTCAGAACCAGACTCATTGTTGGCCCAATTTTATAAAGGGAAATATTTTCATGATACCACCTTTTTACTTGCAGGTCCTAGCTCTCACCCCTCTTGGGGTTGGAGCAACATCATTGCAAGTAGAGAGCTTTTGGTACAAGGTGTCCGCTGTCAGGTGAGCACTGGACTACAAATTTTGGCGTTCCAAGATAACTGGATCCCTACCACTCCACCACGTCCTCCAGAGCGCATTCCCTCTGACTTCCCATGGAGTCCATCCACCCCTGTTGCTCTTTTTATCAATCATGGGTATTGGGATATCCAATTACTTACACGCGTTTTCTCAGCGGTGGATGTGGATCTCATCTCTAGTATCCCTCTTCCTATTGAAAATATTCCATACCAATTCATTTGGCAGTTCTCTGACACATGAGCTTATACGGTACATTCTGGGTACAACATTATCCACCATGGTCTAGTGGAGACCCTAGAAGTTGGCCCGTCCTCACCAATGGACGCAGACGCCTGGGATAAATTATGGTCCTTTTCGATTCCTCCCAAACTCCATTTCTTTGTATGGAAATGCATACTAGGGGTCCTCCCCATGAGGGTCGCATTGAACGCTCGAATCCCGAACTTCCCGAGATTGTGCCCTGTCTGCGAGATCTCAGAAGAAACAGTTTCTCATCTCCTTCTCTTTTGCCCGCTGGCTGCCCGGTTTGGGGTTTTCTTGGGTCTACCACTGCATCTTGTATCCAGCTCTAACTTCTGCATTGTCTGGCGGAAGATTCTCAGACTTTCGCCAACTCTTGGGAGGAAGTTTATCTTCTTCTGGTGGAGACTATGGAAATCTCGCAACACGGTGGTTTTCCTTAATAAACAATTTCTTCTTCCCGCACTTAAAGCACAAATGGATAAACACATTGACAAATTTGACCTGGAACTAGATCAGGAGGATGTTCAACATCCTCGCCCTCGACGAATAGTGGGCACCTCCCATCCTGGATGGCGACCTCCTCCTACAGGACGAGTCAAAATTAACATTGATGGGGCCGTGCGTCGAACGATGGGTGGGGGAATTGGGTTAATTCTACGGGACTCAACAGGCGCTGTTCTCTTTGCTGGGGGGCGTTCACTCCCACACTTTACCGATCCTTTTACTATTGAGGCGCTGGCCCTTCGTGAAGCTCTGCATTGGTGCTCAGCTAGATCCATGACATTTGTGGATATTGAAGGAGATGCAGCGATGGTATGTTCGCATGTTTTGGATAACAACGCCTCCAGCCACGGGCAGAAGCAATTATTCAAGAATGCAAAATGTTGCTTTCCCGTCAACCCTCAATCCAATGCTTCACTATTAAAAGGGAAGCTAATACAGCGGCTCACAATCTGGCCCGACACTCTCTCACTATGCTTCCACTCAAGACTGGATTGCTAAACCTTACCCATTTTGCATGCTCAAATTTGGATTGATGTAATTATGAGGAAAATGTCATACATATGAACGTTTATCACGACTTTCTTCCCCCCCCCCCCCCCCCCCCCCCCCCCACCTCTGGCTCCTCTCTCCTTTTCCCCCCTTTCTCCTTTAGTCTAGGCGATCTTGGTGCGCTCTTCCGTGGGCGTACTCGACCAAAAAAAAAAAAGAATGACTTCTTCAATAGCCAAAAATCAAAAGTAACACATATTTTGTCAATTGAATTGAACCACTCCAATCCTCTTAAATTTGGCAATTCAACCTATTCCTTCTAAAAAAATTGTTCAGGTTTGATTGTCGATGGACGAAAAACCTGAAGGTTGACTTATTAGTTTGTAACTACTGGCCTTCATGCTCTACTGGTGGAACCGCCTAGTTTCACGTAAACTAAAACCTCTCTTAGATATGTACTGTTCAGTTGGTGTCGAACAGGTACCTCCCAACTCGGCAAGGTGGTTGCAAAATTTGAATACTGCTTTATGTGATGCCTTGTCACGATGAACTCGGCCCTCCTTGCCTCGTTTACGACAACTAAAATTCATCCAATGACTTTCTCTACTGGGCCAATGAAAGCCCCTGGTCTAAATGGCTTCACGTGCCTATTTTTTGGCAGTATTGGGAAATACTTGGCGCATATGTGGTTGTTGTAGTTTAAGACTTTTTCTGTTTTGGTCACATGCTTCATGCTCTTAATCATGCCTAGCTCGCTTTGATCCCAAAGTTAATGAATCGAGTTCCATGAAGGATCATCGGCCAATTGGTCTTTGCACAGTAGTTGACAAAATAATTTCAAAATTTTTAGCAGGGCGTCTTTCTTGGCCCTCAAAATATTTCCTTCGATTATTGATTTGTTCCAGAATAGCTTTGTTAGAAACAAGGCAATTATAGACAATATCTAACTTGCACATGAATTGTTTCATCACTTCAAATGTTATTCAAGTAACCAACCCTACATGCTCCTCAAAATCGATATGGAAAAGGCTTATGATACTGTCGAATGGTCTTGCTCCTCAGTGTATTTGTTGGATCTATACTTGCTTATCTTCATCAACCCTGACAAATTTTATCAACAAGCGTCATCTTATTTGCGCTATGCTCAAAAGGACTCTCAAGGTTGATTCATAATGCCACATAGTCTCATCCCCTTCATCACATTGGTATTAATATCTGTTGTCCAAAACTTCTACATCTCATGTTTGCAGATGACCCGATACTCTTTCTTCAAGTCCTAAAACACAACTATAATTCGTCTAAAATGACTCTTAGCCAAATATGAATCCATGAGTGGCCAAAAGATTAGCCTATTAAAGTCCGCCGCTTTGCTTAGCTCGAGCACTCCACAAAGTAACCTTGATGAATATATCAAACATCTCTACACATCCATTTAGAATGGGATAAACAATAATTCAAAGGAGCAGTAGGTCTGAAGGAACCATAAGAGCTTGGAATCGACTTTGTTGCTATTCTTCAATAAGTTGAGCCGTCCATTATGTGGCATCAAGCTCTTAGATATCTCCCAACCTATCGACTTAGATAAATGCTTAGAATTAGAATCTCACATCTAACTATCGCACTATCTCCCACGAAACCTACCTGCGAAAAAACCCTTTGAATCTACAAGAAAAGACGGAATGAAAGTAAGATGATGTATAGCCGCACCCTCTCAGCAATGCTCATATTAATATGCAAAACAAACAGTATACAAACTCATCTCTAACAATAGTATAACAAAAGGTCAGAGTTAGAAACAAAAAGAAAGGTCATATCTATATCCTCTTCGTAGATGAAACTATAAGACACAGAAAAATAGAAAATAGAAATCGGCAAATAAAAAAAAAACAAGAGTACAAATAATTAATGATAGTAACACAACACTATGGCTTCTGCTGCATTGTCCCACAAGATTCACCGTAAAGTTTTACTTTAACTACCTCCTGACTTGAGAGTATTACTCAACCTGCAAAAACCCACCACCAAATTTCATCACTAATGAGCAGGGCCAAGCATAGATCAAAAGATTCAGCTATCAGTAGCATCATCAACTCACCAGTCCAATCCCTCATAGAGGCCTTCACCCTTAACAGCACAAGTTTTGAAGATGGCCCATTGCCGGTTTTTAATCTTGTGCAACTCCAGAGCCTCAGTCACTGCAGCAGCATCAAGTGCACCAGGGAGATCCTGCTCATGGAGCAAACCAATTTCAGCAAGATAATGGGGATGAGATATGGTGGAAAAGAACTCCGGCAGCTGATGGAAATCAAAGAGCGAGAAAGTGGAACAGTTGGGTGTTCTGTGAATAGAATTGAAGATGACAGAGAAATGGTTTTTCACCTGCTTGTTTGCAAAGATGAGGACAATGGCACCTCTCAATTCTTCTTCCTGCCAAGTTGTGCAATTACATGTATGGGTTAAGCTTCTCGTGGATGCAAGGGGAAACAAAATCAGTATTCTGTTTTGCCATTAACATCTCATGTTTGTATAACTAAAGACCACTATCAGCGTAATTATAGTAGGAACCTCTCCGAAGTACCCGGTAAAAGATTCAGAGATTTAGAGTCTTTATTCAATTTCCTAAATTCTCTCTATTGGCAGAACTTATAAAGGCTAATGCTATCCTATACTTGACTGAATTTGGATGGATACCAAAAACTCAAACGCAATGCATTATAGCATCCCCACACCTATATTCAGTTGTACTCTACATTTACCACACAAATATGAAGACACTAAAATAACAAACTGATTATTTACGCAAGCAGAAATACCTCCAGAATTGCATGAAATTCTTCCTTGGCTATTCCAATTCGATCAGTGTCACTTGAATCAACCACATAAATGACAGCTTGAGTATTTGGGAAATAGCATCTCCAATAAGGCCTGCAATAACAATCAAGTCAGACTAACAGAGAAAAAGGAGAGCAGTAACCTATTGAGAACAAAGTTATATGTAGCAAGATTCCAGGTAAAAGGATAAGAACCACGTTGAAACAACAGTCAGCAAGATATTACTTAAACAGAGAAAGAACTTGGTGTAAGGAACAATATAATTATTCTGCAGTACAGGTGTTCATCAATGCTCGGAAGAAGTGTCCCCAAAACAATGATATAAACAAACCATTTAACTAATCATAATCGAGCTTCTCACAGGAACCAAAACAGAATCAGCACCTAAAGATGCCTAACTCTTATCACATTGCATCATCAAACTGCATACTAATTGCAAAATGATATGATCTATTGTCATCAATAAATCATTCAAAACCAGACCTACATATGGTTGTGCCTGCTGATATAATTCTTCAATAGAATAATTGAGTCTATTCACTAGCTAAAAAGATGAACATGAATAGAGACACAACAGTACCCAGTTCAACTATGCCAGTATGAGTGAGTCAAATCGTTTTTCAGCAAGAACAGCTAAGCCAAAGTCATTGGAGCCAGAAATTACATGTTCCCAAATTGGTTGTACTTGAGCAGTATTATTTGTGAGAAAAGATAGAAGAAGAGGAGGTGGGAGAGGAAGAAAGACCAGTTTCAGAAACATTCCATGACAACCATCATCATGCAGTGCATATCATTCTAAACTACCCAGCCAACCATCTAATACTTAAATATACATATATCAGCTACGAATCAAAATTAAAAACCAAAAGAAGCGAAACAGTTTTGTCTAATGTGCATAAAAATGATTTGGCAGACATAGAGTAACCATGAGCTTGCATCAAATTACTGTGTGATAGTTTAATATTAAGAAGACGAAGTAAGTCAAAACGTTGACGTAAAACTCCTAATGCCCCCCACCAATACAATGATCGTCAAAAGTGAAAAGTTCAGAACATCCGCAAACGATGACCCATTATTCAACAGAGCATAAAAGCTACACTCACTGTAAGAAAAACAAAAGTTAGAAGATTTTAAGTTACCTGATGCTTGTCTGGCCACCTGTTCCAACATGAAGGAAAAAAGATCAGATTCAAAATCCAGAGAACAAATTATAATTAGAGATTCAGAACTTCAAAGCAAAATAGCTTCCTTAAGCTTTACTAAGCGAAGCAGTAAAACTAAGACATGAATCTGACAACACAAGGTGTGCCCTATTGGTAAAGATTAAGCCATACACATGAAGAAACAAAATACACTCAATTTCCAGCTCCCCAGAATCACATGACAATTCATTAAAAAGTACTAAAACTCCCTACATAACAGCATCCAAAACTTCAGCAGATCCAATGACACACATAAAACAGCTTAGGGGACAACAGATTTAAATAAAGCCAAGTCCAGAATGCTCCTCAATTTTCATAGTTGCATAGCAGATAAAATTGAAAATGTTAATCAAAATAGCAGGATGTAAACAGCTAAGGTCGAAAAGAATCTTCTACTTACCCAAATCCCAAACCTGGAATTTAATGTTGTTATACTGTACAGTTTCCACGTTGAATCCAATTGCTTCAGAGAGAGGAGCAAAAAGGACAAGAGCATCAGATTTGGTACAACAACCGAACAATTAAATCAAAGAATGAAATAGCAAAAAGGAACATGCATCGAAAGATTTGAATTGAAACTCAGAACTTACTCGGGATCGTGGAGACTACCTCGCCCATTTGAAGCCGATCTGATTCGCACAATAAAAAAGAGGTTAGCAAGTAGATTCTGATTTACGAAGAGAAAGCAACAAATGTAAATCAAAGCTGGGAGAATCGAATTGAAGTGAAAGGAGAAGGTTACAGAGAATAGTGGTTTTTCCGGCATTGTCGAGGCCGAGGACGAGAATTCGAGCTTCTTTGTTGCCGAATACAGAAGAAAACATCCTAGTGAACAGAATCCCCATGGCTATTACTCTTGATCCCCTTCCCCTTTTTTCTCCTTCTTTCTTTCTTCCCTCCCTCTTATTTTTCGTAATTTTCAGAAGGAAATCTACAGGGTGATTGCTACGGCGTTCATCTCTCTCAGATTCGCTTCGCGCGAACTTCCATGGGAGTGAAGAACAGATTCCGATTAGAGGGGGCAAAGGGGATTTTCCAATCTGAAAGGGATGAAGAAGGAAGTTTTGATTTCTACGCTGCTGCTGGTCAGTACTACGACGTCGTTGCCTCGTCGCCAGGTTCTTTGGTTGGACACAGCTCAATGCATTGACTTTCTATTGACCTATTGCGGAAGCCGGAAACCATTGTGACAAGGTTAGTACCATAGCCCAAATGTTTGGTGGATGGATTGGGCCTTAGGTTCAATCCATAAACTCCCACTAGAGAAATAAAATAAGGGTTGTTTCCCGCGAGGAAATTAATTACTGGGAGAATCGATAATTTCAATGAAATTCGATTGTTAGGGATTCGACAATTTCTCTGTAATTGAATTTCTTGTTTTCTCATCTAATTGACACTATGGAATTCAAAGGAAGCACTTAATAAAATGAACGGATTACCCTTAATTTGAATACAAAACTCTCCACCACTTGTCCTCATCTGATTTGTTCTATCCCGCCTCGACAATAAGGTATGGTGTTTTCCCCGCATATTCATTAATAAAATAACTCGAGGAAAAAATGAGTTATCACGTTGATTACTTTAAAATCGTACAACATTAAAAGGAGTTACCATGTCGATAACCTTGATTACTTATTGTTCCAACAACGTTAAAATTGACATCAAGAACGGAGGTCTTCAGAAAACATCATGAAGAAAACATAGAAGCCTCGTAGGGTACCCGTGGGTATTCCAAGAAGAGCTCAATGAAGGACCAGGAATTTTGATGACACTAGATTAATCATGATTATCGCCCCCGATTAAGCGACATTCTGTTGCATGTAGCACGTTTTAGGGATAGTTTAGTGAAATTCGGTTCATTCACTCTATTTCCTACCGATTTGGTTACCTGGTCTGTTTCAGGTCTATTTGATGTGTTTTCTAGTGTCTCTTTGAGTACACAGGTTTTTGTCGTCGAATAAGTAGCTGTCAGACGAGTTCGGGATGCAATGGAGCTTCGAGAAAGTCTCCAACACCATTGGAGAGTCAAAGGAAGAAAGAAAGAATTTTTTTTGTCAAAGTGGCAAGGTTCTCGCCGAGAAGGTATTATTGAAAAATCAGTCGAAAATCTCATCGAGATTCCTGAAATTATTGTGAAGAGGTTCTCGGCGAGAAGGTTGGCTTTTCCTGATCCAAGACAAAAACAAATTTCAGCCTATAAAAGGACTATTTCAGCCCCTTCCCAAGACACATTCGATTTTCCAAACCTAGCAACGACTTGGAGAGAGATTAGAGCATATTTTGGAGTACCGGAAGACGCTCGGAGCTTAGGAATTGAAGGATTTCAAGATCGAAGCTGCTCGGAATCGTCTGAATTAGGTTTTACAGCTTCTCTCTGTTCTTCCTTTCTATGATTAATTCTTTTGTAGTTTTTTATTCTTGTTTGTCGGATATGAGTAGCTAAAATTTTATAGCTTAGATTAGATGAACTCTAAGTGACTCGGGGCTTTAAAGCGGTCACAGGTTGGCGGGGAATAGACTCTTGGAGAGTTGGAAGTTGACTCATAAGTTTGTAGACATGTGAGAAGTGAGTAGGAGAAGAACAGTAGGTGAAATGCTTGCAATCATTGATAGGAACATGAGGCATATTAACGCAAACTCCATGGGTTTAACTTAGTAGGAATCTTGGTCCAAGAACTAGCTATTCAGAAGCTAAGAACATGTCTACAACTATATATAAGCATTTTAGACAAAATCTATTTGACACATCAGCTTTTGGAGGCTTCTCCTTGAATGTAGGTAAATATTTTTTTTTTTAAACTCTCTCTCTTCCCTAATTCTTTTCCCTTTTAATTAGTTTTCTTATCATAATTTTTATGTGTTACTCAAACATATTTTCCTTCACAAATGTTTTCGTTTTAATTTTTGAATCCAACGACATCAATCTTAATATATTTAGTAAAAAATTATATTTTTATTAAAACTATGTAAGATAACCAACTGTTACTAAGCATTACTTACACCTACACATTAAAGAACCAAATATCACCCCCCCTCCCCCCCTTAAACACACTTGATAATTTTACAATCTACTATACACTAAAATTTTCCAAACACTTTCACTAAATTTGTTCTCTAACATCGTCAATGGGCCTAACATACGATTCATTCAACATATTAAATCAAGGGAAAATGGTACTTTACCAAGTTAACAAACAACCCACTATGCTATGAAATGATCAATTTACCCCCTCCTACTATGCCAACCTAACAAACAACCACTTCCATCCAAAATTTCGTTAAGTGATGACTCACCAATATGACCCATCCTTAATTAATGACAGTACATTGCCACATCATCGAGTTTAATATATGGTACTTCATCTAAAATTTTAAATCGTCCAAAACAGTTTCAATTTCCAAGCATATTCAATCATATTTTAACTAAATTATTTTATATATGAGTGTTATAGTTCTATATTATAAAATCATTCATATAAAAGTAATATATCAAGATGTTAATCAATCAACTAAGAGGATCATCAACATTATAAATTGGATTTTTCATATTAAAATAATATGATCAAGATGGTATAGTGACTTTGAAGTAAATAATTAATCAAATATAAAATTTAGTTAGAATATTTATTTTCCAACATTCTCATGTTAAAGGTATAAATATACATCATGATTTTGAAGTAAATAATATATTATGTATGTATATTGTTTCATTCAAATAAAAAATTAAGTTGGAATGGTTTGTTTTCCAGCTTTTTTAAGTTAAATTTTTTAAGATACATCAGGCCTTTAAAGTAAATAATATGTATGGCTCCATAACCTATAATGGATTTTGTTCATGGCACGAGTTGGAATATAGTTTGAACATTCGTCTAACTCGATACCTGTAGAAAGATTTTAAGAATTAAGTGAGTTCATGTGCCTCAAAATCATAAGAACAACCATTTGTTTGTCATATATAATTAAAAATATATGATACTTAGATATATAATTTCACTATTATTGTTTGGTTCGAATAACTAAGGAAATATTGGTAACTATTTATTCAGTTGATTTATTTAGGTTGTCAATGTGAAGTGAGAGAAAAAATCTTGAATTGGCCAATAAGCCGAAAAACTGTATATCAAGAATTCTTAGTAAAAGCAATGGTTAGTGAGGTCACGAGTGTATAAGGGTATGAATCATGAGATACTAAGTAAAGTAGATTACATGTCAATAACTTTTTCCAATTCAGATTATTGATCGAGTTTAGTTAGTTTGACTTGAACATATTCATGAAATCTAAGTATATATATAATGGGAAAACGCCCAAGTACCCTAACACTAATTTTTTTTCATATTTGTGTTTGAATATTAGAGTTTGAGGGTTGTAGTTTAGTGTTCAAAGATTAGGATATAGTGTTAGGGGTTTCAAGTTTATTAATGGGGGTTTATGGTTTTTTAATTTGGACTTACGGTCAAATTTAGAGTTTTACATGCGATTTAATATTAGAGTTTATGATGTAGTATTTGAGGGTTAGGATTTAGTGATCTTTACTTCTATATTCTTTTAATGTGTCAATTCAGGCTTTATTTTTGTTATGTTGAACTACACCTGAACATACTTTTTTACACAGATGATGGTTTTTTAGTCTTGACTTTGTTTGTTTGTAAATGCTTCAAATGAGTTGTTATTAATTTGGTTATTTGTGTTGAATTGACTTTTGTTTGTAAGACTTTAGGATTAATTAAATATTATGTAACAAAATTTTTGAACTCACGTTAGGTTTAGATGACATCACTCATTTGAAAAATTTGTTTGAACAATAGGTATGATTGTTTATGTCATTTCTCCTTTACAAATTTTTAATGGTCATAAGTGGACCTATTTTATTTGAGTATGTAATCAAACTTAATTAATATTTAAAATATTCTTAAATTTATCATAGCAGTCTTTTATTTAGTAATATTTTTTTTGGTATTGTATTAACTCTACCAACATGCCAATAATAATATACATATTATATGAGCACTTATAATTAGAGAGGTATTCCCTTTAAATTGAAGATACGAACCAATAATATAGTTTTATTTCATCTTATTTATTAGACTTAGAAATTAAATAATAAAATTTCAATATCTTTGAAGCGCTTTGAAGTTTTAGAATTTTTTTCTAAACTCAAATACACTGTTTTCAAGTTGAGAATTTTAATAATAATTAGTTTTTTATGAATTTTACTTGATGCATATCAAACATATCCAATATATAAAAATAATAAATTGACTAGAATACTTAATAAAAAATAGGGTAACCATAATAATAATATAATGTTTAAAGAGAAATTAAATACACACTTTTTATGAATAAGATATATAATAATACACCTACAAAAAATGTAATTTTTATTTATGTAGGGCCACTTATTTTTCCGTCATATTCTACTATATTAAAATAAAAATTTATCTTATACGAGAGCTACTAAGCTAAGTAAATACAAAATGACTTAAAGATGTTAGTAAAATATAAATATTTTGACCCTCGAGTTTTTAGTTTGATTTCAATATTTTGATTTAAAATTTTAGTTGGTTTTAATTTGGCTAAATATAATCCTAAATTTACTCATTTACATGATTATTCTTCATTTACTAATTATACCAAATAAAGTCGGCCAACGGGCCGAAAAAGTACTAGTATTCTAAGTACATTTTAAAACCATTTTATGTACGATTACCAATAGTGCATTCTGGTATGACCCTTGGGGGTTGGTCGGTAATGGCTTACGTTGTTTTGGCTTGTGAATTGACTGTGTGTCTTTGGTAAGTGGGGCTTGGTGTGGATGGATTGGCGTTGATTTGGGCAAGGTGTAGGTTGGTATTGAGGTAGGCTTGATATGTGCAATTGGGAGTTGGAGTTGATGGGTTATTTTGTGTTCGAAATGGATTGGTTAGCTGATCCTCGATGCAAAGAGAGTTGTTTGCAGTTTGCTACTCCTCTTTAACTTTGTCATCTACCTACTTGCTTTGGCCATTGCGTCTGTAATTCATAGATGTAATGATTTTCATTATGAGCCATGATGCATCTTATTGAGTATGTTGCACAGGCTCTTTGTCTCAAAGATGACTCTTCCAATTTTCTTATCCTCTTCTCAGGCAAATTGAAGATGATGACGACGAGACGACACTGTTATTTGGTGGCCGAAGTTTGAATGGCTTGGATTGGATTTCTTTTTCATGTGAACTCTGACTAAGATTTAATTTGTATAATCTATGTTCCTTTTTCATTTATTTGTTCTTCAGCTTCCATTTACATTTCAGTCCTTGAACCAAATCGCTTACTTCCTCTTGGTATAAACTTTAAACATAGAAACAACATAAATGAAAATCTGTAATCCAACATATGCCCGACAATAATAAATGACGGGTTGTTCATACCTGTGACTCAGTTGATCAACCCAACAAACCAACCAACCAACCAAGCAGCAGCAGCAGCCATGAGTAGGCCTCACAAGTCTCCACCAACCCCAATTAACACATAAAGCTGTCTGTCTGTCTGTCTTCAAACGCTGCAAGCAACCTAAGCGCTAGCTGCCCAATTCTTCCTTTTTTTCGATTGGCATCATCATCATCTATTCATCTTCATCATTACCCTTCCTTTTATATTTATTATTATTATTTTTCACATTTCACACAACCTACGGTTCTTGTTCTCCAAGCAATTTAAAAAATAAATAAAAATAAATAACTTTCCTTTCTTTCCATCTCCTCGCAACTTCGCATCGCCGCGCCCCGGCCCCCTCCTCGGGCCCCACCACTTCTCTTCTTTTGCGTTCCACGTTGATTCCCACTGTCCCCTCTCACCATCACCAATCACTACCCTCACACGTGTCTCTCCTCTCTTTTCCTAGGAAAAGCTAGCTTACCTCATCTCTTTCTTCTTTTCCCGTGACCCCACCACCACCACCACCTTTTTCATTCCGCCGGCGATGCCTCCTTCTCTCCGGTCAGTAACATTAACTAATATAGCCTTCAGAATTGGCCATGGCATCTGTCTCTTCAATTTCCGATTACGCGATTCTCCGTTTCCACTCAGGTTTATTCCCCCCCCCCTCCTCCCAATCTCAATTAAATTAATTATCTCACTCTCTACTTTAGTTTCGATTCTTCTTCTTCTTTTCAACGTCATCACTTCTACTATCTCTTTCACCTGATTTCTGTTGCCGATCCTCGGAGACGTTGCTCCGGCGCCGGCCCATCTTTAGTTTAATTCCACGATTAGTTGTTCATTCATGATTTCATTCAGCTATACGGCCATTTGTGGTTAATCATGATTACTTGTCAAAACTTTAGTAGATGTATTATGATTCGAGCTTAAAACTCATATAATCAGAATTTACATTCCTCGGCCGCCGGAGAACGAAAATTAAAAAGGTCAAAATAGATTTGTAAATTTCCAAGGAGGAAGAAGAAGCCTCTGGAAAATTACTCTGCCACAATAAATGAAAAAGGGCACAAAATTGGGAAGCGAAACTTCCGATCGGCTTCCTATATATCTCATTAATTAATTAATTAATTTTGTCCCTCCACTTGCATACGCCTCTCCGCCGCCGTTTCCCTTTCTTCCGCTTCTTCTTCGACTGCCGCCGTCGCCGCCGCCACTGCCGCGGTTGTCGCCGTCGCTGCGGAGTGCGATTCTCGCATAACTTTCTCGTCATTCTCGATCTTCATTCCCTCCTTCTCAAACCCCTTGTTGTTCCCACATCCACAGTACGCTGATCTATTCGAAGCAGGGGTAGCCAAGAACGTCGGCTTGTTGTCTCCAGCCATGATTACAAGAAACTTCTCTTCGAAAACTTTCACTGATTTACCTTCTTTCTCGTCCCCGCTCTCAATATCGTCGTTGCCGCCGCCGCCGTGTCGTCTATTCGAACGGCGGGTAGAAAGGCGCCAGTAAGAGCAGGCTAATATAATTAAGGCGAACGCGATCAACCCCAACATCGCCGCCAGACCTCCGAACAGGTACGGTATCGGAGAGTGCCACGGTGAACGCATCTGGTGCTGGATCGCCGGTGGCGTCGACATTGCGTTTGATGAAGAAGTCATGCTGCTAGCTTCAGAGGCGCTGATTGGTCTCATCTGTAAAATTTTTAGGTGAGGAAGGGGAGGGGGATTTTGCAGGTAAAGTGTTTGTTAAAATGTCTTAGAGAGAGATGTGAGAAGCAGAGCAAATGGGAAGAGTTGTATTTATAGGCCGTCGTGGTAAAGTGAGACGCGGCGTCGTCGTCTACTGCACTGAGCTTAGTGGGATTTGTTTATTTCTGTATTTCTGCTTTTACCGATTGGGCTACGGAATTTGTTTCCATTTTTCTAATTGTTTCATTTCACCACTTAGGACAAAACGGTCTTTTTACCTGAGAAATTAAGCATGTTTAAAATTTGTACTTAGCTTTTTTTTTTTTTAACTTTATACTGTAAATGTAATAACTCCAAATATTAATATTTTACTCTAGAAAGCAAATTCAAAAGGATGGAGCTCTGTGTATTATTCCTTCCCTTTTGAAAATCATGAATGATCAACGTTTCTACATATGGAGATTGCCAACTTTTTTTTATGGGTTGGTGATTTGATTTGAATTTGGCTTCAAATCTGATGGATCTGAATAGTTTAATTCTAAAAAAAACACGTAGGTGTAATTAGAGCATTCTCATCTAGGGGAAGTTTGCAAAGTGAGGTGGTAATGATGTGGCAAATGAAATGGTTTAAAAAAGTAAATTGCATTGATGGTATTGGGATGAAATCTTTGATTTGTATTTGGCTTCGAATCACATAATGTGATGGATCTGAATAGTTTAATCGTAAAAAAACACGTGAGTGTAGTTAGAGCATCCACATCTAGGGGAGGTTTGGAAAGTGAAGTGGCAATGATATGGCAAACGAAATGGTTCAAAACGGAAATTGCATTGATGGTGGAATGAAATCTTTTATGAAAATTTGCATAATATGAAAGAGGGAGTGCAATTTAATTGGAGCCACAAAGTGAAATTTGTTGGCTTTTTCTTTCCTTTGTATTTTTTTATATATATACAGTAAAAACCTTTATTTTTTTGTTTGCTTCTTTTCTTTTCTAGTTTAAGATCTTTATAATTATAATTGTATTTATCTTAATTTAAATTATAATAATGTTTATGATTTTAAGTTAAAAAATTTAACATTCACATAAATTTTCTTATTAAAAATTTAGTTTATATATTTTTTGGTTACATTAATTATGAAATATAATGTTTTCTATTTAATAATTAAAGCTATTAAAATGTCCTTTTATAATGAAAATTTAAAATTCTTATTGTTTATTTTGTTTCTATTAAGTAAGTTTTTTATTAGTTTTTGTTATATTTTAAATATAATAATAATTGGGTATTATAAAAATGATAACTATGAAAATAATTGTATTAAAAAAATTGTAGGCCCAATTTAAAATTGCACTTGAATTGCATTGATGATAATGATATGAAAGTGGAAAGTTAAGAATTGTTAAAGTTGTTGAAATTAGTTAAGAGTGGCATTGATGTGGATGCTCTTATAAACGGTTCTTGTTACTACATGGAAGATTCTAGGTGCTGAAGTGTGTTGAAGGGTTAGATGACATTTTTTCCAGTGACCAAATCAATATTTGGTCCACTAAACCAAATCAGTTTTCACCCTTCATTTCAAATTAAAATTTCAATAATCTAATAAAATATCTAACATTTAATTACATAATTAATTGTTGGATAATTATTAGAAAAATATTTTATCTCACCAAAGAGTAGGCTTGGCAATGGGTACTCACGCAATGGCGTAACCAGGATTGGTATACGGGGGGAGCCGAATTGTACATTAAAAATTGGTGCCACCGGCAAAAAAAATTTCTTCAAATTTGAATAATAGTATAAATTTTTCATTCATCTAATACTAAGTAAAAATACACAATAAATATTTTGGTTATAAGTTGCTTAATTAGTAAAAAATAATTATATGTGCCACCGGCAATTTTTTTTTCAAATTTGGATAATTTATGATCAAATATTTAATTATTACACACTATAAGTGAATTATGAGTAACTATTATGTAAAATTTAAGACAACATTTCACCGAAACAACGTAGTGGGGGAGCCGAACTTCAAATACCCCGGCGCCAAATTCCGAAAATACCAAAAAATACATGTAATATTAGACAGCTCCCCCTGGTACCGCCATTGTACCCACGGGTCAGGATATCACATATTCACTACCCACCCGTTTATTGGTATTACCCGTACCCGTCCGTCGAGACTAAATGGATACAAAATCCAAACCATCCCTGCCCCGGCATGGGCATAGGGTAAACCCGCTACCCAAAGGGTGAACCCCAAATTTTTCTGCATCTGAATTGCAAAGAGATTTTCGAGATGGAGCTACGTTTTTTAGAGCATTATGGTTTCGAGAGGGAACGACAGCCTGCTTGATCGATGAGTTGAAGTGAAGAACTTAATGACTGAAGGAGAAATTGGGTTTAGTCCGTTAAGCATAGATTATATATTATGACTAATACAACGTTGTTTCATATTGGGTATCCACCGGGTTGGGTATGGGTCGGATTTCTTGAAACCCGTCCCCACCCGTTACCTGCTCTAACTGGTACCGGGTTTGCCCATACCCGTCAACTTTATCCAGTCAATGGGTAATCCCCACCCAATTTGGCCGGATTTTGGGTGGGTACCCGATTTCCTGGCACCATTGCCAAGCCTACCAAAGAGGGAGGAGAAGTTACCAAAGTTGTTTATTTTAATTAACTATCAATAATTTAGTTATCAAAATCGTTTTAACTTTTAAATAATTAATTGCAATGTTAGTTAAATTTAATTATTTATTTCCACATTTTTCGGTCAGCCAAACAAGCATACATGTCCTAGTGCAGACATACTTGTCTTAGTGCATACATTTTTTCCACTCGTAGTCTCGTACTGCCTATCCTTGTGCAGGCTATTCAGGTATAATTCATTTTGCTTCTTGCATTACCTGTCCTACCATACACAAATTTGAATTCATTTTTCATTACGTCTTAACAAATTAAAAGAGTGTAAATGACATGTTCAACATGAAGAACTAGAAAATAATAAAATCATTATTATTGTGGTCATAATACATGTATAAATATAACCAAATCATAGATACAATATCGATTTTAATTGCACTAATATAACACAAAGTCGTTCGAATTGCACTAGTGCCTAGTACAAGCTAATTCGAGATCTAGAATTGTTGGTCGGATCTGAACTGTTAGTGTCAGATTTGAACCGCCAAGAAGAAGTACCATTTACGCCGAAAGGTGAGGCTGTCCATACAGTGATTAAGGCGGAGGATGTAGCCAATGTAACCAAAATGATTAGTTAATGGAGCTAATCCCAAAAGAGGAAGAAGGAACCGTGTGTGTTAAGGAGTAATGAACTATATAAGAAAGAAAGGTGTCAACACAAGAGCACCACTACCCATCATGTCCAGTATGGCCCAACTAGAGTTGGTTTGGTTCAGTCTGGTCAGCAAGTTGGCTAGTCTAATTCGGATCTAAAGTACTAGTATTATTTCGTACTTTTCTAGGTAGTCCACAAACTTTTTGTGATTGATGTTTGATCACTAAAAAGCTCTAAACCAACACGAATTTCATAGAATTTTCACGTAAGTGCCACTGCCCTCTAGCCCAACTAGATTTGGTATTGTTCGAGTGGTTGGTTGGCTTGGTTTGAGACCAAAGTATTATTATTATTTGGTACTTTTCTAGATAGTCCACTAACTTCTTGAGATTACCATATGGTCACTGAAAAGCTCTAAACTAATATGACTTATGAGAAGTTTCATAAAAGTCCTTCAACTTTCTGAAATCACTCAATTTCTCACTAAACTTCTGAACAAACATGACAGATGGCCCAAACTGTTGCAGGAACCAAAACATCCATTTGCGTGAGAGGACACATCATTTTATTGCCATCCTTTCATCTTCTAGATTCGGCAGATAAACACAACATTCAGTTCCTCTTTTATGAATACAGAAAGAATCATCTTTGATCGTCGCTCTTGAACATCTTCTTCTACAAAACTTTCAGTTCGAAGTTTTATATTGAGATCATATTTTTATATTGAATATTCATTTAAGTACTAGTGAATCAAATTTTTTCTTGGGGAGAAAGAGCCACCTCTCGTTTTTTTCGACATAATCCTACGATAAGAATTCTCTATAGTGATGGGCCCAAACCTAACAGCTAGGCTCAGCACAGCGTACGTACTGGAGTACACCCTCACCACGGCGAAACCCTAGAAGCGTCAGCCGACTAAGGTTTTCCCCAAGGACCACATGGGCCGCATGAAACACGAGACCCACTAGGAGTCCCACAGGAACTCTAGCCACCATGAGCCTAGGATTTCCCCATAAGCTTGGACAGCCATCCAGTCATGCAAGGACCCATAGCACTAACCTTGAGTTGTAGACTTCGAGTAGTACGCTTAAGGCTATCCCGCTCCCAAAAACCTAAGGGATACTCCCGGTATTTCTCTGTCTCTCTCTCATACGTACGTTCTTACCTCATACTTACACACACAAACTGTGTTCGTCCTCTTACTACTATCTTTTGTACTCTTTGCGAGACATACTCCAAGCGTGCACCGGCCGGCGACCAGAGAAGAAACAAACAATCCATACCTTATCAGCTCTCCAAAGTGAAACCTCATTGTACACCCGAACGGAACACATAGGTAGTAGTAATTATTATATTATTCAGATTGGCGAATCAGTCATAGAACTAGAACAATGATTTTGCATTCATACAATGATATGGGTAATTAACAAACCATCTGACTGTAGATGAATTCAATAATTAATTAGTGGCGCCATTAATTACAAGGTCTTTTAGAAAGAAGCATGTGTATTGTATTGTGTGTCCACTCGGCAGTCGAAGGGCACAAAATCTTTTCTATGAATCTAATTTCGAGTAAATATTAATTACTCCAAAGTGCTTCCTTTTGTGGGGTGACCTTAATATCCACTCATATAACAAAGTATAATGTTGTATAATTAATTAATTGGTTGTGTTATTATTATGCGAAAATAAGCATGCCCTTTCACACAAGCTAAAGTCAGCCTCCTAGATCATCAGGAATAATGTTAGGGGCAGTAATTAATATAATAGGAATGAATTATTTGGAAAATTGATAAATCTAATTAAATTTGATTGGTATGTGTTCTGTTCACGAGAATCGTGGCGTACAATGAGGTTCAAACCTGGAGAGTTTGAGAGGTTGAGTGATGTTCCCCTTACTCCTGTGCTCCCGTGGACGTCCGAGAAGTACCTCGCAAGGTGTATAGAAAACAGTAGTAAGCGAACAAGCAGTTTAAGTGTTTGTGAGTGGGGTTAAGGTCGTATGAGTGAGAGACAGAGAAGTACCGGGGTACCCCTTAGGGTTTTGGGTGATCAATAGCCTGGAGCTAGCGTACTAGCTGAGGCCTACAACTCAAAGTGTACCTCTGCGATGTGTGTGTGTGGTGTTGATTGTGTGTCTTTGTTGGAGGGTTGTCCTCCTTATTTATACTATTCGGTCCCTGATTTGGGGGGAGAGTACTTTCCCATGTGGGAGTTGGACTCCGCCTCTGAGGTGGAAACCTAGGCGGCTAGGGTTTCCGCCTTCCCATGTGGGGGCCAGGAAACCCGCGTGGCCCAAGTGACTTATCCGGCACCCTGGGTGGTTGCTGACCCTAGGGTTCAGGTCTGTTGTACCTAGGGCTGCATACGAGCCGAGCTGCTCGCGAGCCGCTCGGGCTCGGGCTCAGATTTATTACAAAAAAGCTCGTTCGTGAGATCGGCTCGTCGTAAGTGAGCTAGCTCGTGAACAGGCTCGTTAGATAAATGAGACGAGCTCGAGCCAATATGTTGGTCGGCTCGGCAGGCTCGTGAGCCAACTCGTTTCGTTAGCTCTTAAGCCAGGCTCGCGAGCTGGCTCAATTATAACTCGTGAACTATTATTTAATATAATTTCTAAATTTAAAGTATAATCCTAATCTCTATTATGATTATTATAATAACTAATTCCCACCCCAAAAATTAGTAATACCGACGAGAATGTATTTCCCACCCCCCAAAAAAAATCTCACTCTCAATCTCTCATTCTCTCAGTTCAAAAGGTTCAGTCTCTTCTTCTTCTTCTTCTCTTCGCAGACACAATCCCAGACTCCCAAACTCCCAGGTTAGTGGTCTCTTCTTCTTCTCCTTCTCCTCCTCCTTCTCCTTCTCCTTCTCCTCCTTCTTCTCTATCGCAAGTCGTAGTCTTCTCTGTCGCAAGCATCTTTTCTGAAATTCATCTTTTTCTTCTTTACTGAATTTTCTTTGTTGTTCTCTCTTGCAGCCAACATTGGTGCAGTTGTGATGCCATTTTATAGTTTGCAGGTGATAGAAGCACAATCAGAACCCTAGCTAGTCCCATACTCTAGGTTAGTGGTTCTTCTTCTTCTCCATCTTCTTCTCCTCTGTCGCAACCCTAGCTTGCTAATTCTTCGATTCTGCTAATTTGAAACCCATCTTGATGCTAATTTGATTTTGTTGCAATGCTAATTTGATTTTATTGGGCGAGTCTATTTGATTTTGTGATCTTCCCTATGCGATATCGAACGAATACTGTCTTGCTCTTGATATTGAACGATATTTGATTTTGTGATCTTCCTTCCTTCATTAGATCAGTGAATGAATACTGTCTTGCTCTAAATGGAGATGTAATTGTTGTACTAGAACATTGTCATATTGTCTTGCTCTGGCGGGTCCGAAGGCTGTGGGCTGTTTTGGTATATCATTTGGGTATTTTGGTATAGTTTGGGGTTGATGTAAGGGTGACTCTTGCTTGATGTTTTAGCTGTCAGGAGGCTGTTAGTTGCTGTCGTTTTTTGTATGTTGCAGCTGCTGTTTCTCAAAGTAGTTTAGGGGTTTGTCAGGTTTTCTGGTTTAGGGGGTTGTTCTTGGTGTTATAGCTTTATCCTGTTGAACTCTTTTTCAACTTATATTTATATAATTTTCATTCATAAAACAAAATTGCTCATTTCCATATAATACAGGAGGAACAAAGTGAGTTGTACTGTTTATTTAATCAATTGTCGGTTCTAACAGTTTCATAAGAAACATGTGCCATGAGTATAACGACCAAACAAAGTTTTATGGAAGGTTTATTTTTAGATAAAAGTTATTGAGTATCTGTGCATTTTAGGTGTATTGGGGTTTTCTCTCGTTGATGGTCTCACACATGTTGACTGGTTTTGTTGTGCTTCTACAAAACATCAACAGGCAAGTTGGTTTCCGAAGTTGAGAAACCTTGTTGAACAGATAAATGGAACTTTCAGTCGGAACTTCCAGGAGATGGCTGTTGCAGGAGAAGTTTCCTTGGGTAGGCTATTGTATTCCATTTTTTTCTCTGCTTGTTCATAGTTTAGCTAGTGTAGTACATCGTTTTATTTCATTATACTCTGTTTGTTTACAGATGAGCACGTCAAAGACTTCGATCAATATGGAATACTAATAGAAGTGAAGTTTAGGTAATCGCAACTTATGGGAAGTTCTTGCAGCATGGGACAATGCAGTTGTTGGCTTGTTGCCTTTTAGACTTTTTTATGGATTTTAGAATATTTATGAATTGTGATTTCAGATATTATGTATCACCAATATCGTATTTTTTTAGAATATATGATTTATTAGAATATTTAATATTTTATATCATGAGCTCGGCTCGAGATTGGCTCGTTTACGATGATAAACGAGCCTAGTTCGGTTTTGGCTCGTTTAATGTTAAACGAGCTAAATCCGAGCTAGGCTCGTTTATCATCGTAAACGAGCCGAGCTCGAGACGAGCCCGAGCTCGTTCAACTAACAAACGAGCCGAGCCTGAGCTGGGCTATCCGAGCTCGTAACGAGCCCGAGCCCGAGCCTGAGCCAAGACAAAATTTGGCGAGCCCGAGCCCGAGCTGGGTTACAGCTCGGCTCGACTCGGCTCATATACAGCCCTAGTTGTACCTGTCCGTCGAGATGTACGCCGGTCCTGGGCGCCCAACAACTAGGCTTGGGCCTATCAATATGAAAAATTGGCAATTTCATCGAAATTGAATTCCTAGTTTTCTTGTCTAACTATGATATGGAATTGGAAGGAAAATAAGCGAATCCATTCGAAAGAGATTTCAGTATCCTATTGGAGCTGGATTTGAGAGGAAGGGAAAATTTAATTTCAGAAATATTGGACGAATAATTAGAGACGAAAAACAAGGAATTTGAAAACTACTCCAGAGAATTGCTCAATTCCTCCTTATCAATCCAGGCCGGAAAGTAACCAAAATTAGGAGTGTACATAAGTGAGTCGGTTCATACCTTATTTTATGTGTATTTTTATGAGTCAATTCTACACTATTCATAAAAATAACCCGTTATATTACACATAAAATTGGGCCATCGATCGACTCACTTTCACCCTACCCAAAATGATGAATCTTACATCAAATTTCACATGACAAGACTATATAATGGTGACAACCCAAGGAGGATATTGCTTAAAGTGAAAATTGATAAAAGGATCAATGCCAAGAATAACATTTGGATCAAAATCAAAATCAAAATCACTAATTCCACAACAAGAAGATAAATCACAAAAGACAAAAACAACAATTACAGCATAATTGTTTAGTGGAATAACTGTTGAGATGGATGGATCGATGATGAGGATAAAGTGTGGAATGGGAATCAGGCCAACCCAAATCATCTATGTTTGTTTCTTGATGGACTGAAACCTAGCAGGGTGAAGAAAGCATAAGATTCTGAATTATAACACATTAATTAGCATGTCAACGCCAACTGATCAATTAGCTTTGCTTTCAATCCATCTTATATATGTTCAGGCCTTTATCATGTCACAATCAGCTTTCAGTTTCTTTAACAATCCCACTTGTTGTCGATTCTTTGTTTGTTGCGAAAATACGAAGCAACATTTAGTATCCTAGATTAGGTTGATATGCTTTGTAATTAATAATAAATGATTTTCATGACTTACCTCTTGAAAGGTAGTTACTCGTTCGTCGACTAGTGCTTGTTGAAACTTTTAGATTGATTGGATTCTGAGAGCTCCAAGTGTAGCTCTTCTACTTAGTCCATACTAGTTGAGATCCACATCTTCTTCACCAACACCTGTTAGAACACTTGATTAAAGAATGATGGTTTTTGGATTATGGCAGCTAAGATTTTCTAAGAATGAATCTCTTTAATTCCTAACCGTATTGGGCCACCAACTCTTTTTATTCACTCGAATTTAGTAGGTTTGTCTGAGCATTGGAGAGCGATCGTGGAATAGGAAAATTTTCTCTGAACCATGTTATATATATATTTTTTATCCCTTTAGTACTTTTTCGCTTGTGTAGGTGTGTTAGTGTGCAATCAACCCGCTTCCATTCTCGTATCAACCATAAGCATATTATTCACAATAGAAATCAAGAACATCAAATCAACACAGTCAAACACTTTCATGAGATCAATTATTGCAGTTGGCGCTAGGGAAAAAGTTCTACTCATTATAATCCCAAACACTACAAGAAATCAGAATATCAGTCACAGTTTGTTTTAGCCAATTTGTCACGGATTTCTGATCTGTGACTATTTTGACCGAAATCTGTCACGGTTTTTCCACGAAACCATGACAAATAGTTAGTCACGGTTTCATGGTCAAACCGTGTGACGGAGCTTAAGTTATTTATATAATCCAAGGGAAGGTAATTATTTAGTTGGTACATGTCAATATGTTGAATTGTAAACATTCATAACCAATGTATGATTTGGTTAAGATCTGTGATAATCGGGTGAGTGTAAATGAAAAACATAGCATAGAATGGAAGAAGGGAACGACGGATGTGGCGTAAAGCAGGAAGGCAATAACTAGACAGGTACGTACTAATCAAATGATGATACAGTTAAAACGCACTGCAGTAATAGTATTACTGTGGCAAGTGACCATAAATGTCAGCAAAGACTCAAAGAGACAAAGTGATGATGAGTAAGCACTTATGGAATTAGAATAATCCAATGTGTGTAAAGTACCAACAAAACAATGTGGCCTTCCATTTTTCTTCCTAATGTTTCATCATTAAATTCAATTTGTTTCGTTTTGATTTCACACATTTTACTGTACAAGTCAGCATGATATGATTATGATTATCTGCCAATTGCTAATAGTATTATGCTGAAGCACGGTGCTGAACGCAGTATCAGCCGTCCGATGAATCGTACGGTGACGGGTCGAGGTAACGCGCGAGGGGTGTTTCGGTCATTTCTGGATTCGTAATATTTTCGCGCGTGTTTTGAAATTTTGAATTGCTGATTTGACAGGAGAGAGAATTAATCCCCCTATAAAAGCAATTCCCGTGGCATTAAATTTTCTCGCTCCTATTTTCTCGCTCTCGTTTCTCTCTCCTGTTACCAAAATGTCACTGGCACGTGCAAGTATTAGGAATATTTCGTAATACCATTCGTATTTTGAATCAACATGAGTAATGTTTATGTGCAATCGTAATATGTTTTCTCTCCTTTCGTCGTTGATGATTATATGTCTTTCGTAACATCTTGCAGTTATTGTTGGGGAACCTTGGAATGTTCCGATTGATGTAGATGAAGTATCAATCACTCGGGCAGGTACTACGTAACATTTGCCACACACATTCGTACATACATTCTTTATCTAGATATTTTCTACGTACAATTCCTACGTACATGTCGTAATACATTCTAGAAAAATGCAGGGATCGAGGGGGGATCCACAAAAAAGCAAATTGATCTAAATAAGATATCGGTACCTGATGCAGGTATTACGTAATATTTTCTACGTTGGTTCGTTATATGTAGACTGCATGGGGTGTGAGGATTCGTAACATCTTTTTTTATGTTTCGTATTAATTACTTTCTTGTATTGCAGGAGAATGTTCAACACAATTGGATTTGAATGAAGTGGTGGATTTGAATGAGGTTGGTGATCCCGGTCAGTTACCTAAACTAGGTTGGGTGAAATAAAATTTGTAATAATTGTAGTTATATGTAAGGTTAGTGGAATCTTAACACTTACCTTACGTAAGACCTTACTTCTTATTTCGTAACGTATATGACTTAATATGTAAAACATTATTAAAGATTTCGTAATATATCTCTGCATCTACGTTGTACTTGGTTCTTTATCACGTAATAGCTTACTTCTTATTTTGTAACATATATGACTTAATATGTAAAACATTATTGTATATTTCGTAATATATCTCTGCATCTACGTTGTACTTGGTTCTTTATCACGTAACAGCTTTAACCATCGTTACACTTTATACTCACATTCGTAGGCGACACACTCCCAATGTTTGACAACATGGAAGAAGCCTATCATTTCTACGAGGATTACGCTCATCTTGCTGGTTTTGGTGTGCAAATAAGGTACCATAAAAAATATAAATTAACCACGGCTCCTGCAAAAACAGCCACCGATGGTGAGCCCATAGTCACAACTCAAGACCCTCCATGTAGATACCTTAGGTTCGTTTGCACGCATGAAGGACAAAAGAAAAAAGGGAAGACAAGCAATAAGCGGAATAGACCTGATGAACGTCTAGGTTGTGAGGAGGAAATAAAAATGAAATGGGACAAATCTCTCAATAAGTATTACATATACGATTGGATAAAAACTCATGCACCACATAAATTGCTCCCAGAGAAATACACACATCTTTTCCGGTCAAACCGGAGTGTGAACCGAACAAATGCACAAATTGCCCTCATACACAAACTGGCTGGGGTAACTTCCCGGAAATCTTTCGACATAATGAGGCAAATGGCAGGGGGTGTCAAACATGTAGGTTTCTTATACGAAGATCTTCGGAACCACAACAGGGAAAGACCAGATGCTGCATTGAGCACCGCTGAGGGATCATCACTGCAACGTTATTTTAGAGTCCGCTCGAGAGAGGAAAAAAATTTCTACTATGAGCTTCAGGAAGACAATTGCAGCGAAATTTTGAGTGTCTTCTGGGCAGACAACAGGATGCGGGAAAATTCTCAGTGTTTGGGGACTCAATCAGTTTCGATACCACGTACAGAACAAACAAAGACTACAGGCCCTTAGGTAATATTCTCTAATTCGTAATATTTTTAAATGTACTGCGTTATCTCTACACCTAATATGCGTAACACCTCCATTCATTCATATTTCGTAACATATGTTTCATCTTACGTTTCACGTTCATTCATATTTCGTAACATATGTATCATCTTACGTATCACATTATGTAATACATAACTGTGCTTACGTTGTACGTATTTGTATGTTACGTAATAGCTTTATTCGTCGGGTACAACCACTATAGAGATATGGTGATATTCGGTGCTGCTCTCTTATTTGACGAGACGTCAGCTACTTTTGAATGGTTGTTCCAAATGTTTGACAAGTGCATGGGGGGGAAGAAACCAACAAGTATCTTCACAGACCAAGCAGCGGCGATTGCTGCCGGTATTAGGGCCATATATCCAATGCCGGTTACATACCACGGTCTGTGTACATTCCATATTCTCAATAATGCTGCCAGGAACTTGGGATCACTCTGTGACAAGGTACCAAATAACTTGTGTCATGCGTAACACCCTAAAATACATTCCATTCTACTTATATTTTTCTACGATTGATATCAGGTATTCGTAGCTGAACTAAGCTACCTGATGTTTGGGGTTGACACTGAAGCTGAGTTTGAGGTCCATTGGGGGCTAATGAAAAAAAATTGCTTCCCTGGTCGTGAACCAGAAGGACACCCATGGCTCGCTCAGATCTACAAAAAAAGGTCACAGTGGTCTAGAGCATGGATGCAATCACATTTCACCTGTGGCATGCGTAGCTCACAGTTAAGTGACACGTGCAACAGTAACATGAGGCACTACCTGGCTCCAAACTTAACCCTTGAAGAATTTTTCCAACAGTTCAACCGACTAGTGGAGAACAAAAGAGAGGAGGAATTGAAGCGGGACTTCAAAATGCAAACATCCAAACCGTTCAATAGGTGATACTAAACATACAATTATCTAGGAAAAACTTAGCTTGATTGTAATACATTACAACTAGAAAATGTATATAATTGGTCCATATACGTAACACGTTCTTGGACTTATTTGTAATACATTATAAGTTCGTAAGTTATATATTTGTTCAAAGTACGTAACACGTTTCAAATGACTCTACGTTGAACAGGTTTGAACACAGCGAACTGACAAAACAACTAGCTGAAGAGTACACCCCGAGAATGTTTAAGAGGTGGCTGACTGAATACGAGCAGACTTTAGCATACGGCGTGCTGGCGTTGGAAGAAAAAACAAATGATGGTGTGATGACATTCAACGTGTACAAGCAGGATGTTAATGGGTCGAGAACTGATGAAAGAATCGTGACATGCACAAGAGATTGTTCAAACATAGTCTGTGGGTGCCACATGTTTGAAATGGAGGGCTTGATGTGCAGACATATAATACGTTTCAGGGAGGTACTGGGTAGTAACGGTAATCATTTGCTCCTGCATATACCTAAACCATTGATCCTGCAAAGGTATATACTTAACTCAGAAATTCGTAACACTTTTCATCAACTTACGTATTATCTATTCACATTTTTCGTTATATATTTTCCGACTTTCAGTTATACATTATATAATAATTCGTATAGGTATTGTCGGACAGCAAAGGATGGGTTGTGCATTGCAGACACGATCCCAGAAGTATCCCACCCAGATGTTGCCCAAATGTCGGAGTTAATTACTGCGATGGCTAAGCTTAAGTCTACGGTACTTTCCGGTTATACTTAAAATGTACACTTACGTATTTGAAAATTTATCAATACGTAATACTAAGCATGTCTACACATACTTCTATTCAGGTTAATGGAGATACAGCCAAAACACTGCTACAGCTATACAGTGCATAATTGACCTAGACAAGAAGCTGAGCACTGTAATCAACCTAAACGATCAAAGAGAAGTACCCTGCCAAGCACCCAAAAAATTGAAGAAACGAACAGAGACGTACAAACCAAAGAAAAGGCCAGTATCTCAAAGGGACCGGAATGCATTCTTGCACTCAGTTCGAAAGGACAAAAATGTAATCTTTCGGAACCTTGAAATGGGTGGGGCTGACCTTCGCCTTTAACAAAAAATGTAATAACAATTAATCGTGATACATTCGTAAGTGTATGAAATATTACAACCTAGTACTCGTATTTGTTAAACTGATTTTTTCGTAATATTTACTTTTCACCGCTACCAGCCAAAAAGCATTTAATTAAATATTTAACTAAAAGTTTACTATAAAAAATACCTTCTCCCTCATCATTTCCACCACCAGACATTTATTCATCCAGATCTGAAAAAAATATGCCGCCACTAATCCCCCACTGTAAATGCAACCTACCAGCTTACATCTATTCTGTTGAACGGCCGACGACATCTTCTCCGTTCATGTACTTTCTGGGTTGCCAAAAACCACCAGCTCAGAGATGCAAAATGTTCGTCTGGTGTATGGAGATGGACAGGAGTCAGAATGAGGAAGTCGCGCGGATGTACATCCTACCTCATGCCAATATCGTGGCTAAGATAGCTCATACACAAGATGAAATGTCAACCTCATCCAACATCGGAGCGAGCTCGGGTGGACAGGTATATATAACTTCTGTATACTTTCAACTTTCCTTAGTTACACTTTCCTAAGAAATATAACATAATCCTAATATTCGTAATACATTACTCCATATGTACTTCTTCTCGTAACACATGATATTTAATTTCGTAATCGATGACTATACCATTCGTTATACATTTCCCGAACGCAGGACCGACAACTAGTCAGGTATTCGTCGGGACCTATTATGCAGGAGTTACGAACTCTAGATCTGCTGGATGAAGTTTCAAGTCTTCAATCAAGGGTGGACTTCCTAGAGGGCCAACTTAGAAATATGAGGTTGAACTAGATCTTGACAGAAGTGGTTGTTTCTTATGTTTCTTGACCAAGTGTAACGAATACATTTCCTAAGTAGTACGAATACTCTTATATTATGTATATTATTAAGTTGATAAGTGTTACGAGTGTGCTTTACATAATGAGTTACGTGAGATCTTATTTGTGATACCTTCAACACGTAATTAATGCAGGTCAAACTGGTTGGGTAACGTTGATCGATTCCCAACAACCAGCATTAAATAAACTTGTAACCCCAACGAGCCCCACACACCACACATATTAAATCTATCTCATTGGGGCCATATCCTCCTCTCTCTACTCCACAATCCAAAACAAAAAATGCCAAGCTTCCTCCCATACTGTAGCTGCAATCTCTCGTGTTACATTTATGAGGCTGACCGTCCGATGATGACTTCTCCGTATCGCTTCTTTCTGGGATGCCAGAAACCAGCAGCTGAAAGATGCAGCATGTTCATGTGGTGCGTGCAGACGGCTAAGAACGAGATTGATGAGGCTGAACATCTGTTCAATGTGAACCCAAACTCGTCCACAAGGCGGCCGGAACAACAGGTAAAAAAACTTTTACGTTTTATTGTAAGTTCTTTTTTGTAATTATATAGGGTTGATTTATTAATATTTATTATTCTTCTTCCTACAGGCGATAACAACATCTGACCTTGTAGAGATAGCCATAGAACGGAGTTCAACGGTTAGAAGAGAGATCAATGCTTGGCTCGAGGGAGAATTAATGGTCACTCAGGTTAGCAAAAAGCTCGATGGGGGTTTGATTTATGTAAGAGAATATTCTGCTATGAACATGGTGGTTATGTGTTACGAATTAAATGCAAAATAATTACAAATTACGTTATTCAAAAGTTAGTACAACAAAATTAAGTTATATGTACTACTTAATCCAAAAGTAAGCCTTACTCTTCACTCTGATGCGTAACTAATAAGTTACGTATCACCCTGAAGGGTATTAAGCTCAGATTTCTTCACACATCCCATCCCCCCCCCCATCTTCCTAGCTTCCTCATATGCCTTCTTCAGCACTTGATCAGCGATAACGTTGTAAGGAGAAATTAACATAAGTAGGCAAACTTCCTGCCTCCTCCTCTCAATCTTGACTGGATCTGACCAACTTAAGATCTAAGGCGTCACTGCTCATTCCCATGTCTCCAACAAGTTCAACGCGAAAATGCCACAGGAAGTGTTATCTGGCTGTCTTATACTACGATGGTTAACCCATTTATTGACATCGATTGCTCTGATGGTAATGATGTATGGAACATGGGGATTAGATTGTTGGCCAACTTCATGATGTTCTTTGATGTCCGCATGAAGATCTCTGGAACTTCTGCACGGTCTAGACTATCCAGGTAGTCACCACACCGGTTCTTCAGATTCACACAGAATATAACAAAGTATTTTTCGTAACACATCGGGAAGAACCACTGCAAGAAAATTGAGGGGAAATAATACTATTAATAAATGTCACGAAATAATGCAGTTAAATTTACGTATACCATAAAAACAGTAACAAAATGGTAAAAAATACTATACGAAAAGGCTTCAAAAATTTAACGGTAGTTAATAATTAGTATTACTTACGTAGTCAACTTTTTCCCAGTCCATATCGTTGGTCCAATCCTTCCCTTGAATGTATTCTATGGCTTCACTGACGGTAAATCCCTTATTGCTGCACATAGACTATGGAACAAAAACACACCAAAATTATTTCAAGTTATATATTACGTCGTTATTCAACTGAACAACATAAATAACAAAACACTTACAGCGCACTCCATCCCGAAAATGAACCTATCGCAGAACCCGGTTTGCTTGAATAAAATATTTGTGCACTGTTCATACGTGTCAATAAAAAAATTTGACAACATGCAGCAAGGTCTGCATGTCATGAACTCTTCCCTGTTCAACCTTCCAATTTGATGTTGGCTATCGAAAAGAACTTCGTCCCTGAATGATGATATACATGCAATTCCAATTAAAACGTACAAATGAAAAAAGTATTACGAATTCATTATTAGTCATAAACGAAAAACAATGATAAGTGATAACTCACTTTTCATGATCCTCACTCCACATGTACATTGTGAGCGCCTAGCACCTCTCATTGTCAGCCCATACATCAGTGTTGTATGCGTCGATTTTATCCACAAGCAAGACCATTTCCTGCGTTATAGGTCCCGGTGAATACCTGATGAGTTGTTGGCCCTGCGTTCACGAAAGTATAACGAATGTTATAGTAATCGATTACGAAATTAAATATTTCTGTATACGAGAATATGTACCTCTGGCGTTTGTTCAGTTCCTTCATTACCAGCCGCTGAGTTCTTAAACCTTATTTTAGTGTATTTCTGCTCTTCGTAGGGAGACTTGATATACTTGGACTTCGCCTTGGTCCTTTTGGATGCTGACCTAAGCTTCTTTCTCTTGTTCACCTGGAACAAAATATTAAAAATTACAACTCTAAATATTAAACAAATATTTAACAATGAAAATACATTAAGAGGGTTTATAAAAAATTGACCCGTTAAATTTAAACTTAATAAATACATAACAAGTTGTATCGACCCCCCATGTGAAGCGGACCCACAAATGTCCAACGTATACGAAACATCCCCCAATAAGGTTACGAAGGCGGTAAAAATGTATAACTAAATCAGTTAACACATATAACGAAAGTGTGAATAAACCTATACGAGATGTGGGTTTTCAACTATACCCCGGAATCCACCTTGGCCGACTTCTTCAGATTCTCATCTAGGAGAGCAGAAATTGGCAGTTCATCTTGTTGCTGAGAAGAACTCTCATGTTCCTCATCAGCTGTTCCTTCAACCATAGACTTGCCAATATCTACTGCAAGGTTGAAATCAAAAATTTCACCTTGGACATCTCCCTCCTTATCTCAACCTTTGCCCTGGTTTATCAAATTTTCCTGCCCCTTGGCGACTTCAACCTCCTTCTGAACCACCTTCTCCTTCTCGATGAGGTTTTCACCTCCTGTAGTGTCACCTCCTTCCTTGGCATTATCCTCCTTCCTTGGCACCTCCTTCCTTGCCTTCTGAATTGGCACATTAACAGGCCTCTCCTGGCTAATTGGCACCACATTCCTTGCTGACTTCTACTTTTGCAACGCCTGCTCACCCCGATCCCCCCGAACCAATTGACAACCTTTGGTCAACCTCTTCCTCTTCTGCCCAGACTTATGGGGTAAAGATACCTTGTACACGCGACCATCATCTTCCTCTGCATCAGGTACCTTCTGCTTCTTCTTCTTACTAGACTGCATCCTGGCCAAAGCATGGTTGATGTCTGCATCTGTGTAGCTTGCCAAAGCGAGATCCTCAGATATTATTCGACGATCAACAGATAAGCTGCGCTCTGGATCACCTGCGATGCGATCATCACATTGCTGCTTCATATCCAACAGAGTGGCAAGTGCACCCCTGTGGAAATGGATGTAGGTATTCAACCATTCCCTCCTCTCCTCGACCTGTATGAGGAATTATAAATACACAAAAAAGTATAACGAGAAAGGAAAGAAAGTATTACAAAGGGATAGAAAGTATTACAAACGGAAAGGAAATAATACTAAATATGCCAGCATGTATTACGAACACATGTTTAACTGAGAAATTCGTAACACTGAGCTAAACATGTGTTCGTAATACATGCATTAGAAAAGTACTTACCTCGTCCAGGGACATATGATCGATGTCGAGTCTGGTGAATGGCATGGCTGATGGGTAGATATCCTCCGGATTCAGCTTCGACTTAGAACCTGCCTCCTGCTTCTTGTTCTTCTTCTCACCTCTTTCCGTTTTGTTTTCTGTGACAACACCAACTGACCTTTGCCAACCAATGGCCTCCGCGGTGCATTTACATTGACAGGACTGTCGTCCTGGGTCAAGTAGTGCCTAATGTCGGCATTGACAACTTTGGAGCCAATGGCCGTAGCTTCCTCTTCCTCAGGCTGCCATTGAATAATGGTTCCTGTGCTCAGGCCCCCGTTCGCCTCCAACCTTGAAGTATGGGTATTGACAGCCTTCTGGGTCCAGTTAATGACCGTAGGTCTGATTCTCGGGACTGAGTCACCGACTAGTCCCACCATATCAAGATAGAACAACTGTTTTTACAAACAAACAATGAACAACACAAACATTAATAAAACGTAATACTAAATAACCTAAAACGTTATATTTTCCTAGATAATAAGTAACACTTATTTAAAGCTAACCATCAGGAGACACATATCTGCCTCGATGTATCCTTTGTAGATCCGTCCTACTTGACGGTATACCTCCAACAAGAACGTATGTGCTCTTCGACCGTATCTAACACCCAAGTATTGGTGCGAGACTTTCTGGCTGGATTTTGGGTGGAACATATTTCCCAGCAACACCAGATAAAACAACGAGAACCACTTCTCGTCGTTGGTTTCGATCGACAACTGATGTTCGAGCTCACCCAACTGACCGGAGGTCGCCTTGCCTCTCTGAATCCCAAGATGCCGGGTCCAGACTTTCACCTCTTCCATAGTGTAGTTCAACTGGTCGAAAACAGATGCATGGCCCCTTGGTAAGTTATATATCCTTTGAATATGATCCTCGGTCAGGGTGATCTGAGCACCAGGCCGCACAGTGAGGATTAGGTTTGTAAAATCAAAGTGATTAATCAGCCATATCAGTTGGCCTGACTTGAAATTTGTCACATTGAGGTGTTCTAAAAACCCTAACCCCCTTGTCTCAACCAATTTTTTCCGGGCGGGGGTACCAGCATTCCACTATTGGCGCATCCTCGTCGGACTGCACCGACTTTGTGTCCGCCTAGGAGGCACTTGTTGCTGCATATCATTTCGCTCACCACCCTCTTCCATTCTAAATATTACGAATATACTTCTCTGGTTTTACGAGAATCACCGTTGCCTATTAAAAGTGTTACGAATCTCGTTGCCTACTACGATATCGCTTTGTTACTGTAACGGTAAGATAGAAAGAGGTACACTTTAAACGAGAGTTAAAAGCTACGTGCAGAGAATGAATTTCGAAATTCGTTACCTCTCTCCTGATAATCCGTAAAAGATTTATATATAAGTTGAAAAGTAACCATTGAAACGACGCGACGGCTGTCGAACCTTTGAAACCGAGGAATGGAGACGGTTTATAAAAAAAAAAGGAATGGAGACTGAACCGTAAAAGATTCTCTCAAGTTAATAAACTTAGAGAGTCTGGGTTAGGTTGTCGAACCTGCCAATTGAGAATTTTTATTCTACAATTTTGGAAACTATTCGAGACAAAAATGGACGGACTATCTTGATCGACCACACTACCTTAAGTTTATTGAAATAGACAACGTGATCCGCCCTGTTGGGACTGGTCAATAAAGAGGTTCAACTGAGATGGGTTGAATGAGGTCATCTTATTGCGCCTTGTCTACGAATGGGGGTCCTTGCAAGGATGGGAAACGACGTTAGAGCACGTGAGGGCGTATGTGAATATGTTGCGAGGGGAGAGATATGGGTAACAGAGAAGTACCGGGGCGTGCGCCCTAGAATAGGGCGGATGACCACAACCTTTAGCGTGCAACGTAAGGGCGTGCAATATCAGGCGTATGGTCTGTGTGTGTCGTGTCGTCCATTGTATGGGGGACTACCTATTTATACAACTTTTGTGGTCAGAGCTGTTGTTCCACGTGTCATCTTCCTGGCGTACCGCAGGTGAGGTGGAAGGGGAGCCCTTGGATGGACCCATCCCATCGGAAGCGTGCCCGCTGTCAGGAGGAAGTGTCCTGTCTTGACAACGACGTGACTTTAACTTGACCTAAGACAGTTGGTAGCATGGTGTCAAAGTGTGGCGCCCTGATGTCGATGTGACTTCGGGGTCCGACGTCTCTGTGTAAGTGCGGAGGGCCCACGACGTATGTCTTTGAAGAGGGGCTTGGTGGGCTCGAGAATTCTTGGGCCAGGGGCCATCACAATGTTACGTTTAACATAACTAGCTAGTTAAAAGTAAAAACCGGATTTTTTTGTTTAACATAACTGGCTACGATGCTTCCTCTCGTGCGTCATTAACTTTAACCGATAGCGCGCCGTTATATTATGCAATGGATGGCTTTTTCACCTCTTCTTCTCACATGCTTAATTATCATTATTATTATTTTCACGTTTTATATATGCTTAATTATTACTAAAGGGATAGTTAGTGGACATTTAACCCATCTAGGGATAAACATGTTTGCTGAATTTTATATATTTGACTCCCCAAATATGCCAAACTAACAAACGAGTTCATATATATATTATAAATCTATCGAGTTCAATCTTAATCAATATTCCTACTAACCAATTGTTAATATTTTTTGTTTGATTACATTTTGAAAATGCATATTTTGCTTGTATGACTCAGATGAAAAAATGATTCCTAAAATATTTATAAAACTTATATATCTCTTGCGTTTTGTTTTTTTATCTCCTCTTTTGCCAAACCAGAAATGCAGAACGTGAAAGAGTGATTGTAGATGAAAACATCAAGGAAGGAGGGTAATTGAGGCTGCTTATTAGGTTTAAACATTTTTTCATTCAAATATAGTTCAAACAATTTTATAACTAGTTACAAGAACTAGATAATTTTTTTCTCTGTCACCTACGCTTTCACGATTGAAAGTTTGACAGTCAGAGAAGTTTTAGACTATAGTTAGTTGATGAGTTTACTAAAATATATCTAGAGGAGATGGATAATTAGTTAAAAATCAAGTTTTCTATAAGAAAGCTATCCACTCTTTGATTGATAGAATTATTTAGAAAATTAGACAACTAGCTAAAAATAATATTTTTTTTGGAATATAAAACTATTTCATGTGCACAAAATAAGCAAGTTCATGATTTTGTACTTTTTTCTCTATATTTTCTGCTTGACTCTTATAGTCTAGTTAATAAATGTTTTTCTTGGTATTTCTCATGTTAGAGATACTAAAGCGATGTCTCTTAAAACAGCAATTGAATCAATGCTTTCGAAAAATGGATTGAGCATCTCAAGAGTAAGAGGTCAAGGCTATGATGGAGCTAGCAATATGAAAGGAGAAATTAATGGTTTAAAAACCTTAATTTTAGAAGAAAACCGTTCTGCATACTATATTCATTGTTTCGCGCATCGACTTCAGTTAACTCTTGTTGCTGTTGCTCAGAACCATGATGATGTGAATGTCTTCTTCTATATTGTTGGCACTGTGACTAATTTAGTTGGAGCATCCTGTAAACGACAAGACATTATTAGAGAAACTCAAGCAAACAGAATTGCAGAAGCTATTGCTTTAGGTGAATTGGAGACTGGGTGTGGATTAAATCAAGAAATTGGTATGAAGAGGCCTTCTGATACTCGTTGGGGATCACATTTTGGGACATTGGTTAACTTGGAGAACTTGTTTTCAACATTGGTTCATACTTTGCAAAATCTTGAGGGAGACAAAAAAGCAACAGCTCAAGCATATGTTCTGTTGATTCAGCTTGAAGATTTTGAGTTCGCATTCATGATGAAGTTGATGATTGAGGTATTGGACAATAACAAATGCGTTGTCCATAGCTTTGCAGAACAAGGACCAAGATATTGTTAATGCTATCCACCTTGTGGATGTTTCAAAGAGGCGACTACAAGAATTGAGGGATAGTGGATGGGATACACTTTTTCAAGAGACGATAAAGTTTTGCATTGAAGAATCAATTGAAGTTCCTAACAGCAGTGACATATACGTTCGTCGCGAAAGTCGAAGCGTATTAGGGAACGAGTTACATGCTTACACCACTTTCGTGTTGAGGTATTTTACACCGTTATAGATATGCAATTGCAAGAGATCAATAATCGTTTTGACGAGGTCAATTGTCAGTTGTTGTTATCTATGGCTTGCTTAAACCCACATGATTCTTTTGCCGCTTTTGATAAGGAGAAACTGATGCAGCTTTCTACTTTCTACCCCAACGAGTTTCCTCCAAGTCTTATGAAGTTTCTCGGTCATCAATTGAATTCATACATTTGTGATCTGCCATTCGATAATAGGTTCAAAGACTTGAAAGGGGTTGACGAGTTGGCAAAAAAAATGGTGGAAACAAATAAGCACAAATTGTATCCATTAATTTATTTGCTTATCAAGTTGACACTTATTTTGCCTGTTGCAACAGCAAGTGTGGAGAGGGAATTTTCATCCATGAAATATGTCAAGAATGATCTTCGAAACCGGATGAATGATGAGTGGTTGAACGACGCTTTAGTGACATATATTGAACAAGATTTGTGTGCTAGTTTAGACAAGGAATGTGTTCTACAATGTTTTCAAAGTATGAAATCTCGTCGTGGTTCGTTGTAAACAGTGTCAGATGATTATTTCTCGTTTATTGTAAGAATCTTAAGTATTATGTTATTCACTCTTAATTCTATTTGGAGTTGACTTTTCGATTATTTATTTGACTACTTAATTGTTACGTACTTCGAACCCCCTTAAACAATTTCCTGGCTCCGCCACTGGGTATAAGACTAAATTACTAGTTTTGTACCCGGCCATTGGCCGGTTTAATTTAATTTAATTATTTTAATGATATTAATGATTTTTTTTAAATTGTTTATATGTGTGGGTAACAGGACGGGCATGTGTAATCGTCACTATTGTTTGAACATCGTTCTTCTTCCTTAGTCAGATACCATTGCTTGCTATCTGTCATCATTTCACTTAACTTACCATCAAAGTCGTTGGTCAAACATGTGACTATTCAACTCAAAATCTGACCAACATGTGACTTGACTAACCTACTTATTAAACTAAACTAAAACCTAGTCCATTTAGCTGGCATACAACCTCTAAATCCAACATGGACTATGAAAAAACTTTTAAGTACATTTTTACTACACAATGATTTCACTCCAACCGATCAATGAACCCACAACATGTCAAACTCAAATAATCGTATTAATTCGTGATCTAGTGAATCCTAACTACTTTCCTAAATCAACATACTCTAATGGTATAAAAAATAAATATAATTCTTCCAAATATTTCAAACAAACTCGTACATGACCCAACTTTATACATGATCAATACCATCGACCCATCAAATAAGAACTTCAAATTTTAGTAACATATGAATATAAAAATCCATATCGTAGTTAAAACAATCAACATCGGGCAAGTATGCACCACTGACACCTCTAAAAGAAGTTGATGATAATTTTTATTCAGTATTTAATCCTTTTTTGTTCTTATTATCTTTGTGTAATCTTAGTTGAAGTATATTTTATTGAAGTTAATCTTATTTAACCTGTCAATATTTATAAAATATTTTTATGAGAAAAATTATAAGATATCATTTTTATTTTTTTCATGTATAGAATATATAAAGAGTTAAACACAAATATAATAAAATGAATAGTTATTAGAGAAGTGAGATTTCTAATGAAATATTTGTATACAATTAGTATACTATTTATTTCATAAATTTAAATATATTAAAATTTAAATTTCTTATTCATTTATCAATTTATGTTAATATAATCTATTTTATTTTAAATTAAATATTGAATTGATGATGTGCAAATTTTGATGAAGGTTAAATGAGCAAAACAAATAATATTTCATTTAATGATATGAAATTTGTAAAGTTTAAGATATTAAACTATTCATACCAAAAAAAGAGAAATCAAGATATATCTTGCCAATATTATCATCATAGAAAATGTCGGTGTGACATATATAATATTTATTTGGTCATCGTAGCATATTTAAATTTAATATTTATACTAATTCCATAAGCACATTATAAAATTAAATGCAGTGATGTAACATAATCGGATACATATAGTGGATATGCCGAATAAAATAATAAGTCACTTGAATTGAGAATTGAGATAAAACTAATCTTGCAAAGCTTTTCAAAAACAATGATTTTGTCATTGGCGGTCACCTAAGTTTGGATTGTAACATCGTAGTCATTTAACTTAATTTTGTAACATAACACCGATCTATGTTTAAACATGGTAACCGAAATAATTATCCCCGTCACTTTTGATGATAATTCCTTCTAAATTGAAATGTTAGGTGACCACAATGTTACAACCCCACAATGTTCTTGACCTTTTTAGAGTAATTTATAGTTGAATGTATTTAACATTTCAAAATAGATAATATGTGGTGTTGGTATATATAATGGGTCAAATACTTTTGCAGTCACTTAAATTTGCTTATTGTGTCAACTCGGTCACTTAACTTTGAACTCAGTCGAAATGGTAACTTATGTTTTAACTTTGTAACATCGTGGTCACTTGATCAAATTCTATGACGATTTACGTTAAAAGTGACACATAAGCCTGCAATGTCACCTATTATATTTGAACTCGAACCAGACAACAAGCCCAATAACCTAACAAACCCGATTCACTGCTCTTTCTACATATGGGGAGAGAGTTTTATCTATCAGTTTTTTTCCCAGGTAAGAGTAAATCGGCTTGTTTAGTTTAGGTTGTTAGTTTTGTAATTTGGGTTGACTTAAAATGTAAAACGAGTATATTAATGGACGACATGGCATGTCTACATGTCACTTTGAACGTAAATCGTCACATAAACTGACCATGTGACCACGTTGTTATAAAGTTAAAACATAAGTTATCAATTCGACTGAGTTCAAAATTAAGTGATCGAATTGACACAACGAGCAAACTTAAGTAACCACAGAATATTTCAACCTATATATCATTCGTCACACAAACAGCCTGAGATTAAATATCTAGAGCACATGTCCACTAGATTGGATATGACGTTTCCCAATACATATACATAGTCCCGTAAAGGACTATATTAAATAAGGATTTCATTATGTATCCAAGAATATTAGAATATGATAAATTCTATGGTGAAAATATTGTTTATGGTCACCATAATAATAAAATTAATATAAAAAATCAAAAAGTCAAGTAACTATTATAAAAAATAGTATTTGCAAGTTCAAATTAGATACTTACTTACTATAATAGAATGGATCAAATACCTTAGTAGTCTCATAACTTTGGGTCGAGTTAAAGATCAGTCCCGAAACTTCAATTTATTGCAGACTCGTCCTGTTAGTACGAACTTCGTTACGATGTGGTCCTATTCACGCCAACGAGGCTTTTTTCGGCGGTTTTGTCACATCAGCTGGTCCAAGTCACTTAAAATACAATTAAATAATAGAATTAATCTGTTTCGAATTAACCCCGAACCAACCAGTCAATTTAATTTTGATCTGGAAATCTTAAACTCCCAATTCTTTCCTTCATAACCTAATCCGAAACTGAAAGATAGACTTTCCGATTGCCTCATCTCTTCCTACTTCTTCTTCCACTTTTCTTCCTACTTTCTTCTTCTGCCTTTCCTTGCAGTGCAGCAATGGAACTCCACACTCATCATCATCATCATCACTTGCTTGTCCCAGGAATCCCTCATCATCATCATCATCACTTGCTTGTCCCAGGAATCCCATTTGTGCATGGTAGCTGACATGATTACTGAAAACCAATCTCTTTCTGCATACCAAACTCTGGTTCAGCAGGAAATAGATTTGAGTTGGGTTTCTTTAAACTAGGTAACTCATCAAATTACTACCTAGGAATCTGGTACCATCAACTCTCTATAAGAACCGTAGTTTGGATCGCAAACTGAGAATCCCATCTTCAACCACGACTCTGTTCAGCGGGTCCAAGTTCCTGATTTGGTCCACTGATTCAAGTGATTGAAGTCCACCAACTGATACTCTGCTCCCTGGCTCCATGCTTAGATGCAACAAAATCAATGGGGACTGATTCCATGGAAACTTTGGGTAGGTTGATACAATACTTTCAGACAAAACAGGGACTTTGACCAGCAATTTCATGGAGTTCATCAAGTTTTTATGGTGTGGAGTTCTATTGCTGCGCTGCAAGAGGAGGCAAAAGAAGAAAATATGAAGATGAAGGAGGCGGAAAGCCTCTCTAGTTTCAGATTAGGTTAGGAAGGAAAAGATTGGGGGTTCAATATTTTTGGGTCAAAACTAAATTGACCGGTTGCTTAAATTCGAAATGGGTTGATTCTATTATTTAATAGCATGTTAAGTGACGTGGACCGGATGACGTGGCAAAACCGCTGGAAAAAGTTCCCGTTGGCGTGAATAGGACCACATCGTAACGAAGTGCGTACTAATAGGATGAGTCTGCAACAAATTGAAGTTTTGAGACTGATTTGTAACCTGACCCAAAGTTTCGGGACTACTAAGGTATTTGACCCATAATAGAATGGACACCTAAAATTAAAAGGGAAAATAGCATTTTGCCCCCTCTACTTTCCCAACTTAACAAATAGCCCCCTATAAATCATTTTTTTTACCCCTCCTATTTCGACCACTTTGCCGTTTGGATCCTTCTCTTTGAACTTTCTTCTTCGTGACGTTAATTGACGCGTATTCAGTACAACATGTTAGCTCCAATAGTCATGTATTAGCTTACTAAACGTTTTTTAATTGAGAATCTAAGTATATATAATTAGATAGCATGAAATCGAAGGATAAAATGTGTGGTTTTAAACCCCTTCGTATTTCATCATACTCTTCGTGATACATCCCCAATTTACCTCCATAACCAACTCCTCATCTCCTACTCTGATATCTCTTTTTTTCAGTATGTGGATGTGTCCGAATTTAATGTTAAGAAGACGTAAGTTGAAACGGGAGGATTAAAACGACAAAATGGTCAAAGTAGGAGGGGGAAAAGAGCGATTTATAGTACATAAAGTAATTTGTTAAGTTGACAAAGTAGAGGGGCCAAAGTGATAATTTTTTTTTGAGGAACATGCTATGAATATTTGTTGTTGTTGGAAACAATGTAGTCAAAATCCCGATTTTAATCTTAAAATCTTACGGTTTTACGATTTCACTAGTCTCTAGTGATCTTGATTCCACGCAAAATCTATGGGTCGTAAAATCTAGTGAAATCTCGATCAAAATCTTAGAATCTTATAAAATCAACGATTTTTTTTGTATTTTACGATTTCACTTTCTAGGAAAAATTACCAGTTTGTACAACTACATATAAGTTAGAACAAAGACAATTAAATTAAATTGTTTTTTTTTATATATTTTGATTAATTAAGTTGGAAGTTACTACTAAAAAGTGTCTAAAATCTAATTATTACTTCCTCGAATGACCGCTTAAGAGCCAACATTCTCTTTTTTTCTTATCTAGACTTTTCAAAGTTGGTTAATGGTCTTCTTATTCTTAATATGTTGTTGACTTAAATATTTCGATAGTAGTTCATAAAATCTTACGATTTTACGATTAAAAACTATGATTCCGATTTCACCCGTGTTTTCGATTTCACGTGGAATCACGATTTTGACTACATTGTTTGGAAATAGACCAATTTCACAAACTTGAATTAGCATATTTATCAATAAGGTGGATTTCGGCTAATAATCTCATTCAGTATCTTAAGTTTGGGTATTAACAAATTAATACCCATCGTTTAAAAAATAACTTGTGAATGTCTTTCGTATGAAAATCTAACACATCCATCTGAAATGGTGATTCCATAAAACTTTGTCGTTAAATTGTCATATCACGCGTCTTGTTTGGATTACAACGTTGACGTGGATATATCATCTAAATAATCCCCTCGACAATTTCCGTCTCTCTCTCTTTCATAGTCTGTCGTTAAATTTGGAATTCAGAATTGGGCTAGATTGTGTTTGGTTGTAGGTGAGAATCCTTAGACGGTGACGAAGACACAGCTGAGGCACTGGAACATCAAATCGCTGAAGCAGCTGCTTACCTTGTTGGTTCGTTGTTGAGCGAGCTTAGTAATTTGAAGAATCTCTATTACTTTAGGATGACAAATTGTAACCTCGAAGGTCTGATTCCTGACTCAGTTGGTCGGTTGAGCAAGCGGGAGAATCTGACTAATAACTAACTAAGAGAAGGAAAACAAAGGGGGAGGGATTTTAATTTTCAATTGATGGACTAGGGGCCAACTGGCGTAGATATACACGTCACAGTTTTAATCCAAATAGGACGCATGATGTGGCAGTTTAACAACAAAATTGGATGGAATTGTGATTTCAGATGGATGTGTTAAATTTTTATACGATCGACACTCATAAGTTATTTTTTAAACGGTGGGTACGGATTTGTTAATACCCAAACGTAAGGTACTAAATGAGCTCATGTGAATTTCCCTAAATCAAGCCCAATTTTGTTGTGTGTGAAAAAGCCCACACTATAAATAAACATGCTGCAGGCCCGATCTGTACTTATGGGCCAGAACTCAGAAGCCTGCTTGTTTAGTTTGGTAATCTCCTTCACGGCTCACATCCAGCCACATGAGTATCTCTCAAGGTGTCGTCTTCGTTACACGCCACCTGTCCCAGCTCTCGTGCTTTCTTTCTCGCGTCTTCTGCTGAATCATTATGTTGAAACTCTTCCTTAACCTCCGCCGGAAACTCAAATTTCTCAATTCCCCGTAACCTTAACTCAACCTCCGATCATTGTTTGGCCGCGAAACCAGAGGTAGAAAAGGCAACAGAGAGGTAGCGAGAGTGAGAAGAAGAAGAAGACGAGAAATTACATCAAAATGACGACCGTTGCGTCGCGGTTGATCCACTCTAGAGCTTCTGCATCGCGATTCTGGTAATTCCACCGGTTCCCGTTTCTTCAACTAGAATGTTTGTGCTGATATAGCTAGGGTTTGCGCAAGAATTTCATTCAAATCTTTCCCTGAGTATGAATTCCTTGGAAGCAGTACAATGGCGTGGTCCAGTGAGCGGAGATGTTTCTCTACTGATTCTAATAAGGTTGATGAGCCTTTCAAAGTTGAGGAAGCAGAAACGGTGAACGTCCCTCCGCCTCCTAAAGATAAGGTATGTAACTTTGATAAATGTATGATTTGGAAATTATTTTATTGGTTTGCATTTTTATTCTTTTGTGCGTTTGGATTCAGTTGCTGGTGTTAGGTGGAAATGGTTTTGTTGGCTCCCATATCCTCAGAGAGGCTGTAGATCGTGGCTTGTCTGTTGCTAGCCTTAGCAGGTACTGATGCTGCTTCGCAACTAGTGGTGATAGTTCTTTTATCATGTCTGTTTTCTGGCATTTGAGTGTATGATCATTCTGTATGCTTATTTCATGCCAGACTGCTCTTCCATGGTATGAACTTTGCCAAGATATATATGTGGCTACATAGCTTTCTAAATAGGATGCGGCTAGTTAAGAATTCTTTTGCAAGTGGTCATGGCGATTTAGATTGTTCTTATGTTGTTCATATCATTTGTACAGTTATGGTTCTTGTTGGTAGTGTTCTATACATGAGCCGCTTTCAGAGTCTATTGTGGTTTCAAGACTTTGCTATTTCATGACTACTGTCCCTAAACTCATTTCTTTTGCCATGAAATTGTTTCTTCGTTCAGATCTGGCAAGTCATCGTTGCATGATCCATGGGCTAACAATGTCATCTGGTATCAAGGTTTACATTTACCTTGCTTGTGTTTCTTGCCTATTTTAGTTTGATATCTTTGAGATATGTAGAATTACTTCAGCTTGATTATTTCGTTGTCTTGTATAGGAAACCTTCTTTCACCTGATTCATGGAAGGATGCTCTAGATGGGGTGTCTGCAGTTGTAAGTAACATTACATTTTAGATTATGTTTGCATTTGGTTTGTTATTACTTATGTGTAAGGGATTTTCTTTCCACCGAGGATTCAGCCATGACATATTGTTGTTACTAACTCTGGTTTTGATAAATTATAGATTTCTTGTGTTGGTGGATTTGGCTCACAATCTTATATGTACAAGATCAACGGGACTGCAAATATCAATGCAATTAGAGCTGCTGCAGAGAAAGGTATATGTTTCCACCTGACAGACATAATCCAGCTATCATCCATCTTCTTTGTTTTGGTCCTTCATGGCGTTGAACTTTGATAAATAAAACATGATAGTTATTCCAGGAGCAAAGCTTTATCTCCACTTCACTACCCTATTCGTGGTAATAAATTGTCTCAATGTTGATGATGGGGATTTGATAGAAAAATGTCAGGGTAATGAAATATAGTGAATATAAGCAATATCAGTTCCACCTGTCACTGTACCTGCATGAGAGATTGCTCTTTTTATACAATTATTCCGTGGGTGATTATTTTTATAGGTGTTAAAAGATTTGTTTACATCTCTGCCGCTGACTTTGGCCTGGCAAACTACATACTGCGAGGATATTACGAGGGAAAGGTATGATTTTGATTGTCTTTGAGTTGTGAGTCAGCTTATTATTTGGTTCATTTTTTGTTGTATGGGTTCAATGAAATTTGTTCATTCCCCAGAGTAAAGTGGGTAAGGAGATTGTCCTTGGCTGTTATGTCCATTTTTATAATGGTTGATTTGAATTGCGTAGTTATTGTCTGTCTTCCTTCATACAGAAAGCTGCTGAATCAGAGTTACTCACGAAGTTTCCATATGGTGGTAAGTCCATCTATGCAGGATTGTTATCGCTGTATTGTTTTTGGTCACTGCTTGATGATTGTGATACTGGCAGTTGAACTTGTTTCTTGATCAAGTTACATTATATGATTATGGCATGTGACCAGTGTTACGAATTAGAGAACTAATATATGTATCTCCAGATTTTAGTATCATTAGCTGAAATAATTATTCTCCCCCCAATTGACAGGTATAATTCTAAGGCCAGGCTTCATTTACGGGACTCGCGGTGTTGGAAGTCTGAAGTTGCCTCTTGGTGTAATTGGTTCCCCAATGGAGATGGTAAGCAGTTTATCATTCACTATCTGTATATGTCTGCTTGTTGACTGTTTTAAGTGCGAATGCACAAGAGAATTTTGTTCCTCTGTAGTGGCTTAACCGGTGCGTTGTTCCACTGCTGCTGCAACAAACATATGAGATTTGGTTGTAATTTTCGAATCGGCCATGGTGATGGTTGACGTGGTATATTGCATTTTACCTCAGGTTCTTCAACATGCAAAGCCGCTGAACCAGCTTCCACTGATTGGACCCCTGTTCACACCTCCAGTGGATGTGACTGCAGTGGCCAGGGTTGCTTTAAGGGCAGCAACAGATCCTGTTTTTCCTCCGGGAGTAATTGATGTTAATGGAATTCAGCGTTACAACCAACCGGTGTCGAGATAGAAGTGTCAAGTATTTAATATTTGGCAATTTCGTTCATTCTTAGTTATTTACATCCTTTTGCAGTGAAACTGTGGAGCTGCTGGCTAGTGAACTGAATCATTGGCATTTGGCTATTTTGATTATGGTTTTAGGCTGGCAACCGGAAATTTCCGAGTGTTACGTTGTTTGTTAAACATTGATAAGGAATAAGTTCATTGAGAATGGATATAGGGAAACAGTATCTGAGATTCTGAGGTGATTAAGTTTATAAACGTAGTTTGATTTTCAGTAACTTTGGTTGCTGCTGGTAGTTTGAAACGTTATCTTAATCTTGGGGCCCCGTTTACTACTAAACAGAATTTAATGTAAAATCTGAAATTAAATAAGTTGATTTTGAAATTAACAGATAGTAAACAGGCCCTAATTGGGAGATTGGAGGTTGAAAGTTTGTGGTGGAGGTTGAAAGGATAAGGGATGAAAATTTGTTTCTTAGTAAAAATTAATTAAAAGGTAAAATGACATTGTTTCGGTTTGCTTACATGTTAAATTTGACAACCTACGGGCTGAGTTAGCATAATGTGTTCGTTACAATATCTAAATTCTAACGAAAGGGTTTCGTTGTTAAGCGTCCTAAGTAGAAGGGTGTGTTTTGTTCAAATAATTATAAGAGGACTTCTTAGTTAAGCGTTCTAAGTGGAGGAGGAGTGTGTTTTGCGCGAATAATTGTAAGAGGACTTATTTGTTATCTTTCAATAGTATAGAAACCTCTCAGCCTATTATCCCATCAATAATTTATACAATGCGAAAAATCAACAAAGGAGCATACAATACAACTCCCCAAACAATCCCAAAGTACTCATCATGCTCCTTCGTCAAAATTAACAACAAATGGATTAAATTTTTAACAGAAAGAACTAATTGTCAAGTTTACCTAAGTAAGAGAGACTGAGTATTTCATAGTATATATATGAACCTATTTGTTAATTTGGTATAGTAGAGAAAGACAAATCTTAGGGGTCGTTTGTTACCAAGAATTAGATCGGAGAGAATTGAAATAGCTAGAGAATTAGAATAGCTAGAGAATTGGGGATTCTTGTCTATTTCGAAGTAGACCGTTTGGACGAGTGAATTAGGGAGATTTTTGGATTAAAAAAAATAAAAAAGATTAAATAAAATAAATAAATAATTTGACAAAGACCAAATTACCCTAACTTATTTCCCATCTCCCCCTTTAAAAAAGGTTATTTTTGCCAAATTATCATCAATTCACCCTAGAATCTGCACATTCCCTCCTTGAGGGTGGGGAATTCGGAGAGAGTCCGAATTTCTAGAGGGTCCACCTTGAGAATTCAATTCTAGCAAATTTTCCCCTTTTTTTTGCAAAACAAACAATACATTTCACCCAAATTTCCAACCCATAGAATTGGGGTCCAATTCTAGGCAATTCACCCACCCCAATTCTAGGGAACAAACAACCCCTTAATCTTAATCTTAAAATATACTATGGTAGATCTTGAGAACTTTTTTGCCACATAGGATGTAGCTCTTCTCTCAAATTTCCACATCATTCTTAATTTTTATATCAAAATTCATAATTTATCTTTCTTATTAAATGTCATATTTATTGCACATATGTATTTAATTCTAAGTTTTAACTCTCATTCAAATTTTATTTAGTACCTTAGAATTAAGTATAACTTCTATACTTTGCTTCGAAAAAGAAAAAGTATAACTTCTATGCTATATAATTTTTTTATAATTTGATTATTAAATTTAAATAATTTCTGTTTATCTACAATTTACAATGTTATGTAATTTTATTTTATTCTAATTGGTTATATTACTATATCATAATTAGAATCCAACACCCAACTAGAAAATGATTCTTACGAACTTATTAATTAATAATAAATAATATAAATGTATTATGATATAAATTTAGGTGAAAAACTAACACAAATGTCGTGTAGGATTATTTATAATTAGTAAATTAATAAAAAATATTAAGCAATAAAATTTATTATTATTTAAGTATAGGTATGACGATGTTCAAGTAGGTGAGACTCTATATATTTAATAAATTTTTATTCATATACTATAGGTAGTTCACGTGAATAGTGATGATTTGGCATGTTATGCACTTGATATGTTAAGTTCATCAAGTTATATGTGATTTGAATATTTGGTTCATATAATTATGAGTTACTAAGTTTTTGTCAATTCTAGATTAGAATAGGCTCACTAATCGATTTGCATAAATTCTAAATTATTTTATTGATTTATGAAAATATTGTATTGGGTATGATATACAAATCATTTGTGTTTAATGATTTATATGACATCAGAGTTAGGGGTGATCAAGCTACGATCATTCATATCACGAGGTGTTAACTTTATTGGTACCTAACGTTTGGATGAAATCTCATTTTGGTACACATCGTTTCAAATATTTCATTTCAGTCATCATCGTTTCAGAAAATCTCGAAATGGTATTTCCGTCCAATTCCATCCAATTTTCTGTTAAGTGCTGACGTGGCAGCTGAGTCACACATCACAGTCAGCAATAATAATAATAAAATAATAATTTTATTATTTTAAAGTTAATAATTATCTTTTATTAAAATAAATAATATTTTAATTAAAAATTATAAAATATTTTTTCTAATTTTTTTCCTCTCTTCTTCTCTCTCCTCCCACCTCAAAAATACATATATATCTAAACGTTTCACGGTTTTAGTACTAAACGTTTTGCCACTTTTTCATTTTGGTACTTTTTGTTTGTAGATCTGAGTTTTTGTGTACTTTTTTGTTTATAGATTTAAGTTTCTTGATTTTTTTTCCTCCTTCGACCCTACTTCTCCCTCTTCCTCCTCCCTCCGTCTCTCCTCTCTTCCTTTTCCCCTATGCTTCTTCCTACTTTCTCTATTTGCCTCTTTTCTGAATTTTCCTCCTACCTCCTACCTCCACCACTCCTCTATATTCCTTTGCCTGTCCTTCCTCCTTTCTTCAACCTCCCCCTCCTCCTCCTTAGAAACTCATATTTGGATGAAGAGGGGATCAGAGAGGCAAAAGGAGGAGGTAAGAGAAATCAAAGGGGAGAAGGGAGAGAGCAGGAGGAAGCAGAGGGGAGAACAGAGAGAGGAGAGAGGTGAAGGGAGGAAGTAGGAGGAAGCATGGGGGAGACGGAAGGAGGAGGAAGTAGAGGGAAGAAGAAGGAGAGTTGGAGGTGGAAAAGGTACCAAAAAAATTAGATCTACAAACAAAAACTACCAAAATGAAAAAGTGGCGAAACGTTGAGTATTGAAACCCTGAAATGTTTAAATATGTATTTTCGAGGTGAGAGGAGAGTGGAGAGAGAAGAGAGAAAATTTTGGGGAAAACATTTTTTTGTAATTTTTAATTAAAATTTAATTATTTTAATAAAAACTTAATTTTTAATATTAAAATAACGAAATTATTATTTTATTAATATTTTAGCTGACTAGGATGTGTGACTCAGCTGCCACGTCATCACTTAACAGAAAGTTTGGACGAAATTGGATGGAAATACTGTTTCGAGATTTTTTGAAACGTTAATGACTGAAATAAAATTTTTGGAACGATGTGTACCAAAATGAAATCCGCCCAAACATTGAGTACCAAAAAAGTTAACACCTCTTCATATCACAGATCAAACATGTTTTGATTTATCGAATCATGGTTGGTGTTATAGGGATCAATGATTGGTTTGCATACATCTATAATTATTATAATGAGTTTGTGAAATACAAATGTATATGACTATTTATAACATTCAAGTAATCAAGTTGCATGCTAATTGAACAACGATCAATCATATCATAGGTCAAATGTTGTGATTCATTGAATCATGAGTTGGACATGTACTAGGTTGTTTGATGATAGTCAAGTTTGGTCAGAAATGGTATGGTTGGGCTAGGTTGATGAGGTGAATTAGTCGGGCTCTAATATATATGACGAGTTTGTCATTTTGGATGACTTATCTTTGAGTTATGATTTTAACAAGTAATAAATTGAGTAATTTGATACCTATGAGAGAAATTCAACAACACCTTAAGTTAATAATTTATTAGATAGATTTTTTAGATTGATCATGTAATATATAATGCAGTATTATCATATTTGGAGCTTATTTTTATAATCGAATAAAAAAATATGTTATTAAACCTTAATTTATTTATATCAATTGACCATTAAAATATATCATCATGAAATTTATTACATATTTGTTTAGATATTTTTATTTTTCAAAATTGAAAGAACATAATGAATACATTTGGAAATATAAAAATACCTACGATGAATGATGTATGCAATTAAAAATTAATTATAATAAAATAAAGGACCATATATTATAAGGTTTGCCAAAATAATACTAACTAAAAATAAATACAAGTTAATATTTTATAATTCATTGAAGAAATTATAAGATTATACGATTAATAAAAAAAACTATAGAATTATAATATGTTACATATATGGTTAGATACTAATTTTTCAATTATAATAAAATCATTAACTTATCAATATTTAAATGGATAACCCTTACATATGATATATAAAGATATTAAAGAAATACACCTCCATAGGGCGGTAGGTACAAAAGCTAGTTAGATGAATATATTTATTTTCTAGTAACAAACTTGAGCATAGGTGTGTGTTACTTGATAAATTATTTTATCTCGCATGTAAAAAAAGTCAGACTTTATGCCTCCAAGACGTTAAGAGGTTTGTACAAGTCATATATAGACTTATTATATGTTTCGCTGGACTAATTCATATCCATAAGAAAGTTCATGTGTCAGTTTTTACGTGTTCAGACCTTCATTTTTCACGTCCAAATCCAAACCGGTTTCGGTCAGATTTTCTAATTTCTATATATACAACCTACGTACTACTAGTTACACTTACATTACAAGTAATAGCTACCTCACTACTCAGCTGCTAAACCCTCCTCCTCTTTTCTTCCTCTGTTTTATTCAAGAAAGAATAAACGATCGATGATGCCGAAAAGAAGTCAGATTTTACTTTTGTTGAGCATGATGATGAGCTTGTTGGCTATAGCTCATGCTTTCATGAACACCAACAATAGTACTGATACGGTGATGGTGTCGGAGAAGAGTAAGGCGACAGTTGCGGTGAATGTAGGAGTGATTCTCGATTTCAACAGAACCGATAACCTAGTCGGTCCGGTTGGGCTGAACTGCATAGAAATGGCGGTTTCTGATTTCTACGCTGCTCATCCCAACTACACCACCCGTCTCGTCATCCACGCTAGGGACTCTCGCGGGGACGACCTCGTTCAGGCTGCTGCTTCAGGTACTAATTATATATAGCTAACTCCATTTGTCCATACCATTCTTTACTTCGAATTCTTAGAATTTTTTTATCAATTTTGAACATGCGTGCGTAAGCGTAGCACCCAATGTTAATTTTACATCGGTAAAAATTTGACTTTAACTGACAAGACACATTTTATGTAGTAGTAGAGAAACTCTTAAATGAACACTGCAATCAAACGTGTTCGAGTTAGAGTAGTATAGAAATAAGGATATCACCATCGAACCGAATTGACCCAGTCCAAGTTAGAGTAAGTTGAACTTAACGAGTTGACTTGAAAACTGTGAAAGTAGGCGGTCTCTAATTTTGAAAAGTATGCTAAATATCAGCCACTAGCGGTATATTCGTCTGAGGTTTGATGATCAGCTACTGACCACAAAAGAAAAGAGACAAAACAATTAATTTTGTGATGATAATAGATAGCACCACTTAACTAGTAGTTAACTTAACTTATCAATCTTTGATCAATCTCTAACTAGTAGTTAACTTATCCACTTAACTAATTAAAATTATGATCAAATAACTAGTTAACAGGGGTATTAATTGATAACTATTTATACGAACCAGTGTTTACATTCAATGTTTTACAAAATTGTAAAAAAGCCCAAACTATCAATAACATGAAAATCAGTGACTAAAGATGTCAACTTATCAAAGTTACAAAACAATCCTTCCTGAAGTTTTTGTAACTACAAATCAGTCACTTTACTTATCTAGGTGATAGAAAGATCACTCTTCTTCAACCTAATCTACACTTTTTTGGGTCGTCGCACTTCTCCGCCGATGCTCCATCTTCACCTTCTGTGACCTTCACTCCCAAAGTTGACGCCACAACTATGTTTCCCCGTGTAGAAGCTACACAAGATGCTCCACAACTCCATCGATTGAAAGAAGATAGAGAAACAATAAAGCAGATGGGCTTCTGTGGTTTTCTAGGTTTAGTTTCATTAGAAGGCCTCGACGCATCACTCAAGCTTTCTAGTAAGGTTCGAATGCGCATCCCCCCCAACTCCTATTAATTACTTGTCTCCATCATGGGATAAGCACCCACTGGTTTTCAAATCTAAATCTTCGCCTTACTCATTGCTCATCCCTCTCCAATGTGTATAACACCAATGGTGAGTGATCAGATATCGGTGCTACCGTATTATGTAGCTCTGGCCTCATTCGCCAAACTCCGGTCAGTCGCTCCTCCACCCTGTGAGCCTGTCCTTTCGTTCACGCCCACGTAAACGGATATTATATAAAAGGCATTTCATGCAAGTTTGCCTCGTTTACTGCCTCCTTTCTTATCATTATTATTGAGAAGATGGTTAAAATCTCCTATCACACACCACAATCCCGTCACCACGACTCGCCAAGGTACGTAATAGGTCGCACATATATTTATGCTAACTCCGCTCTAGAACCCCATAAAAGCGAGTCAACCTATTCTTCTCCCCCTTTTCCTCATCTACAACAATGTTGATGAAGTGCCGAATATATGCGCCAATAACCACTTTATCCCTCTCTCGACGCAATGTTGCAAGTATGTTGTTATGTCCATCATTAAAAACTACAATGCATCCTTCAAACTTAATCGCCTTCCTATACCCTCCATCCTTTGTTGCCCAACCAACGTTTCTGACAGGAACACCACAACTGACCTGTGAGCATATATATATATATATCAGTCCACTCAAAGCCTGAACTGCTTGAGGTTGACCTAATCCTCAACATTTTCAGGCCTAGACGATCATAATTCTAGGCTGACGGAGCTCGTTCAGTCTGTCGTACCGTCATTTTTGGGACCTGGTTGTCCTTTTTAGGTGATTTATTAGGCCTTCCCGTCTCGACCTCTTCCTCCTTCATACAGTCCTCCCATTCTTCCCTCTCCTCATTTTCTTCTCTTCTGGCACCTTTAGTGTGACTGTCTTGCTTTCCACCACACTTCTATTCTGAACTCCATACATGGCTATCCATGGAGTGCATACTAGCTCCCAGGTTGCCACGATGTCCTCCTTCCCGTTTTCATAGAAGATCCCACACCCCCTTGGTGGTTGTACGTGTATCCTCTTTCTGAAGCAGTCACTTATCTCCTTCTAACGTCCTTTGTTTATGAGGTGGAGCTTTAGTGTTGCCATCCAAGAGTCGTACGATCTTATCTTCCGGTACTTGGAATAGAACTTCATAGTACCGATTGATGAGGACTATCTTACCACAGATATATCAAAGCTAGGCAATTTCTCGTATTTGAACAAACATGTAATACTCTCAATACCCGGTTACCTGAGCCTTTTCTCCCTGCATAGGGGTTTCCTGATATCCAGCGCCACTTGAATCCTCATGTAAGGGTTCATAAATGAGTACACGTTCTTCTCATCATACTCCAAGAATCTACCCACATAATCTCCTAATGCCTTTCCATTTAAAGTAGTGTAACATCTGGTTGTTAGATCATGCACCTGGACCCAACACGCCACCTCTAACAGCTCCACACGAAGCTGGTTTTCGCCATGTTTCAATTCCTTAAGCGTCAAGAGGCTCGAGTCAAGAATCCATGGCCCCACTTTCCATGACTCTCCTGAGATCGATAATATGTTGAAACCTAAACATCAACAGTTTGTTTTCTAGCTCCTCAACTATCATCCCTCTTCACGGTAGCCATAAGCATGCCATCCGATTTCGTAACGAAATAAAATTTTAGCTCTTATCGATGATTATCACGCCCACAAGGCATAATGAATAATCGGCACCTACCAACGAAGCACCATTGTCCTCTAGCAGCAGCTCCTTCTCATCGTCGTTGATGGTGAGTTGTGCCACCTCACGATCCATCGCCTTTACCATCAACACTGATTACCAAATTACTGTCGTGGAAGTTTCTTTTTTGAAACTCTAGGTCTCTGCCGCCTCCCTTATTCGAGGTTTCCGCACTCTAATGCAAGAGAATATCTCCTTCAAAGCTGGAAGTTGGAGATTTAACCAACAAAGTGTTTTTAATTATGATCCCTTTTAGTTCCTTTACTTTTGATGTGATAATGCTAATCCATTTTACCTTGAATTTGTCAATAGGTATTGATCTGATAAAGAATGTGCAAGTGCGAGCAATATTGGGACCAGAAACATCAACACAAGCTCATTTCATCATAGGCCTTGGAGAAAAGGCTCAAGTTCCAATCATCTCATTCTCGGTATCAAGCCCCGCCATCGATGCCTCAAACCGCAACCCTTACTTCTTCCGAGCTACTCCAACGGACTCAACTCAAGTACAAGCCATAAGTGCCATAGTCAAACGCTTGGGATGGAGGCAAGCTGTACCAATTTACATCGACAATGATTTTGGTAATGGACTCATACCTTACTTGGTTGCCTCTCTTGAATCTGTCAATGCCCATGTCCCATACCGTGCCTGTATTCCCCCATTTGCGACTGATGATTTTATTGGGGAGGAGCTTTACAAGCTTATGACAATGCAAACTAGAGTATTCATCGTGCACATGGATCCCAATATGGGAACTAGGCTCTTCGCCAAGGCCAAAGAAGTTGGTATGACAGAAGGTTACGTGTGGATCGTGACAGATGGAATCACAACTTTCTTGAATTCCATGGATCATTCTGTTCTTGAATCAATGCAAGGTGTCATTGGTATCAAGCCTTACGTGCCCGAAACGAGACAAGTTAAACATTTTCGGGGACGGTGGAAGAAGAAATTCTACCAAGACCATCCAAAGATGATGAATGTTGAACTCAACAATTATGGATTGTGGGCATATGATGCTACAACAGCACTAGCCAGGGCAGTTGAGAATATTGCTGGAGATCTTACAAGTGAAGAAGGCATTGTTTCAAACATTTCTTCAACTTCAACCCCTGATCTTGAAAGGTTAGGGGTGTTTAAAAGTGGTCGAACCCTCGTTCATGAGCTGTCGCAAACGAGGTTGAAAGGACTTAGTGGTGATTTTGTACTTGACAAGGGGAAGCAGAGAGATCCAACTTATCAGATAGTGAATATTGTCAATGGCGATGGAGAAAGAGGTATAGGGTTCTGGTCTTCCCATAAAGATCAACTTCAGCTTGGGACAGTGATTTGGCCAGGGCATCCAACTTCAGCTCCTCCTAAAGGGTTTGGGTTCCCGATAAATGGGAAGAGGTTAAAGATAGGGGTTCCTGTGAAACATGGTTTCTTTGAGTTTGTTAATGCCACCGACAAGAATGAGATTAAAGGATATTGCATTGACATTTTTGAAGCTGCTGTCAAAGCTCTGCATTATGTGCTTCCCTTTGACTATGTACAATTTCCTAGTTGGATTTACAATGATCTAGTTTATGACGTCTTTTCAATGGTAAATCAATTGTCCTTTATTTCAAAGTAGAGCATTTCATCTCACAAATGCCGTAACTAACTAACTGTGTATTTTGTGTCAATTGGAAAAAAAAAAAAAAACAGAATTTGGATGGTGCTGTGGGAGATATAACCATCCGATCGAATAGGTCGTCTTACGTTGACTTCACATTGCCTTACACAGAATCAGGAGTGGCAATGTTGGTACCAGTGGAAGATACTGGAAACAAGAACAATGCATGGGTGTTCTTGGGGCCATTGACGTGGAATCTTTGGGTCACAACATTTTTATTCTTCATTTTCATAGGTTTTGTTATCTGGGTTTTGGAGCACAGGATCAATAACGATTTCAGAGGACCTCCTTCACATCAGGCTGGAACTAGCTTCTGGTTTTCCTTCTCCACCATGGTTTTCGCACATAGTAAGACTATTAATTAATTAATCAATCAATTATGTTCTCTTTTCATCATTTTCTCTTTAATTTTATTAATTTATAATCTCTTTCTGGGTGTTGCAGGGGAAAAGGTAGTGAGCAACTTGACGAGGATAGTGATGATCGTTTGGTGCTTCGTAGTTTTAATACTAACTCAGAGCTACACTGCAAGTTTAACCAGCCGTCTCACAGTCCAAAAGCTCCGACCTACAATTACAAACATTAATGATGTTTTAAGGAATGGGGATTCCGTAGGGTACCAGGAAGGATCATTTCTGCTTGATATTCTAACAGGATTGGGGTTCCCACGTAACAAGCTTTTACCTTATAAAAACTTGACAGAGTGTGAATCACTTTTCTCCCAAAGAAAAATTGCTGCTGCAGTAGACGAAGTGTCGTACTTGAAGATCTTCCTAGCAAAGCACTGCTCCAACTATGCCATGATCGACCAACCTGCTTACAAAATAGACGGCTTCGCGTTTGTAAGTTGTAACAAAATCATATTATTAAATTGAAGTGAACAACTAATGATTTCAAGTTTGTTAATATACCTGAACAGGCGTTCCCCAAAGGTTCTCCACTAGTTGGTGACATATCCAGAGCAATTTTGGAAGTAACAGAAGGGGAAGGAAAGACAATCCAAGAAAAATGGTTTGGTACAGAGAGTAAGTGCCCCGATCCAAGTGCATCAGTTTCTTCAGAGAGCGAGAAGTTAGGGTTGAATAGCTTCTGGAGCCTTTTTGTTATAGCTGGAGTTGCAGCAGCTTCAGCACTCTTTACTTTTGCAGCAACGTTTGTTTATGAGCACAGGAATTCTCTGACATCGTCCCGAGATGATTCCAATCCTTCCTTATGGGGAAAAATCCTGAATCTGTTGAAGATGTTCGACAACAAGGATCTTGAATGTCATACTTTCAGGAATGAGAGGGTTGGTGAAGTGAATCTCGTAAACTTGAACAACAATGTGCAACAGGAGAGCCCTTCCACCTACTCAGTACAGTCGGCGTTAGATTTGGATCATCATTCAGTACCACAGACGCCGTCTATTCCTCCTCTTGCGGTACATGATGATGACATCACGGTTGAGGTGAATCATTCACATCCAAGCACTGATTCAGTAGCCGCCACTCTTCATACCACATCATCAAGAGTAGACTTGTCAAAATAAATGTTCCATATGGAAATCAATTACCATAGTAAACTTGGAATGTTGCAATTCAATGCTCTACTTGTTCACATATGCGCTTTCTCGTACAACTTTCTTGGTAGAATGGAGCTATGTATATATAAGCCTATAAAGGGAGGGCGTTGATACTATTTTCTAGATTATTATATACTTATGATCATATATATTTATTTTAATATTGTTAAATGATATCTTTTTATGTTGATTGCAAAAATTATGATTTTTTTTTCAGATTTGTTTTAATATTTGGATTTTGTATAGCTTATAGGTTGATATGCCCATATAGCAGACTTACTATCCATTTTGGTCATTAACATACTAGCATTGTTTCGGCCCGTTGGCCGATATGTTATTTTTTTTAAGTATAATTAGTAAAAAATATTATTTTATAATGATAAATTTAATATTATTTTTAATAAATTGTAAATTAACAAAAAAAATTGAATTGAATGATTAAAATTAAACGAACACTCAGTGGGTCAAATTAGTTAAAATATTACATAGTGAGAAATTAAACAGTTTAAAGTAGAAAATATAGAAATAAACTAAAATTAAAAAGTGAGTCACACATTTTATTTTAAAATATACTTTAATAATTTCAATTAAACTAAAGAATTTTACTTTTTTCCTAAACTTTATTATGTTTAAAAACTATTTGGAATTTTATTTATTAATAATTTAATTTGTTGAATAATTTAAAATAAGAAGAAACACAATAATATGATAGTTTAATATCCTATTATTAAAGAGAGAGTTTTAAATTATATCTCCCTAATTTTAAATACTCATATATTAGCTAGATGATTCTTTATACACACCCAAAAAATATACTATTTAATTTGAATATTGTGATTAATCATAAGATATTTTGAGACAGTTAATTACATACTAAAATAAAATAGGTTCATTTATGATCATTGAAAAGGAAAAAATACATTAAAATTTTACTTTTTATTCAAACAAACTTTTCGAATTATTGAAGTCCTCTAAACCAAATATTAATTCAAATGCTCTCCCAACAAAAGTCTATTTAAGACAAATGGAAAAATGCAATTTTCTCAAAATATTTGCAAACAATAGTCGAGGCTAAAGAAATCATCACTATAAATTTTTTTGAGGAATAGTTAAACATACACAAAATTGGAACCTCAATTAGCCTATTAAAACTTAAAATAATTTGGAAATAAGGATCATGTTATATGAATGTATTTAGGTTTAGTGAATATGTCTAATTCAAACTAATCAACTCGATCAATACTTTAAATTTGTTAATAATTAATGACATGTAACACATTTTACTTACGATCCCATGACTCATACTCTTTCATCATGATCCCACTCACCATTGATCTTACTAAGATACAACCTTTTTCTTCAGTTTTCTCTATATCATTAAATATATTAATTGAAAAAAATTCTCTTAAATGTTCATTATTTTTTATGTTTTATGTAGCTTGATCCCTGATCAAATTAATTAACGACTTTCCAAATTTTGAGTACTTCAAAATAATTTGCCAAAAAAATTCAATTCAACAAAAATGAAAAACAAAATTGCAACTCTCGCGAAACATTTGCAAACAAATAAAGTCGAGACTAAAGAATCAATCATCATAAAAAAAAATTATTTTTTTGGGATAGTTGAACATAATGAAAAATGAAACATCAATTGGCCAGTTAGATATTAAAAGAATTATAAAATATGAATCATGTTATATGAATATATTTAGGTTTAATGAATATGCCCAATTTAAACTGACTCAACTCGATCAATACTCTCAATTTTTTAATAGTTAATGTCATGTAACTCATTTTACTTACGATCCCATGACTCATACTCTTATACACTCATGACCTCACTCACCATTGATCTTACTAAGGTAGAATCTTATTTCTTTAGTTTTCTCTATATTATAAATATATTAATTAAAAATTAATTCTCTTAAATATCCATTAATTTTAATAATTATGCAGCTTAATCAAATTAATTAATGACTTGCCAAACTTGGAGTCCTTCAAATAATTTACCAACAAAGGTCATTTCAAGACAAATGAAAAATAAAATTGTAACTTTCTAGAACCATTTCAAACAAATAAACTCGAGATTAAATAAACAATCACTTTTAAAAAATTATTTTGAGGAATTGTTAAACATAATGAAAATGAAACCTCTATTATATTGGCCCGTTAAAACTTAAAAAAATTTGAAAATAAATATCATGTTATATGAATGTATTTAGGTTTAATACATATGCCCAATTCAAACTAACTCAACTCGATCAATACTCTTCATTTGTTAATAGTTAATGACAAATTTACTTACGGTACACTCATAACCTCTGCACCATTGATCTTACTAACATACAAACTTTATTTGTACAATTTTGTCTAGCCTAATATATATATTAATTGAAAATAATTCTTTTTAATATTCATAAATTTTTAAGATTTATTTAGCTTGATCCTTGATCAAATTAATTAATGACTTACCAAACTTGGAATTATTCAAATAATTTATCAACAAAATTTAGTTCAAGACAAATGGAAAAAAAATTGCAACTTTCTTGATCCATTTGCAAACAAATAAATTTGAGACTAAATAAACCATTACTGTAAAAAAAATATTATAAGGAATAGTTAAACGTAATAAAAATGAAACATCAATTTTCCTGTTATAACTTAAAATAATTTGAAAATAATGATAATGTTATATGAATGTATTTAAGTTTAATGAATATGTCTAATTCAAACTAACTCAATCAATAATCCAAATTTGTTAATAGTTGATGACATGTAACCCGCTTTACTTACAATCTCATGACTCATACTCTTATACACTTATGGCCTCACTCACCATTGATCTTACTAAGGTATGACCTTATTTCTTTAGTTTTCTCTTGATCAATAAATATTTTAAATCACAAATAATTCTCTTAAATATTCATAATTTTTAAAATTTTAGTACTTTGATCCTTGATCAAATGAAATTATGACTTACCAAACTTGGAGTCCTTCAAATAATTTACCAACAAAATTCAGTTCAATACAAATGGAAGATAAAATTGCAATTCTCTCAAAGCGTATGCAAACAAATAAAGTGGAGACTAAAGAAACTATCACTATAAAAAACTGAGGAATAGTTAAACATAATGAAAAATGAAAGTTCAATTGACCCTTTAAAACTTAAAACAATTTGAAAATAAGGATCATATTATATGAATGCATGTATGTTTAATGAATACGCCCAATTCAAACTGAACACAACTCGATCGATACTCTGAATTTGTTAATACTTAATGGCATGTAACCCGTTTCACTTACGATCTCATAATTCATACTCGTATACACTCATAACTGCACTCACCATTGATGTTACTGAGGTACAACCAATGTTGTTAAGACCGGACCGGACATCGAACCGGTCCAGTGAGAGGTTCAAGGGTTAACGGTCCGACCGGGATTAGACCGTAAAAACAAGTGGAAAAAACCGGTACACTAATAATTTAAAAATATAGATTAAATATAGTAATTATCAATACCTTAGGTACCAAAATGTAAATTTCTACATATAAATATAAGAAACCCTAAAACCTTTCATCTCCTTCCTGCGCCTGCCGCCTCTACTCCTAAATCCTAATCTCTCCTCTCATTCTCTCTCTTTCCTTTCCCTAAAGCCATAACTCTTCCTCTCTTTTCTCTCAATAGATGACCTAATTTATCTTCCCTTCCTCTACTCACGCTCACTCTTTCTCTCCTTCTTTCTATCTTTCTTTCCCTTTACTCATTCTCCCTAATTGTCTCTTTCTCTCCTACCGGCCGGAGAAGAAGAAGAAGATGACGACGGACGGCGGAGGTTTGGCTGCCAAGAACAAACGTCCATAAACCACGAAATCAGTTCGATCCTCTTCTACAGCCTTGTTACCATCTTCCTTACCATACCCTCCAGCCGGCAGGCCGGAGAAGAAGATGACGGCGGAGGCTTGATTTTGAGACTGAATTTTTTTTGTTCGTCCAAGTCGAGTAAAAACGGCGTCATTTGAAGTCCCGACCGGTCAAAACCGCTCGAAGCGGGTTCACCGGTTTTGACGGTTTTACCGGGTCGATCCTCTTTTGGGGCCTAATTGAACCGGTATGCATTTAAAGCCCGACCGGACCGGCTTTGGCACCGGTTCATGGTTTTACTGGTCGGACCGGCCGGTCCGGTCCGGTTATGATAACATTGGGTACAACTTTATTTTTTGTTTTTTGTAGCTCAATAGATATATTAACTGAAAAATACTAAGCTTTATGCAAATCGATCATTGACCATTAATCAATGACTTTTTTAAAGGGAATTAATCAATGACTTAGTTATCCTGAATGTCTATTAAAAATTCATGTGAGCAAATACATTATCCAATATAATGATTTAATTATTCTACACAGAGCGTCGAGCCCGATTATTAAACAACACAGAGCCCATTTAAAAAAAGTATCATCTCAGAATAAACTATATGAATAAATTATTATCATAATTTCATTCACTCTACTATCTATTTAACTTGGTAGTGTATTCTACAATAAATTATTGGTTATGATAAAACTAATGAATGTGCTAACCATTAAGGGTGAAATGTGCTTCAATTTGTACAGTAAAATACATATGAGCAATGTGCTTTAATGTTTGGATGCAATTATAAATTAATTTGTCTAGCTTAGTTGGTAAAGCACATATTTTTATCCTTGAGGTTGTGGGTTCGAGTCTCGTAGTTAGTGAAAAATTATCACCTTTCTTAAAAAAAAAATTAATAAATTTAAATTATATAAAATTCATTGATTGGCCAATTTCCTACAATTAAGGAGAGGTATGGAGAATGGAGAATCCTAGGTGGCAATAGGAAAAAGGCTAAAATGCTTATATATATTTGTAGATGGGATGAGGTAAAAAATGGAAGTTGTGGGTAACAATCAACAAATACAAAGATATAAAAGTTGTGTCATATTATATGCAACTAGTATTTTTTTCGGCCCGTTGGCCGACTTTATTCGGTATAATTACTGAATGAAGAATAATTATATAAATGAATGAATTTAGGATTATGTTTAGCCAAATGAAAACTAACTAAAAATTTTGAATCAAGAGAATGAAATCAAACTAAAAACTCAAGGGCCAAACTTTTATATTTTTAGTAACATCTTCAAGTCATTTTCTATTTAGTTAGCTTAGGTAGCTCTCGTATAAGATAATTTCTAAGTTTAACATAGTAGATGTGATGGGAAAAAATAACTGGCCCTACAGAGAGCATGCATGATCAAAGAGTTTACGAAAATAAAAAGGGTTTTCGACGATGGTTGGCCGAGGCAAATGACTGGCATGTTTTGTAGGTGTATTGTTATGCATTGTACCTTAGTCAAAAAAAGTGTGTATTTATTTTCTATTTAAATACTATATATTATCATGGTTATCATATTTTTTTAAATGTTTTTTTAGTGTTCTAGTTGGTATATATGTTCTTAGATTTGGAAATGTATGATTTGCATCAATTAAATATTATAAAATGTGTAGTAAATAGTAATGAATAAATAATAATAATTATTATAAAACTATCTATAAAAATAATAGAAATATAAAAGAACTAATTGTCCTTAAAATTCTCTACCTGAAAACACTTTATTTTGAGTTAATAAATAATTTTTTTTTTAACTTCAGCACTTCAAAGATATTAGAATTTTATTTATTAATTTCTAAGTCAAATAAAAAATGAAACAAAATAATATTATCAGTTCATATCTTCAATTTAAGGGGAGGACTTTAAATCATACAACTCTAATTATAAGTGTTTATATAATATGTAGATTATTATTGGCCCGTTAGTCGAATTAATACAATACAAAAAAAATACTATTAAATGGAATATTAAGATAAATTTAAGAATATTTTATGTATTAATTAAATTTGATTACATACTAAAATAAAATAGGTCTACTTATGATCATTAAACAATTGTAAAGGGGAAATGACATAAACACTCACTCACACCTGTTGTTCAAACAAAATTTTAAATGAGTGATGTCCTCTAAACCAATGTGACTTCAAAAAATTTGTTACATAACATTTAGTTAATCCTAAAGTCTTACTAACAAAAGTTAATTCAACACAAATAAAAAAATTAATAACAACTAATTTGAAGCATTTGCAACAAAAAAAGGCGAGACTAAATAAACCATCATTTCTCTAAAAAAGTATGTTCAGGTTTAGTTGAACATAATAAAAATAAAGCCTCAATTGACACGTTAAAATAATATAGAAGTAAAGATCATGTTATATATACTTAGATTTCATGAATATGCTCAAGTCAAACTGACTCAACTCGATCAATATTCTGAATTTGCAAAAGTTATTTACATATAACCCGTTTTACTTTTGATAAAAAAAACCATGTTTTACTTACTATCTCATGATTCTTAGTCATATCCTTATATACTCATGACTTTAATCACTAACCATTGCTCTTACAAATAATTATTGATAGTTTTTCGGCCCGTTGGCCAATTCGACATTCTTTCTCTCAATTTACTATTGACAACCTAAATAAATTGACTGAATGAATAATTGCCTATGATCCTTAGTTATTCGAACCAAAGAACAATAGTGCAATTATATATCTAGTATCATGTATTTTTAATTATATATGACAAACAAATTAAAATTATTCTTACGATTTTGAGGCACATTAACACACTTAATTCTTAAAGTCTTTCTATAAGTTAGAGGAATGTTCAAACTATATTCCAACCTGTGTCATGAACAAAATCCACTATAGGTTATGAAGTAATACATATTATTTACTTTAAAAGCCTGATGTATATTTAAACATTGAACTTTAAAAATCTGGATAACAAACCATTCTAACTTAATTTTTTATTTGAATGAATATACATACATAATATATTATTTACTTCAAAATCATGATGTATATTTACATCTTTAACATGAGAATGCTGAAAAATAAAACATTCTAACTAAATTTTATATTTGATTTATTTTTTACTTCAAAGTCACTATACCATCTTGATCATGTTATTTTATTATGAGAAATCCAATTTAATGTTTAATGATCTTCTTAGTTGATTGATTAACATCTTGATGATATTATTTTCGTAGAATGTTATGAAAAAGTTAGAATATTAATGAAATATAAGCTAATCAACGTTCGGGTGAGAGTTGAACAGTTTTAGCCTTTAAGACTACTTATTGTGTCAGTTGAACCATATATTAGACCGATTTATGATGTCTTTATATATTTTATAACCATTAAGATTTTGAATGAACAATATATTAGGCTTGAAAATTTTTGGTACGGTAAATTTTTTTTGGGTGTAATGTGTAGGTGTAAGTAGTGATTAACGGTTTGGTCATCCTCCACATAGTTTTTAATATAAAATTAATTATTTACTAAAATATATTAATATTGATGTCGTTCGATTCAAAAAAAATAAACGAACAACGTTTGTGAATGAAACAATATGTTTTGAGTAACACATAAAATGTTATGAAAAGAAAACTAATTAAAAGGGAAAAGAAAGAGGGGAGAGAGAGTTTGAAAAATTAAATTAAATAATAAATGTTATATCTCTACATTTAAGGAGAGGCTTCCAAAAGCTGATGTGGCAAAGGATTTTTGTCCAAAATGCATATATATGTTTTTAGATAGGCCAAAAACAAATATGTAGCCAAACCTTTACCGAAAATGTCAAACATAGCCAAAAATATTTGCGTCACACTTTTTAGACCAAATTTTTAATTTTTAGGACAAATCTAGCCGATTTTCGTAAAAAACTTAACATCGTTAATGACTGTACAGACGGAGCTTATGTGGCATCTATTCGACTAGTCAAAAAGACGCCACCTCATAATTTAAATAATAAAAATATAATTATAAAAAAGTGAAAATAAATTACTAAAAAATAAATAAATAATGAGTCTAATTCTCTCCACTGCACCTTCCTATCTCTCACCGCCATCAAACCTTATCTCCCTCACCATACCCCTCCCCGCCGTCAAACCTTATCTCCCTCACCGTACCCCTCCCCGCCATCAAACCTTATCTTCCATCGTACAACCTTCCCCGACTCCCTATCTCTCTCCTCCCCGCCGCTGACCCTTCTCCCCAATAGCTCCACCCTCCCCGACAAAACCCATCAAACCGACTCTCCCTCTTCTTCTTCTCCTTCCCTATTCATCTCCCACCCCAAACCTAGCTTTCCTCCGTCTAAAATCGGCGGCACCAAATCTCAATCTCTCTTTCACTTGAGAATCTGAAATCATGGTGGCGAGCAAGAAGGCCACGCTGTTGACGAACAACAGCGCCAACGTCGGCGTCGGCGGCTCAGATCCGTCGCCCAACAACAACGACCCTCAGAAAATGATCGAAGAGATGTACCAGAAGAAGACGCAACTTGAAGACATCCTGCTCTGTCCAGACACCTACATCGGCTCGATCGAGAAACATACCCAGGTGCTTTGGGTCTACGAGGAAGGAAAGATGGTGAATCGATTGGTCACCTAAGTTCTAGGACTGAGGGGTCTGAGTTTTGATTTCAAGCTCGGATGGGACAGAAGCTTGGCAGAGGAGATTGTTCAAGGAGGGAGGTGGTGGTTTGTGGTGGTAGAAATTAGGGATTTGGGTATGGGGGGTTGAGGAAAGGGAAAGGGGTAGCGGCGACTGGGTGAGTGTTTAGTAGGAGAGTCGTCGGAAACTGCTCCGGCGAGGTACCTGCACAAAGGTTGAGATGAGGTCAGTGGTGGTGGTTTCGAAGGGAGGACGACGATGGTGGTGGGTTCGAACTTCGAAGGGAAGGACGACGACACCAACTAATTTTTTCTTAATTTCAATTTTGTAATTATTAATAATTTAATAAAATGCTTATGTGGCAAATAATAGCCACATCACCCGACAAGTCAGATTTAAAATTTGAATTTCCGTCAATTTGGACGGAAAAGTTAACGGAAAACTAAACATTGCTATTTTTGGGATTACGAATAGTTTTGGCTATGTTTGACAAAACTCGAAAAGGTTTGGCTATAAATTTGTTTTTGGCCTTTTAGATATATAACATCATATCTGAAAAAGTTGATACTTATTATTATTAATATGTGGTAGTAAGTAAGTAAGTAGTAATTTTAGTTTGAGAGAATCTCCCGAATGGGTGCCTCCCTTGAATAAGGGTTTTCTTTTCTTTTTTCCCCGTTTTTCGTGTGCCGTCGTAGGTTTTGCTAGGGTTTTGAGTTCTTTCGGCCAATCGCAATTGACTGTCTTGCTTCTGATCGTTCCTGTTGCTTTCCATCGTGTAAAATCATCTTCTCGCTGAAAAGGTTTTTTGAGTGTACGTCTGAACAATGGAGAGAGGAGTCGCAGATATTGTTCTGTCCGATGAGGAGGAGGAAATTGTGTTCAACCGGGAGGATATTCTGGCAGCAGAGGACGACTATTCACTCTGCTTGGTTGGGTTTCTATTAACCAACAAGTAGTACAACTTCCCCACGTTTCAAAGTCGAATGGCGTCGTTGTGGCAGCCGGGAAGGAGAGTCGCCATTGAAGAGTTGGACAGCAAGCTGACTCTATTCCGTTTTAACCATGTGGTGGATCTGAAGAGGGTGATGGAACTGGGCCCTTGGAGTTTTGATTCCAGTTTGTTGGTGCTGAAAGAAGTGGGGCCGGGAGAGACGCCTCACACGGTGGAGTTGTCGCACTTGGATTTCTGGGTGCAGGTGCACGATCTGCCGTTAAAGCTGTATACGGAGAAGGTTGGAGTCGCGCTTGGGAACTTCGTAGGGCGGTTCGTGGAGTATGATGAGTCGAACCTGGTGCCTTTTGATAGAGAGTTCATGCGGTTACGGGTATCGCTGGATATCCGTAAGCCACTTAAGAGGGAGAAGAAGGTGAGGGTTGAATGCGGGGAGTATATCACGTGCACTTTCCAATATGAAAGGCTGCCAAATTTTTGTTACATTTGCGGGAAGATGGGACATATAGATCGGTATTGCGAGGTTCTCTTTCAAGTACCGGAGGAAGAGATAGTGCGAGTTTGGGATGAGAAGCTTCATGCACCGCCGCGCCGGGCAAAGAAGCTCGCTGGTGAAGAGTGGCTCAAACGGAGGAGTGCGGCATGGTGGCAGTAGTAGAGACAGGTGTGTGATGCAACAAGGAGGAAGTAGTGGTGGGCAGGAGGGGAGGAGGCCAACACCGACGAACATTGCTAACCTATTGGGAAACCTGGGCGCTAGTGTACACACAGAGGGGACCCCGGTGGTGTTCGGTCATGCAGCTGTGGCAGGAGAGGAAATTTTGTTGCACGTCCGGGATGAAAGGAAGAGGAGGAGAGACACGGGTGGTACGGTCGCGATGGAGGAGGAGCCGTATGGAGGTAGCAAACCATCAAAGTCGCCAAAGAAGTCAGTGAAAGAGACAAAAAACTCGAAGCAAGCAGGTTGCGGAGGGGCAGCCTGCCAATCATCATGATTGCTATGGCATGGAACTGTAGAGGATTGGGCCAACCTCGCGCAGTTTCCGCTCTGAGTGAACTCGTTAGAGTCTAGAGGCCAAACCTAGTGTTTTTATTAGAAACACTAGTGGGAAATCAGAAGATGGAGGAGATCCGAGTGGAAGTGAAGTTTGAAGGGTGCTTTGTGGTGGAGCCGAGAGGAAGGAGCGGGGGGCTTGGTGTATTGTGGTGGGACAATTTGCAAGTACAGGTGGTTAGTTATAACCAACATTTTATAAATGTGGAGGTAACGGATGAGAAGGCACGTGTCGGGTTACGGGGTTTTATGGGTGTCCAGAGCGGAACAGAAGGCAGGAGTCGTGGGATATGTTGAGAATGCTGGCAAGCAACATACGAGGGCCGTGGTGTGTGATCGGTGACTTCAATGATATCTTGCACCAACATGAACAAAAAGGGAGAAACGCTAGACCACAACAGTTCATCGATGGTTTCCGGGCAGCAGTTGATGAGTGTGATCTGACGGACTTGGAGCTTGAAGGGTACCCGTTTACATGGTCTCGCGCCAAAGGAAAGGCTCATGGCATTGAGTCTAGACTTGATCGCGCCATGGTAAATCATGAGTGGCTGTCTCGATACCCACTCTCTCGACTTAAGAGCGTCGTTGCGCTGATTTCTGATCATGCACCGCTTGTCATGAATACAAAAGGTCGGGAAGAGAGACGCCAAAGGAGGCGGTTCAGGTTTGAGAATAAGTGGAAGGAGGAGAGAGAGCTGCGGCCGATGGTTGAAGAGGTGTGGCAGCAGGGTGATGGAGGTGGGTCGTTGCGTCTCAAGCTCGAAAGGTGTGCTAAAAGTCTCGACGAGTGGGGGAGAGGGTTGGCAAGGAAGTTCCGTGGCGATATTGAAGCTAAACGCCGCCAATTGGAGGAGTTGAGAGAAATTAACACTAGTGCGGCAACAGAGGAAGAAGTGAAGTGTAAGCAGGAGTTGATTATTATGTTAAGACAGGAGGAGGCTCATTGGAAGCAAAGGGCGAAGCAATTCTGGCTAAAAGATGGAGATTTGAACACGAGGTTTTTTCACGCCATGGCTAACGGGAGACGTAAACATAAAATGATAAAAAAGTTAATACGGAGGGATGGGAGCTGGGCCACGACGAAGGAGAACATGGCGGTGGTGGCAGAAGAGTATTTCGAAGCTATTTTTGCTGGCGGGGGGAGCAATCCCGAGTCTGTAACTAATGTCATTGACGGTTGTATCTCGAATGAGGATAATGCTTTTCTGACCTCTCCTTTTGTTAAGGAGGAGTTTACAAAAGCATTGTTCTCTATGGATGCTGATAAGGCGCCAGGGCCTGACTGCTTTAACCCGAGGTTTTACCAGCATTTTTGGAACCTAATCGGTGATGATGTTTTTCAGGCAGGGAAACAGTGGTTGGAGACGGGAGAGTTGCCGCGTGACATCCAGGAGACGAACATTGTTTTGTTACCAAAGTTGAAGACCCAACGGAGATGAAGGACTTGAGGCCGATCTCGCTTTGCAGCGTGTTGTATAGATTGGTGGCGAAGGTTCTGGCGAATAGGTTGAGGAGGGTGATACCGCAGATTGTTTCTGAAGAGCAATCAGCTTTTCTGGCAGGTAGATCCATTATTGACAATGTCATGATTGCGTTTGAGACAGTTCATAGTATGAAGAGGAAATATAACGCGAAGTTCGGCGAAGCAGCGATCAAGATTGATATCTCAAAGGCTTATGACAGAGTGGAGTGGAATTACCTGGAAGCTGTTCTGAGGAAGTTTGGATTTGGGGAGAGATGGATTGGGCTAATGATGATGTGTGTACGATCTGTGCAATATATGGTGGTTGTGAACAATGATGTGAGGGTTGGTCCGATCATTCCTGGTCGGGGTCTCCGACAAGGATGCCCACTCTCACCATTTCTGTTTATTCTCTGTGCAGAAGGGTTGTCGGCGCTTCTTCGGAAGGCAGTAGCGACGAGAGACATTCATGGGACGAGGGTGTGTGGTGGGGCTCCGCGACTCACCCACCTCTTGTTTGCAGATGACAGCTTTCTTTTTTTCAGAGCAGATATTCAGGAGGCTCATAAGATCAGACAGATACTGGATAATTATGCGAGTGCATCAGGTCAGCTCATTAAGTTTCAAAAGTCGGGCATCATGTTCAGTGTTAATACGAATCCTATGTTGGGGGAAGGGGTGGTGGCTATCACAGGAATCTTGAATCCTGTTAACACGGGAAGATATTTGGGGTTGCCCTCATGTGTTGGACGAAACAAACGACAGGTCTTCGCCCATTTGAAGGAGAAGATGTGGCAGCGAATGCAGAGTTGGAGGGGGAAGAAAATTTTGATGGCAGGAAAGGAGGTCTTACTAAAAGCAGTGGTGCAGTCTATTCAGTATATTACATGAATGCTTTCATGCTTACGAAGACGGTGGCGGAAGAGTTGGAACGTATGATGAATAGTTTCTGGTGGGGAATGAAGGGTAGAGGAGGAGGCGGGATTGCATGGTTAAGATGGATGAGAGGATGTGTTAGGAAAGATATGAAGGTGTTCTCGGCTTCAGGAGCTTGCTGGATTTTAATCGTGCGATGTTGGGCAAATAAGGGTGGAAGTTTATAACGAAGCCAAACGCTCTAGTTTCAAGAATCTACGAAGCTAAATATTACTCGAAGGGGAGTTTTCTTACAGCAGTTGAGGGTGCCAACCCGAGCTATGTGTGGAAGAGTGTTTTGAATGCCCAGGATTTGATTTGACGAGGATACCGGTGGAGACTTGGAGATGGAAATTCAGTGGAGGTGTGGACGGAACCGTGGTTAAGGGAAGATGCCGATTGTCATATCCAAGCTATTCCTAGTGATGGGATGCAGACATTGCGGGTCAAGGATCTTTTAATCCCGGGTCTTTGGGAATGGGATGTGGAACTACTGGAGGACCTATTTACGACTCGAGATGTGGAGTGTGTTAAAGCTATGGAGCCGCCCGATGGAGATGTACCGGACGAGAGGATTTGGCGCCTGAGTCGGGATGGGCAATACATGGTCTGATCGGCGTATAGGTTGGGCATGGAAGGATTGGAGATTGATGAAGATCTCCCTGATAATGGAAGATGGTTGAAGGTTTGGAAGATCGATGCTCCCCCAAAGATGAAACATTTAATGTGGCGCTTCCTGCGCAATATTATCCCCACTAGGGTGGCCTTGAATCGGAGGGGCATTGAGATGACATTGGCGTGCGGTTGCTGCGATGATGGTGAAGAAAGCCTTGAGCACCTGTTTTTCCTTTGCCCGGTTGCTACTCGCTGTTGGGAGGTGGCAGGTATGAGCTCTGAAATTCAGGCTGCGATGTTGAATGGTGGTGAGGCAGCTGACTGGTTGATTAGCAGCACGGATAAAGAGCGGGTCCAGAAGGGCGTGGCGTGTGGAGTTTATGGCGTGAACGAAATGACCGAGTCTGGAATCGACAATCCAAATGTGAGGAGCTGATCGTCCGACAAGGTAATGAGCATGTCCAAGAGTGGTGGGACTTGAAACAGGGTGGTAGACTAGCTCGTACCCATGATCAGACAGTAGTTGGCGAGAGGGATCAGAATAGGTGGCGCCGACACGACCCGGGAGTGATCAAGATTAACGTTGATGCGGCGTTGTTCTTGGACGAGGGGAGGTACGGGGTGGGCCTTGTTGCAAGGAGTTCACATGGGAGCTTGGTTAGGTTTAAACAGAAGTCGTTTCCTGGCACGCCACCTGCGAATGAGGCAGAAGCAACAGGGCTCCTAAAAGCTATTCGGTGGTCTGCGATTATGGGATGGGCGCGAGTTGTTTATGAAACGGATTGTCAGGTCGTCGTCCATGAAATGCAGAAAGAGGGAGTCAACTCCACTGAATTTGGAAGGAAGATTGAGCTTTGCAGGAGTTTGTTACAGGTTCAACCACATGCTGAAGTGGTTTTTGTCAGGAGAAATGGTAATAGGGCGGCTCACGTTGTTGCGAGACGAGCTATTGACCAAGCAGATACTGTTATAGGTTCTGTAGCTCCAGCCTGGCTTTGTAATATTTTGTCAGACGATTGTTCCACGATTATTCATTAAATGAAAGTTCGTTTTACTTCAAAAAAAAAAGTAGTAATAATTAAAGTTTATTTAATGAACCATTACATATATAGCTTCATATATATATATATATATATATATATATATAATTATCATATTCATATAAGGAAAGATAACACCTTCATATATAGTATTAGTAGGTAGATATATGAAAGGTTTGGTCGTTACATATAGATAGGTATTGTATTTAGTAGTCGTAACAGTGAACATAGAGGTAGGAGACTAGAAGTTGGTGTATTGCGGGTGCATCATCATTACCGGCTGTGTTGTGGCCGTGGAGCTGATGAAAAACAGCATAGTCCAACACCAAATTAGTTGCATTATTAATATTGTTTCTACAGTACTGCTGGCTGTTGTTGTTGTCCATAATTCTCAGTACAGCTTGTTTACCATTTTCACCATTAGTAACCTGCATGCACATCATAACATATGTTAGGTACTTAGAAAATGAAAAGAATGTAAAAAAAAAAAAAAAAAAAACAAACAAACAAACAAACATGCACATACGTACCTTGAAGCATTGAGCGCCATGATCATCAGCCTTTGAAGAAACATGACTAGTACTAGTACTAGTACTACTAGTACTGGATCTGCAGATTTTAGCCCATCCATAATTTGAACGCCATGCAACCAACATATTATTATTATTATTATTATCATCACCATCATCATCATCGGTTGAGGTGAAGTTGCCATCGTAGGTGGCAACTATGGTGTTATCATCATGATCAGTGTCATTATTATTGAAATGAGATTTGGTTGTATGATCTTGATCAAGTTTCTGTGCTTGAGCTGCAGCAGGCTCCCTACAGTACTCGGGATAGCAGTCACAAATATTAGCAGATTTACAAGGTGTGCAATAAGGATCGGTAGAACCACAGTAACCAGCTGGGCTACAACATCGTCCAGTGTCGCAATCTCCACAGTCATGGCTGAAACCACCACAATTGCATCTGTGAGCATCGGTTTCATCTGGGACGATGACAATCCCCATAACTACTGTCAAAGCAGCCAGAAGAACCAGTATCATAATTTTAATCCCTCCTTTCATTGCTCTCACTTGATCGATCGACTTCGAAATTTAGTTATCTATTTGTTTGTGTTTATGTTTTGATATATTTCCATCTCATCTGTGATCTATTTAATTTATAGTACTATGTAGGAAGGACTTCCTGAGAAATTCATGGCATTATTTTACTGATCATATATTATAAGGTTCCAAATTTTGGATTGTATATATTATTGGATCATTCAATAATTGAAGGAAGAAATCACTGATAATCACACATGGTTGCGAAGACTAAGGAAAAAGAAAGGGCCAATAAAAAAAAAAAAAAAAAATTAAACTTAGAGAGATTAAAAGATTACAAACTTCAAGAAGATTCCTAAGTAAAAACAAAAAACCAAACAAACAAGGGTAAGAAAGAAATACAAGGAGACTGAGCAATGCAGGAGACTTTGATTTTGATGCCCATATGTTTCCTGCACTAAATACTAAATAGGTTGGCCCGACTTGTGCTTAATCGGGGATCTACTATTGTGAGGACTCATTAAGAGTTATTATATGAGGACATTCTTTATAGCCGTTGGATGATGATCCTAATCTAACTATAAGGAACCAGGTATGGGTAAAGAGAGAAAATGAGGTAATTAATTAAAAGTGGAACCAAAACGTAAATTAAAAAAAGTCGTACTAATTAAGAAATTTACCCTAATACCCATTTCATATCAACCAATGGATCTCTATTTAATAAATTAAAGGTGTAGATTAGTGTCCTTATATAAGGACACTTAGATGGTCCTCACATTAGTAATTGCCCTATCGGACAATTATCTATACGACTAAAAATTTCACGTCTTATCTACAAATATATATAAGCATTTTAGACTTTTTCTAATTGTCACCTAGGATTCTCCATGCTTCTCCTTAATTGTAGGAAGGAATTTTAATGGGAAAATAGTACTTTGCCCCCCTCTACTTTTCCAAGTTAACAAACAGCCCCTATACTATGAAACGATCAATTTACCCCCTCCTACTATGTCAACCTAACAAACAGCCCCTTCCATCCAAAACTCCATCCAAAATTCCGTTAAGTGATGACTCACCAATATGATTCATCTATAATTAATGACAGTACATTACCACATCATTAATGACAGTAAATTTTTAGTACAAAAGGCAATAAAAATATTAAGGGAAAATGGTACTTTGCCCCCCTCTACTTTGCCAAGTTTACAAACAGCCCCCTATACTATGAAATGATCAATTTACCCCGTCCTACTATGCCAACCTAACAAACAGCCCCTTCCATCCAAAACTCAATCCAAAATTCCGTTAAGTGATGACTCACCAATATGATTCATCCATAATTAATGACAATACATTGCCATATCATTAAAGACATAACTTTTTTAGTACAAAAGACAATAAAAATATTAATTTTAAATTTATAAATTAAAAAGTATATATTTAATTTTTTATGGATTTTTATTTTTAATTTTTTTCAATTAAATTTAATAAATATTTTTTATTTAAAAATTTAAAAATAATTTTTAGAAAAAAATTGTATATTTATTTAGAAAAGAAATATTTCATTTTTAATATTAAAATCCATAAATGAAATATTTTTACAAAATATTTTTTTTTTTTTATTTATAAATTAAATTTAATTCTTTTTATAATTTTTGTTTTTCTCAATTTAATTTTGTTGAGATGGATGAAAGTCGTTGATGTGGCAATGTACAGTCATTAATTGTGGATGAGTCATATTGGTGAGTCATCACTTAACGGAATTTTGGTTGGAAATTTGGATGGAAGGGGCTGTTTGTTAGGTTGGCATAGTAGAAGGGGTAAATTGATCATTTCATAATATAGGGGGCTGTTTGTTAACTTGGCAAAGTAGAGGGGGCCAAAACACAATTTTCCCAAATATTAATTATAAATTTATAAATTAAAAAGTATATATTTAATTTGTTATGGATTTTAATTTTTAATTTTTTTCAATTAAATAAATATTTTATATTTAAAAATTTCAAAGTTATTTTTAGAGAAAATTGTATATTTATTTTATAAAAAATGTAATTTCATTTTTAATATTAAAATCCATAAAATATATATTTTTTTAAAAAATATTTTTTATTTTTTATTTATAAATTAATTTAATTATTTTTATAATTTTTTTTTTTAATTTTAATTTAATTTATTTTGAATAATTTTTTTTATTTATTATAAAAGTGATAAATCTTAAGCAACTATGAGACTTGAACCAACAACCTCAAGGATCAAAGTATCATGATTTACCAACTAAGCCACACAAACTAATTTACAATTATATTGAAACATTAAAGCATATTGCTTCTCGACATTTTGTTGTACAAATTGAAGCACATTTCACTCTTAATGATTTTCAAATTCGTTGATTTTATGATAACCAACAGTTAATTGTAGAAATATACACTAACAAGTTAAATAAAAAGTATAGTGAAAAAATTGGTAATAATTCATTCATATAGTTTATTGACAGATGATGATGCTTTTATTTAAATCAGACTTTGTGTTGATATTTAATTAAGTGAGGACTAAAATGAAATAATATATTTTCTGCCACATATAATATCTTACATTATATACTCAAACACTTTACTTACCACCCTATGTATGCATATATAGCACTAACATGTTTACACACGTGACGATAATTATGAGAATGAGACATATAAACTTGATATTGATCGAATCATTCATATATGTTTGTAAATGTATTTGCTCACATGAATTCTTGAAAGACATTGAAGGTAACTTCGAGTCGTAAATTACTTAAAAAATTAAAGCACATCATATATATGTGTTAAAGACATTCAAGCTAACTAAGTTATTGATTAATTTGGTCAAACATCAAGTTGTATAAATTAAAAATTATGAATATATAGGAGAAATATTTTCCAGATACATATATCTATTGAGCTAGAGAAAATTGGAGAAATAAGGTTGTACCTTAATAAGGGTAATGGTAGCTAAGGTTAAGAGTGTGTAATAATCTGAGTCATGAGATCTTAACTAAAGGAGGTTATAAGTCATTTACTATTAACAAATTCAGAGTGTTAATCGAGTTGAGTCAATTTAAATTGAGCATATTTGTCAAATCTAAATATATTCATAAAATGATCTTTACCATAGTCAACTAAGTTTTAACAAACCAATTTTATGGTTACATTTCTCAAAATTATTATTTTTGGATAGTGTTGGTTTTTTGTAGTCTCGACTTTATTTGTTTGCAAATATTTCAAGAGAATTACAATTTTCGTTTTCTATTTTCCTTGAATTATGAATATTTAAAAGAAGTATTTGTCAATTAATATATCTATTGAACTAGAGAAAATTGGAGAAATAAGATTGTATCTTAATAAGAGCAATGACCAGTGAGGTCACGAGTGTGCAATAGTATTAGTTATCGAAAGTACTTATTTTAAGTTTTAACGGGTCAATTGAGGTTGCGTTTCTCAAAATGATTTTTATATACAATGTTGGGTTTTTAGTCTCCATTTTATCTGTTTGCAAATGTTTTGAGCGAGTTGCAATTTCATTTTCTTTTTATCTCGAACTTACTTCTGTTGGTAAATCAAATATTTTGTTATATTTTTTTGAAGTTGTATTGGTTAAGGAGACATCATTAATTTAAAATATTTGTTTAAAAAGAAGTATAAACTTAAAAAAAATTGAGTTGCATAAAATTTAAAATATTATGAATATTTAAGAGAAGTATTTGTCAATTAATATATCTATTGAGCTAGAGAAAATTGGAGAAATAAGATTGTACTTTAATAAGAGCAATGACCAGTGAGGTCACGAGTGTGTAATAGTAATATTAGTCATGGGAAAGTGGGTTACAATACAAGTCATTTACTATTAACAAATTCATAATATTGATCGACTCGAGGTAGGTTGGATTAGTCATTTTCATCAAATATAGATATATTCATGTAACATGATCCATATTTTCATATTCTTCTAAGTTTTAAAGGGTCAATTGAGGTTTCATTTCTCAAAATGATTTTTATATATTTGGGTTTTTATTCTCCACTTTATTGTTTGCAAATGTTTTGAGAGAGTTGCAATTTCGTTTTCTTTTTGTCTCGAGGTTACTTTTGTTGGCAAATCAAATATTTTGTTATAGTTTTTTGAAGTTATATTGTTTAAAAAATTTTGTCTAAAAGAAGTATGGACTAAGAAAATTGAGTTGCATAAATTTAAAAAATTATGAATATTTAAGAGAAGTATTTGTCAATTAATATATCTATTGAGCTAGAGAAAATTGGAGAAATAAGATTATACGTTAATAAGAGCAATGACCTGTGAGGTCACGAGTGTGAAATAGTATTAGTCATGGGAAAGTGGGTTACAAGTCAATTACCAACAACAAATTCATAGTATTGATCGGGTTGAGTAAGGTTGAATTGAGCATATTTCATCAAACCTAAATATATCCATGTAACATGATTCTTATTTTCATATTATTTTCCGTTTTAACAGGTAAGTTGATGTTTCATTACTCGAAATGATTATACAATGTTGGGTATTTAGTCTCCTCTACTTTTTTTTGTTTGCAAATGTTTTAAGAGAGTTGCAATTTCATTTTTTATTTATCTCGAACTTACTTTTTTTTATAAATCAAATATTTTGTTAATTTTTTAAGTTATATTTGTTTTGAAAACATCATTCATTTGAAAAGATTGTTTAAAAGAAGTATAAATTAAAAAAAAATTAGTTGCATAAATTAAAAAATTATGAATATTTAAGAGAGGTATTTGCCAATTAATATATGATATATCTATTGAGCTAGAGATTTTTTTATGAATTATTGAGTTAGAGAAAATTGGAGAACTAAGATTGTACTTTAGTAAGAGCAGACCAATGAGGTCATGAGTGTGTGATCGTAATAAAGTGTGAGTTACAAATCATTTACTATTTAATAATTTAGAGTATTGATCGAATTGAGTCAAATTTAATTAGGCATATTTCATCAAACCTAAATATATTAAAAATGATCCTTATTTTCATATTATTCTAAGTTCTAATGGGCAAATTGAGGTTCCATTCCTCAAAACAATTTTTTTAGTGATAGTATTGGGTTTTTAGTCTCTACTTTATTTTTATGCAAATTCTCGAGGGAGATGCAGTTACATTTTCTATTTGTCTCGAACTTACTTTTGTTGGTAAATGAAATATTTTGAAGTCATATTGGTTTAGAAGACATCATTCATTTGAAAAGTTTGTTATAATTTTTTATATTTGTTCTCCTTTGCAATGATCATAAATGGACGTACTTCATTTTAGTATGTAATTTAACTTCATCAATTTTAAAATATTCTAAAATTAATCACAATATTACATTTAAATACTATATGTATTTTGGTACTATATAAACCATTATCTAGATATTTTTATATTTTTTGCTTTAAACTATTTAACTTCTCAATTAAGTAAGACGTTAATTATTTTGATTTATTGAGTTTTAGTTTAATTTCAATCCTGATATTTCAAAATTTTAGTTGGTTTATAGTTTTCTAAACATAATTTTAAATCTCTAAATATACAAGATTGTTCTTCATTTACTAATTATATTAAATAAACAATCAAAATATCACATATCGGCCAACGGGCTGAAAAAATGCTAGTTATAATTCAATTCTTTATGAGCTTAACTAACTATTTCATAATAATGAGCTCTCCATGTAACAATCTAAATGATGGATCCAAACCCAACAGCTAAGCCCTGCACGACGTATGCATCGGAGTACATCCTCGCTACGGTGAAACTCTAGAGCCGTCAGCCGCCTAGGGTTTCCCATAAAGACTACTTGGGTCGCACGACATATATGAGGCCATCAGGGGTCCCACAAAAACCCTTGTCGCCACGAATCTAGCCCCCCCCCCCCCCCCCCCATATAAGTTTGGGGAGCGTCCAGTGACACCACTACAAGAAAAATGGATAATACTGACGCGATTTCCCATACTTATTGCTCAATTTCCTGTGACTAATTACCAATAGTCATTGGAGAAATTCCCATGACTAAATGTAAGGTGGTTATTTACATTTAATCATGGAGTGACCCCATGACTAATTAATAGTCATGGGACAGTCCGCGACTAAATAGGCATGGGACTTCTCGTTATTCCTTCCTCGGCTTTTGGTATGATGAGCGCCCACACAATCGGAATCCTCCGGATGCTCCAGCGTATCTTCCCTTAGGGCGTCCAGGCTTTCCTCCACCTCGATACACTTTTATATCCTAGACTCCAGGTCCGAATGGGATTTAGGCTTCGCTCGTGAAATAGATTTTATCAATATAATTTCGCATTCCTTGTGGTGGATTTGATGTGCTGGGTAGAGTGACGTCGGCCACCGAGGTCATGACCCTTCCTTGACCACTTCGCATAATAGTCTCTAAGCGACTCATTCTTTCCTTTCTTAAGATTCCATAAAATTGACATGTTGTCTTTAATTGTCCTTTGATTGGAGAATTCTGCCAAGAAAAGTCTTGCAAAGTCCTCCCAACAGAATGAATTCACAAACACTGAAATATCTAGAGACTAGCCAAGAGACACATGCTTATACAGGTACCTTATAAACTGGACCAAATCCACCTTGTCCAAGCTTGTTTTCATCTGAAAATTTATTTGTTGCTTCTCTGAGTTTAGCAAGTTCAATTTGAAGGAACTCCGAGCATGTATCGCTTTCTTCAACTAATATAAATTAGACATCTTCAATGAATGAAAGGATATACACCAGAAACAAAATAGCATATCAAAGGATATTCTTGATGCTATTCCTCCCAAGGTTCAAGAATTAGCTAAAAAGCGGCTGATTAAGCGTGATTAATCGCTATGCAGCGGCTTTCCGCACAGATTAAGCTTTAAGCGGTCGACCGCTTAATTGGCAGCGGACGGTGATTAATCGCCGATTAAACCGAATAGTCAGTGCTTCATGGAGTTCAAGTAAACGGAAATATGCCAAAACGCAGAGTTTTGGCTCATTTCAAAAACGGGACAAAACCCTAATTTTTCTCTTTCTTTTGTTTCGTTGCCGATTTTTCATTCTTCCGCCGCTGCCGCTGCTCCTCTTCTTCGTTTCCTCTGCCTCCTCTGCTTTTTCTTGCAACCGACGCAAGTGTTCCCTCTGGATTTCCTCCAAAACAACGAGCTGAAGATACCAGTTATAAGTACCAAAGAAAAAGCTGCAGACATGACGACCACCATAATCATGATTTTCGAGGTTTTCCCTGCACAGCCAATCTGTTCCATCAAGAATTGAGTCTGATGGGACTAAGGAAGGAGATTGATTACTTGTTTTGATCCAGGATGAGAAGAAGTTGAAACTGCAAAGAATTGAACGGTGTCATGCCGCAGATTGCAGCTTGGAGCAACTAACAAGCCACTCTCTTCCTCCTCCCGGTTCAGTAAAAGCATATAGCTGACCGTAAGTGTGTCAAGACAAGTTAAGCAGTCGCTTCCGGATATGCCTTTAGAGCATTGCACCATAGCATAGATGTTTCGAGCTTTTGTACAAGTAGTCATCCCAGAAGAAATCCTAGAAGAATTTGTTGATGCAGATGGTGACAGAGATTTGAGCAACTTCTCCAGGTTGCTCCTCAAGGGTTCGACATGTGGAGATATGTAGTGCTGTCCATAGTTGAGAAGAAATTCCTGTCTGTATAACAAGATAAACAAGAATGAGACAATGAAAAAGATCCTGTACATTTCCTCTTGAATCATACCATAAACATCTTCAGGTTTTGCTTACAGCCACTGCGAACTTGTATCACTCCACATAGTCGGCTTTGCTTTCCTTTTAATTAGACAGCAAAGGGTTACCTGCAATCTATCGAGGCGTACTGAAACTGTAAAGGAATTGGAGTGATCATAACAAACTACTACTGGTTATGTGTTGCTGTATTTCCTTTGGTTACCTGCCACCCTTTCAATGACCTCATTAAGGCGATTATCACAGCGGCCCTTATATAGAATCTAAATTGTCAAAAATACAGAAGAAGAAAAAAAGGTATTTAGCTACACCATAGTGAAATACTACTACTACTACTACTGGTTTTGCGTTGCTGTATTTCTTCCAGCTAATAGTAGATTGGATTTTGGTTGTGCACCTACCTTGGTAGGTAGGCTTGTTTGTTTCTATATCTGGTTAGTTCAGATAATTTTTTCACCCTTCATTGTCATTAAATAACCAGAGCCAGAGCGCGGGCATGTGTGTGTATCTTTTGAACATAATTTGCTTCCATGGACATATTTTTCTCATCTGGGCCGTGATCGTGAAATGAACTCTAATTTGCAGCACCACAATGATTCTGATTCAATTAGGTAAGTTGGTGCTTTTAGCAATTTGCACTATTATTTATCAAATCTAAAGCAGAATCGTAGCTGAAATGCAGCAAAAGCAGGCAACTTGTAATTCAAAACGCTGGTCAAGTTGTGGAGTTAATAATCCCATCTACTACATTATTTACCTCTATAGAATGGTTCCTCGCCCAAACTTCATCCCTGCTGAGGTTAAGCAGCATAGATTGCCAGTCTGGATCGATCTTGCTCTCCATCATTTGTGTAAACACACTAGCAGCTTTCCCATACCTCTCTTTTCCACAGAGCACATATATTATTGGATTATAGCTTCCAGCATTGGCCAAGCAACCTCTCCCAGTCCCAGCTATGCCCTCCACCAGTTTCACAGCACTATCTTCCTTTCCCTGGATACACATCTCCCGTATCACTGCGTTAAAAGCTGATTTATCAGGACAGTAACCATTCCCCAACATCCTGTTCATGATTTCAAATGCCTTCTCCACATTGCCTTGTTCACAAAATCCGTGGATTAAGCAGTCATATACCAGAGCACTTGGCTTTCCGCCTTCATCAACCATTTCCTCATATACCTTGTTTGCCTCCTCCACTGCACCCTTCTCGCAGTATCCCAATATCCTCAAGCTCTTGTCAACAGCTCTAGGAAACAGCTTCTCCATCTTCACAAGGAACTCAAGAGCCTCACCCCACATTTGTTTCCTGTAAAATCCGTACAACACGCTATTGTAAGGACTGATTCGACCCTTGCTACCTCCTTTGCTCTCCTCCATCAGTTGTAAGATCTCAAATCCAGCTTCAATCCTCCCTCTAGAGAACATTCCTTTGATGAGCTCTTCAAACGTATCAAGACTCCAGTCGATCCCGACCACCTTCATCTCCTCGAACATGTCAAGAGCAGAGTCCAGCATTCCACACTCGCAGAAACCAGAGATCAACAAATTGTAACTCTCCACATTGGGAAGACATCCCTTTAGTTCCATCTTCTTCAAGTATCCACGGGCAGCTTTGACTTTTCCTGATCCGCAGAGTCCTTTGATCAAAGTGTTACAGGCTACGAGGTCAATAACACCACCCTTGATCTCGAATCTTTCTAACACCTCAGCAGCCTCAGTCACACGGGTTTGGTTACAAAGAAGTTGCACAACCTTGGTAACTGAAACGATATCAGGTATAAAGCCTAGGCTGAAACACTTTTCCAGCAGCACAAGTGCCTGAACTAAGTCATCCTCTTTACAGTAGGCAGATATGAGAAGGTTGAAAGTCACGTCGTTGGGTTCCTCGATCTGGTTCATAAGGCTTCTGGCTCTTGCAACTTTCCCCTTCTTGCATAGGGCATGAAGTAAAGTGTTGTAAACAACAGAGTTGGGATTCGCACCCGTAGACTTGATGATCTGCAAAAGCTTGAAGCCATCACCGATTCTATTTGTCAAGCAAAGACCTTTCATGAGAATCCCATAAGTGTAATCATCACCCTGGACTCCGCATTTCATCATCTTGTTCCTAAAGAAGCGTCGAGCCAAATCGATGTCATGCTTGACGAGGACATTGAGGATGCAGTTGAAGAGCTTCAAAGACGGGGGATTGTCGTGAAATTTGGAAGCTAAGTCGAGCACTTTGACGACACGGCCAAGGAGGCCAGCCCTACCAAGACCTCGAATGATCGTAACGAAAATAGCATCATCCGGGGGTGCGCCAATGGAGGCGGGCATTTCGTCTAGCAGTTGGTCGACAACGTCGAACCATCGGGCGGTACAGAGTTTATGGATAAGCGCACTATAGGTGGCGAGGGAGTGAGTGAAATTGGGAAGGGTGGAGGCCCATTGGAAGGTATGGAGAGCTTGAGATGGGGATTTCTGATTCAAAATGAGATGTGATATGTGCTCTTGACTGGTAACCAAAAGGGAAGAAGAAGAAGAAGAGGAAGAGAAATGTGAGCAAACCACGACATTAACAATCTCTTGTTCCCAGAATCGCGATACTTTGGAGAAAAGATGAGCACGACTAAAGATATTGGTGTACATATAAGTCTAGTTGATAATCTGCAAAAGCAAGGGAACAGAGAAAACATTGAAATTAGGTTGTAGCCTTATCAAAACCTCTAATTAGCAAAACAACTGTAGCCTTGTTCAAGCTTTAGGTTTTACGCATCTAATTAATGAGTAAGTATAAAACAGAGGAGTGGGTTCTTTGCATCTAACCAACAGTTAAGAGAGGAGACTGGGAGAGAGGGAGTACTAACCGGGACGATCGACCTTGCAGCAAAAGGAATCACTGAGCGAGTATGGAGCTTCAAGGTTGCTGCTAAAATATGCTTTTCTTCGATTCCGATTGACGCGCGAAGAAGAGAAGAAGAAGGTCGTTGGCAAGAATTAATTCGCGTTCAACCGACAAAGGGCAATTAAGACGATCAATGAAACATGAATGATGTCCTTCTCCTTCCTCTGTTTTTTCATGATCAGAAGCGGAGGGAAAGAAGGTGGAAAGAAAGGTTAGGTTAAAGATATTATTGGGTTTTGGGTTTGGTTGGGGGGAATTGACACGTTTGATCCCTCAAGTTTTCAATAACTAACGCGCCAGTACTCGATCTATAAATCACGTCAAAATAGTACTGAAAATATTTTTCATCCAATTTTTCCGTCCAAGACTGACGTGGAAGATGACTCACCCAACCCAGTCAGCATAAATAATAATAAAATATTAGAAAAATAAAAATAAAGAAAAAACAAATAAAATAATAAAATAATAAAAACTTTCTCCAAACCCATCTCTTCAGTCTTCCCCGTCGTCCCCTTCATCTTCTTCCTGGTCTCCCCGTCGTCCCCTTCATCTTCTTCCTGGTCTCCACTCTCTCTAATTCAACCCCAATCAGCCTCTTTCAATTCCATCAACTCTGCTCCGACAATCGGATTAACTTGCCAAAGCTTTGAGGAGAGCGGGTCAAAATCGTAGAAGGTACGCTCCAGTAAAGTTGCGAATTCGACCCCGTCTTCTTCCGCCACGACTTCTTCCTCCAAGGACTTCGTCGAGACCTCAATCGACGTCCATAGCTCGCTCCCCTGCGTCTCAAGCCCGGCGAAAGGCGAAAACTCTTAGGCGGCCACTACGAATGTTTTGAGAAACAAGCCTTATGGATTGATCATCATCGACGAAGATTAGAGAAAAAACAAATCGAACAATAGAAACGATTTGAAATTCAGTGAACAGAAAAAAATGGTCTCAGACATCAAAGGAAGGATAGGAACAGCACTAGCTCTCAAGACCCGGATAAAGGTTGGAGTTCGGGCAAAGTCAGACAATAATATGCCTCAAAATGGTGGGTTCAGAACGGGATAAATGATTATCCGTTCACACATCTAATTAAATCATCACACTTCGCCTACAGCTTGAAACAGAAGGATTTTCAAAATAATTTGAGCTCAGATCAGAGATTTACAGGACTTGTGTTCTGCACAGATCAAAATGATAGGATGATTAAGGATTAACTTGAAGAAGGAGAGAAGAGAGAGCACAGCACAAAACGACGCTTACTTAGCTCTTGCAGAGCCATGGCCCAAGGTGTCCGGGTTCACCAAAGTGAACCTCTCAACTGGAGAACTTGAGAAGCATATCTACGGAAAAGGCAAGTACGGAGGAGAGCCTCTATTTCTTCCAAACATCAGTTCATCTGGAAGTAGGAATGGCGCGGCGGCGATTGGAGTGGAACTACGGAAGTCGAGGAGGGAGGTGAGGTTATTTTATTATATTATTTTATTTGTTTTTGCTTCTTTTTAATTTTTCTAATATTTTATTATTATTTATGCTGACTGGGTTGGTGAGTCATCTTCCATGTCAGCCTTGGACGAAAAATTGGATGGAAAATATTTTCAGTACTATTTTGACGTGATTTATAGATCGAGTACCGACACGTTATAAGTTACAACTTAAGGTACCATTTGTGTCAATTCCCCGTTTGGTTGGTTTAGATTGGTTTGGTTAATTGGGTTGGATGTTGGGTTGATTGATGTGGCCTTAGGTGACATGGACACAAATGGTGAGTTGGATTGTTGATATCATCACTTAACGGAAAAACTGGATGGAGATTTGACGAAATGACCACCTCGTTACAAAACCAATAGGTTAATGACCACACTGAAACATTGATGACCACTATGTTACAAACTCAATACGTTAGTGACCACAATAGATAATAAGCCGGTAATTAGCCTTAGAAGTTCCATTGGTTTAGTAGTTGTACAAAGTCGTCTCATTCGTACGAAAAAATCGAGGGTTGGTTACTTAAAATGTCACTAAACTTTGACCAAATAACCCGGTGGTTACTAATCTTCAAAAAATTTCTTAGCAGTCACACAACTTTGACCGATTATCCTAACAGTCACTACCGTCTACGGACATCCAATTTTCCATCCATTTGCATACGTGGCGGTGCCATCAAGGCAGCCACATCATCTACATTGCCACATCATCTAAACCAAACCCAAAACCCAAACACTCACCCTAATTACCAAACCAAACCAAATCAAACCAAATCAAACCCCCTCTTTCCTCCTCCTTCCTCCTTCCTCTTCCCCACCCTCACTCCATACACCGTCGGAATACCGTCGCCGCCGTCTCACCGCCACCGCCGCCTCGTCACCGCCGCCTCATCGCCGCAGTCGCCTCACCGCCGCCGAATCTATATGAAGCCATAAGTCGGCTCGCAAGAATGGATCTGAGGCCTTCGCCGCCGCCGAATCCAAATCACCCAATCTACTACTCCTCCGCCGTTGATTTCAGCTCAACAATTGAAATCCATCTGCTAATTCGGGCTTAGGAGATGCCGACCGTCACCCCAACCTTCACCATCCGCTAATTCGGACCTTCACCAGCATGGTTCTCGGCCTCGGAACTGGTTCCACCGCCGCCTTCGTCGTTTCCAAGCTAGGAGAGCTCCTCAAGTCCGACCAATTGAAAGATATTGTTGGAATCCCTACTTCTAAGCGAACAGAGGAGCAAGCCCGATCCCTAGGGATTCCTCTCTCCATCCTCGACAATCACCCGAAGCTTGACCTCGCTATCGACGGAGCCGACGAGGTTGACCCCGATCTCAACCTGGTTAAAGGCCACGGAGGTGCCCTGCTCAGAGAGAAAATAGTGGAAGCTTCTTCCGACAAGTTCGTGGTGGTCATTGACGACACAAAGCCGGAGGACGACCTCGGCGGGAGCGGTGAGGCGGCGGCGGCATTCCGACGGTGTATGGAGTGATGGTGGGTTAGAGGAAGGAGGAAGGAGGAGGAAAGAGGGGGTTTGATTTGGTTTAGATTTGGTTTGGTAATTAGGGTGAGTGTTTGGGTTTTGAGTTTTGGGTTTGGTTTAGATGATGTGGCAATGTAATGATGTGGCTGCCTTGATGGCACCGCCACGTATGCAAATGGATGGAAAATTGGATGTCCGTAGACGGTAGTGACTGTTAGGATAATCGGTCAAAGTTGTGTGACTGCTAAGAAATTTTTTGAAGATTAGTGACCACCGGGTTATTTGGTCAAAGTTTAGTGACATTTTAAGTAACCAACCCAAAAAATCGATCAATCTCATACGTTTTAGAATCTTACAAAATCATCTTATCAACCACCTTTTTCGACCGAATCGCTTTGTAAGCATGTCGAGCTAGCAAAAAAATAGTACATGTGGAAGGTCCAACTCAGCTCTATTAACCTAATTGGTCATGTATTGAACCTACCCAAATCCTCAAAAAACTAGACTAAAAGTTGATTAGGCTTGAATAAAGGTTCAATACATGACCGATTAGGTTAATAGAGCTAAGTTGGACTTTCCACGTGTACTTTTATGCTGATTCGACATGCTAGTTCGATCGAAAAAAGTTGTTGATAAGGTGATTTTGTACGATTTTGAAACGTATGGGATTAATCAATTCTTTTTCATACAAATGGGACGATTTTGTACAAATTTCAAACTAATGACACTCCTGTGGTAATTACCCTCCGTGGAGACACCAAAGACAAAATCTTCGAACAAAGAAATCGTCAAACAGACAGACTAAAGGAAATTTGCCGCGGCAGAAGAAGGAGGAGGAGGTGATATTCGTAACGACACCAATGGAGAGAGTATCTGGAGAGAGCGGCGGAGGAAGCCGATACACCCTGAAACCCAGCCGATTATACAGCGAGGACATCCTTTTCTGTGTAGATGTCGACTCTGAATCCACGGTGGAGATGAAAGCCACTGGCCCTAATGGTCGACCTTTGACCAGATTGGAGGCCATCCAGCAAGCTATTCTACTCTTCATCAACACCAAGCTCTCCATTAACCCTGATCATCGCTTCGCTTTCGCTACCCTTTCCAAATCCGCGTCTTGGGTATATATTCTCTTCCTTCGACAGTAGTTTCTGCGGTACCTGCCTTCTTCATTCGAGCTATTTTCATCGCTTTACTTATGAAATTTAATAGCATGTGAGAATCTGGATTGATGAAATGTATCTGAATGAATAATGATAGGGTTTGTTTGTTTTGGGCACTGGATCTTCATGTTACCACGGCTGAAAGTTTCACCAGTCATTTATCTCTTTTAAAACAGCTTAAGCTGTTAAAGAATCCTTCACAATCAGGTGGAATGCTCTGCTTCTGCCATTCTATTTTGCTATCTTCTTCATCTTAAAGGAGATGACAAAAACCAACAACCTTTTTGAGTTTGGCACTCTTGCAAATTCAATCAAGAGATGACATTTTGGGCTTGGGGTTCCCCAGTGGTTTTCATTTGTCCATTTTCCAGCTACTTCTTATGACTGGTACCATAATTTGGATTGTCCTCATTTGGTTGACTAGCTTTGGTGATTGTGATGAAACTTCTGGAACTTCAGGTGTCTCTTCATTTCATGAACTGGGACTTTGCTTAGAATCTACTGAAACAAAATTAGTTTGATAGACTTGTCTGAGATCTTTCTCTATTCTCAGCTGTCACTGAATGATAGTTCGTAGTACAACTGAAAGATTTCCACTTACATGAGGAGAAACCATAAACAGTGGCTATTGAGCTTCCACTCATTCCTTAAAAAAAATTGGAAGTTCGGTTATTAGGTAAGGGTTCGTATCTTTCTGGATATCGGGTGGTATAAGCAAGTTTTCCTTAGATAGGTGAATATTGTTTCAAAAGTTTGCTTCTTTTTCTTGTTTTGTATGTCTTGAATGTCGTATGTTTCTTATTTCTTATATAAGCTAATTGCCTGTGGCTGTAAAAAGGTAGTTGCACAACAGTTACTGATCGAAAAATTGTTATCCGGGCCTTGGTTGATTGTTTGTTTTCTTCAATGAACTTATGAGGAGCAAAAACCACCATTTCCTGCAATCCAAGCCTAGCCAATAAATGGGCAATAACCCCATTTGCATTGTCTTTCAGACCTTATACTTGTAAATTGAATTACTCTCTGCAACAGGTGCGGAAAGAGTTCAGCAGTGAAGTGGATGCCTGCATTGCTGCAGTTAGGGGAATCTCAGCGACTTCATCTAGCGGTCAAGCAGATCTTACTCATTTATTCCGCCTAGCAGCTCACGAGGCAAAGAAATCTAGAGCACAAAACCGGTTATTGAGGGTGGTAAGTATCACTCGTATCCTTTACACAATCTCACAAGTTATGTCAAGTCCCATCCCGATGTTTCTTTATGATTCTCCTTTCCAGATTCTGGTCTACTGCAGATCATCTGTGAGACCACAGCACCAGTGGCCTATGAACCAGAAAGTGTTCAGTTTAGATGTGATGTACCTGCATGACAAGCCAGGACCGGACAACTGCCCGCAAGAGGTGTACGATGCACTGGTGGAGACGCTGGAACATGTGAGCGAGTATGAGGGTTACATCTTTGAGACAGGGCAAGGTGTGAGGGTTCTTCTCCGCTACATGTCGCAGCTACTGTTGCATCCCCAGCAGCGCTGTCCGCAAGATGATCTCGACATCCCTAAGTCTCTTGTCAAGAAGTCTAATGATCCGACACCTGGGGAAGAGAATGCACTCCCTGTGTCTAGTAGCCAGTGAGGCATAGATTACAGAAAGTTAGTAAGGTTCATGTGTTAAGCTTGCATGTAATGGATGGATCTTTTATTTTCCTGTGTATAATAGTGTGTTATCTTTTGTTATACATTCTGCTGAAACCAATGTGCAATCTTTTCCCTTATCAACTTGAGAGGAACTCTTGATTAATACATCCGATCAGTGTTTGTTTTAACCCTAAAATATCAGAACAGTTAGATCAGATCAATAGAACAAAAATGGAGAATTTAAAATTGTTTATTTTTGTTCTTTATTTGGAGGAATAACAATGGTAAAAAGAGAGGAAATGGAGAGAGGGCGATGACATGAAATCTGGGGCTACTTCTGCAAAATGTGAAAGGTGCAAAGGCTGTGGAAGGAGTCTAGGAGGACCTCCTTGATAGCCGCGGTTATAGCGGAGTCTTGGTTTGTGGATATGGTTTCCGATCGGGCTTTCTCATCCATGCATCAATGAAATTGACTGAACAACCAAACGAAGGAGGGGATGGTTTCATCGTATAGTAGAGATGCCTCGAAGATTAGGTCGGGGATTTCTCATCCATGCATCGAATAAATTGCTTAAACAACAAAACGAAGGAGGGTATGGTTTCATCGTATAGTAGAGCAGCCTCGAAGATGACACCTTGATGGTCGTTGTTGAATCCCACACAGCGTTGCACACATACGAGGATAGTGAGGCCCACATTTCCACATTATTTGCGACCAGACAAAGCAGTACATGACTAGGAAACAGTTGGTACAAGCCTGGTAATGCTTGAAGTACACAACAGATCAACTAAACCACAAGATAAAACAACCATGGCTTACTTAGTGGTCGGTAGTGCTTGCTCGTCATGTACGTGGTGTCAAACGTTATCAAGTCGCCGAAGCACGCATGATCGTCATGCATCCGCTGGTCCATCCATAATATATTTGTCATCCTTAGCCATATCGACCTCGATCTGGTGCTAAAACTTGGGGTGGGTGATTGTCTCCTCGCGCAAGTATTCTGTGTTGGTTGTGCCCTCCTCGTGCTTCATGTTCCCTTGGCGAAGCCTCGACAAGTGATTTCAGTGCTTTACCTTCATACAACCAACGTTCTCCGCACCTCTCATGGTTTGCGCATAGTATCTCAAAGGAAGACTTCAGACTCACACCTGCCTCGACATTCGAGTAAAGAAAGGGGGCCAGCCGGGTAAGCCCCAGCCATTGATTTCGAGTAAGAAAAAAGGACGGCCGGATCAGCCTATCCGCTCGGCCGATAGATTAGCCTATCCACAAGGAGGACTTAAATACACCGGACACCACTAAACTTTTTAAAATCAGTCACACTAACCACTGAACTTTTTTTCGTCCACCCGATACCACTAAACTCAATTTATTGTTCATGATTTGCCACCCCATCCAAATAGTGGATGGAAAGTTGACATGGCCACAAACAAAGTTATCCTAGTCATATTATATTGATTACGTGGACGCTGACTAGATAAAACATTATACTGTAGCAATGAAAATAATTGGAAAAAAAAGAGCGAGAAAGATAGAACATAGAAGGTTACCTTTTTTACTCTAGCCTTCGTTGAAAATCCTTCTTCCTACGACCTTCTCTCTTCTTCCTCCCATCTCCACTACTGCAAACTTTGTTTCTCATTCTGCAAATTTTGTCGGTACCATCTCTGCAACACATATAGCAGCTCATCAATTCTAGTTTTAGCAGTAACAACACCAATTGAAACCAAACCTCTCTACTAATAAACCACATATATAAGTAAACTTTCTTTCATTCCCCTTTTCTGGATGTGATGATCTCCCACTTCTCCATTTATAGAATAATTAATAAGATGATCATCAACCACTGTTTCCTCACTTGTCTCTTACCTCTCCCCTGTAATCTCAGCATACAAAAAAAACCACTCGTCAAGCATAGCTGATCTGTATTTCTTTCTTTTGCACAAACTCCTCTTAAAGCTTTGTTCTTAGTGACTGATCTGTATTTCTTTCCAAAAGCTCTAAAAGCAATGGGAGTCGGAAGCTGAGGCCTTTCATTCGTCGCCCTTTTCTCTCGCCTCCGAACGACGGCGGCGACGACAACTAGCATTGTGGTTCCTGACTCTGTTACTGCTACTTCTGAACACCTTTTCAACCACCACCATCTGGGTACTAATCATTCTATTCTTTTATTCCGGCGGCTAAATCATCGGTTTCTAAATATTGTTCGGGATTCGGCAGGAGTTGTGGCTACTACTATGGCGGTGAAGCAGAGTCCCTCTTTTTTTTCAATTAATTCCGATCAACAGCTATCGTATATGTTGTACGGTCAGCGTCCACGTAATCAATATAATATGACTAGGATAACTTTGTTTGTGGCCACGTCAGCTTTCCGTCCACTATTTGGATGGAGTGGCAAATCATAAACAATAAATTGAGTTTAGTGGTATCGGGTGGACGAAAAAAAGTTCAGTGGTTAGTGTGATTGATTTTAAAAAGTTTAGTGGTATCCGGTGTATTTAAGTCCCAAAGAGTGACAATTGTCGACCATTTACCAGTCAAACGGCGTCGTCCTTAGCTGGAAGGACCGAAAGGTACTGTCAGAGTTTTCTGTTTGATGATTCGGTACTGTCAGAAAATCGGTTTGAATCTTCGCTCAAAGGAACGAAAGATATTGCAAATGCCTGGATTTTGCCATTCCAAGAAGAGGAAGAACGAATTGCTGGATTGCTTCCTGGATACAGAGACACACAGCGAACACCAGGAAGAAGAGAAGTGGGAATATACAACTTTCTATTAGGGTTTTGCTACTCTTTTCACTCTCGCATTGAGATACAACTGTTTACAAAACTTTCTCTACCATCCTTTCTGCTGTCGCTTTTTATACACAAATCATCATATAAAGAATATACAAATACGCTGGGGAGACGACTGATCATTCAAGGTAAGTATTCATCCATGCAATCTCTCAACTTTTGGAGGGTTACTGGTTTCGACACAAATGAATCCATTCCATTTGCGTAGCATTCCTCTGCACTCTCTGATAGTGCATTTGCTGTCATCTGCACCACATCAAACAAGTTTCTGATCTGTTAGTTTGTTTACTACTTACCCAATTTACTAGTTTTGTATCTTTCTAGCTTACCGCAACTATGGGGATCCGATCTCTGGAACTGGGATTAGAGCTATGCCCATTTCGTAAAGAATCTGAAGTGGCTGATAGCTCTATTCCAGCCTGGGCTGCTGCATCCCAACTTCCTGTTTCCTCGTAAGAACGGATAATCCTTGTAGCTTGAAGACCATCCATTACTGGCATATATACATCCTGCAAAATTTCCCCATTTTCATTTTTTAGGTTTGCAGTCTGGAAATAGCTCTTTTATGCTTCAGTTTCGAGACCCTAGAAGTAGAATTTACCATTAGAATGAGATCATAGTGTTCCCGTTGTATTGCCTTAACTGCTTCGACTCCATTGTTCACGACAAATAAGTCGTGGCCTAACTGCTTCATCATGGATCGAGCAACCATCACATTGATCTTATTGTCTTCAACTAGCAGGATCTTAGGCTTTGGTTTTGCTTCTGTATCTGCTGTGTTGCCATTTGATGTGCATTGCTCGGAACTTCTGCCAGGTTTGTCCACTGACAGACATGATCCTTGGGAGCCGCTTGTACTCACTTCGGAGTTTGTTCTTCTCGTTGACTCTGAGCAGCTGGTGGGATCTGCAGGTGTAGTATTTGATACACCTTTGGTATCGTTTTGACACTGCTTGCTTACACCAGCTATGTGTCCATTATCAGTTATTTGACTCTGACCAAATGAACTTTGAGGTTCAGATGCTTTCTCTGCAACTTCAACCACAGAACAGGCATCCCCAACTGAAGTAGTTGTTTCTTTACATCTGACGCTTCCATCCTCGATGAACCCATTGAGTGTGTGAGAATTAGTATTTCCAAAGGTACTTGGCACCAATTTGGGGATCCTAATGGGGCCATTAGATGAGAATAGGGAGCCCAAAGTACGTGGTTGAAACTGAAAGAAACCAGCAGTTTCATCCTCAGTGACAGTATCAGTATCAGTCATGTCGGTTAGGTCATCTGTATCATCAGAAGAATCACAAACAGGTGATACTTTGTATGGTAACACAAATGTAAATGTGGAGCCATGGTTCACTCGACTTGTCACAGTTAGCTGCCCTCCCATCAGTTCAACCTATAATCACAGTACATAGAAATCGTCAGGACGAGGTATGAAGATAATGCATCTCGAGCAACATATTTGATAGAAGCAAAGACTTCACCAGTTGCTTGCAAATTGCAAGACCAAGACCGGTGCCACCGTATTTTCGTGCATGATCTGTGCTGACTTGCATATACTTTTTGAAGAGACTCGGCAAAGCGTTGTCTGAAACAAGATATATGACCTAGTACTTTCAGCCAGTCTAAAATTGCATATAATCTTGAAATGTTGGTAGAGAAGGATAGAATCTGCGACATTGAGGAATGTACCTGGTATTCCAATTCCAGTGTCATAAACATCACATCGTAGCCACACCGTTGTTTCTGGTATATGGCACTCTTCCTCTTCATCTCCGCTGTCTGTTGTATTTCCGTTGTTAACCGGGGTTTGGGGATCATCATCAAGCTTATGATTTTGAGAAGAAAAATCTTTATGTTCATCGTCATGAAAACCATTTTGATGGCCGTTGCAACTCTGTGATGTTGATGTACATTTCTCTTCCTTTTGTCCATTTGCTGTTGATTGATCCAGAGGTACCTTCTGGTGGTTTACTTCTGGTTTTTTGCACCCAGGGTCTGATACCACATAAAGGTCTATTCCCACTTTCCCTTCATGTGTGAACTTTATGGCATTACTGCAACAAGTAATGGTGAAGAAATCAGTATCAAGATGAATACTGTCAGTAGCAAGTTAAAAGTAGTGGAACAGAACCGATGAAAGTACCTGATCAAGTTGGTAAGGATCTGCCTAATCCTTAAAACATCTCCAATGATCTATAAAGTTGGAAACAGAAAGATGGTTTGAGATGGAAACTGGGGAAGCTGAAACCTCTGTATAACTGGAATTATGAATTAGGTAAAGTTCTCACCTCCATGGGAACTTCATCTGCTATGCGCCCTTCTAGCGTAAGTATCTTCTGCAACGAAGCAGCAGCAGTCTGTAGGACGTGCTTTACCACTTCTCTGGGCCGGAATTTTGTAGCTTCTAACTTCATAACACCTGACTCAACCTTGGACAAGTCAAGTATGTCATTTATGAGCTGAAGAACCAAGTCACCTGAAGATATCATCACATTCAAAAGGTTCCTTTGTTCGCGATCCAGCTTCGTGCTGGACAGAATTTCAGCCATGCTCACAACTCCAGATAGAGGAGATCTTATCTCATGCGACATGGTTGCTAGCATCTGTTTTGCACGCATGGTTTCCTCTGGAACAGGTAAAACTCATCTCAGTAAAATCCACTAGTGAACGTAAGAAGCAGTTGCTATCATATATTTACTAAACCTGTTATGTGGATTGTCTTATTCAGTTCAGTTTCCTTGGCCTTCTGTACAGCAATCTCCTCGCGAAGCTTTGCCATTTTCTCTCTTTTTCTGACCTGTTAGGTAAATGAGAAACAAAAAGATGTCAACATTTTGCCATGTTCTTAAAACCAGAGCACAGTGAAAAGGAAAAAGGTACCTACCTGATCAGTCACATCCATTCCCATATAGTTTACACCAATTGTATCCCCTGCTTTGCTGAATACAGGTTCTACATATATCAGAAATGTCTTCAACCCAAAGAGCTCAGTTTCAAATGTAATTTCTCTTTTTGCTGGCAACCCTTTCTCAAGAACTTCTCTCTTGAAATCTTGAGATTCCTTAACACCAGCTCCATTGAAGATTTCCACATCTGTTTTCCCCAATATGTCCTGGAAAAAGTGAAGCATTTGATGAAGTGAGGTGGGAATTCTTTTTCCCTCGTGGAAATGGTAGTTATCGGTTTACCTGCTCATGCAAGCTGGGGAAATGGTTATATATAAACCGGTATTTCAACTCGTTATCCTGAAAGGGAAACAAAACCATCATAAGACAAGGTAGTACTAAATGGAAAAGATTGATTGATTTGACTGTACATACAGAATTCAGTTACCTGATGGCCTATAACAACTGGAGCATTCTGGAGCACAAAATGCAAGAAATTGTCAGCTCTCTTCAGAATCTGAGACAATTCCTCCACAGGTGATGACTCCCTCTCCAAACTCTTGATGGTATCCTGCAACTTCTCCATAAGTATCTGCTCTCTGTGGGCGCTAGCTTCGAGCAGCTTCTCTAGATTCCCTGCTCGTGCTTTCCAGTATGCTACAGTGTCAGATTCAACATCAAGCTCAACTCTGTTGCTGTGGACAACAAACCCATCATACTTCCTCCTGGGAATCTTCTCGTAGATGTCTATGGCATCATCCAATATGGAAATCGGTCTCTTGTCACCACCACAAGAATCTTCCTGGAACCGAAAATCCTCTATGATCTCCAACTTCTTCAGCTCGACTTCCTCTCTCTGCCTGCTGAGGATGTCGAGCTCTTCCCTGAGAAGGCGAATAGCATTGGCTTGCTGGTATTCCCAGTGCTTCATGAGATGAGCCAGTTGGGATGACCCTCTGTCCGTTTTGTTTAGCTCATCCAGATGCTTGAAATCGACGACGCAGGGTTCATCCACATCAATTGTGACTTCTTCAAGCATGTCCTGCTCCCCTCCTGGCTTTTCAACATTGTAAGGCTTCTCGCTGTTGATATCATCGGGCCACATCGAGGGGAGAACTTCAATCTCCATTTCCATGTCTTGAATGACATCATTCTCCATTTCTTCTACCGTCATGGGCACAGATTACAGTTTCTATAATGCCTTTGTTTGTTACTGTTTTCCGTGTTTGATGAACCAGGCTCTGAGAAGCGCCGCTCTAAGCATGAGGAATCCGCAGTAAACCTGGATTGTGGAAGGAAGATGCAGAATTCACCTTCAGGATTCAGAAGGGTAGAAAGGAAGAGAAGGAACAAATCAAACTTGAATTGAAAATCAGACAGAAGCTGAAAGAAATGACAAAGGAGAAAAAGGTGGGACTTTTTACACAAATCATTTATATTATATCTAGCAATATGTGCCACCTGCGATTATGATATACATGCCTTACTACATCACCAACCAACTTTGCAAAAGAGATTCCAGGGAAGAAAGTGAGAGAGGCAATTATAAGTGCCAACAACATTGTCACTATCACAAACTTTATGGTACATGTTGCAATTCCAACGTGATAGAATGAATGAATAATAAATTTTCTGTCTACTACTTCTAGTGCAGGCAAGTTGCAGAAAAGCTTGATGATGATCCATCCAACCCAAATTCTGGAATGAACCCAACAGTCTCTCCCAGGATGAGAATTGAGAATGAGAAAGAGGAAGAAGAGAAGACTAACCTGAGAGGAAGAATGAGTGAGAGAAAGAGAGAGAGACAGAAACTGCAGAGAATTTGCAGGAAGAGGAAGTAAGTAAAGAGTAAAAGGGGGGATGAAAGAGTTTAGGAACTGTAGATCTGAGGAATCTGCAACCAAAAAAAAGGAGAGAAGAGGGATGAATTACTGAATAGAGTATTGGTTGACGGACAAGAGAGATAAGAGGAGGGGGAAGAGTAAGGGGGGATGCATGTGGAACAAGTAAGAAGAAAAGCTCAAGAAGAAGAAGAAGCCATGTGCGATTGGGAGGTCAATAAGATTAGAGTATTAGGCAGACATATGAGTGAGTAGTTTTAAATATTTGGGCACAACTCTTTAAACTCTCATCTATTATATACATTACTATCTGTACTCTCACACCTTTGTTTTTAATGTGTAACATTAAAAAATAGGGAAATAACACTTTGCCCCCCTTTACTTTTCCAACTTAAAGATAGCCACCTATACTATTCTTCTATTTCAATGTTCATCTTCATGATTTTAATTGATGTGCATTTAGTACATCCTGTTAGCTCCAATAACCATGTATTAGCTTATTGAGCATTTTTTTATTGAGAATCTACTAATATGTTAAAGCAGAATTCCCTTTTTTCAGTTGACACGTCAGCTTTTTTAGGATTTTAGAGCTCCTCCTTCATTCTAGAAATGAGGGTATTTTGGATAAAAATCGGTTTTGATAATTTTTTTTTTTTGATTCTTCACAAACAAGGATTGAACTCTCAACCTCATGGTTAAGAGACAAAGTGAACAACCAATAATGCCACACCTAATGATTGGAGTAGTTTACTATTTAATCAAAGAAAAGTTGCAGTGTTTTCAACGTAACAACAAAAAAGCATAACTATAATGCTTTTGTTTATTATATCCCAACAATTGATAACAAATTTATAATTTTTTACCAACATATGAATTAAATTATTATATATTAAAAAGTAGAAATGAAAAGTAGAAAAAATTCAACCACACTTCTAAGTAATCTAAATAAAATAAATAAAAATTATTTTCCGGTAAAATATTAACACAAAAAATCGGCCAATGGGCCGCTATTTTCTAGTATAAGTATATATAATTACATAGGATGAAATCGACGAATAAAATGTGTGATTTCAAAACCTTTCGTATTACCATACTCTTTGTGATACCTCCCCAATTTACCTCTCTAGCCAACTCTTAGTCTCCTACCTCCAATATCTCTCTATGTCGGTGTACGGATATGTCCATATTTAATGTTAAGAAGATGCTTGTTGGAACGGAAGGACCCAAAATGCAAAGTGGTCAAAGTAGGAGGAAATAAAAAGAACCGTTTATAGTATATGAGGCTATTTGTTAAATTGGCAAAGTAAAGGGAGTGAAAGTGTTATTTTCCTTTTAATACAACAAGCAAGAATACATATATAATTCATTACTCTATTGTGTTCCCTCTTGCTTTTGTTTTCTGTTGGATTCTTTCTCTTTCTCATAATTTTTTAATCAGTTTCTGTTGTGGTCGGTTTTATTTAAGAGTGTTTCATTATTGGGAGAATAGCATTTTGCCCCCTATACTTTGCCAACTTAACAAATAGCCCCTACACTATGAATCTCTCTTTTGACCCACCCATATACTTCTACCACTTTGCCATTTGGGTCCTTCATTTTCAACTTTCGTCTTCGTGACGTTAATTGATGCGCATTCAGTACACCACATTTGCTCCAATAGCCATGCATTAGCTTACTAAACTTTTTTTAATTGGGAATATAAGTATCTATAATTAGATAGGATGAAATAAAATGTGTGATTTTAAATTCTTTCGTATTTCACCATACTCTTCGTGATACCTCCTCATTTTACCTCCCTACCTCCGATATCTCTCCTTGTTGGTGTGTGGATGTGTCCAAATTTAATGCTAAGAAGACGAAAGTTAAAACAGAAGTATCAAAACAACAAAGTAGTTAAAAGTAGAAGGGATAAAAAGAGCGATTTATAGTATAGGGGGCTATTTGTTAAGTTGGCAAAGTAAAGGGGTCAAAGTGCTATTTTCCCTTCATTATTCATTCAACAGAAGATGGAATCCCATTTCCAGCCAACTATGCCCTCATCAGCATCATCATAGAGTTATATCGCTTACTTATAAACCACCAACAGATAGCCTCTCTTTCTTGTTACAATTGTCTACCATTTATTTGCCCCATACTCTCTTCTTTTTTGCACTACTCTGTCTACCAATCATGTAATCAATGTTAGCGGTACTAGTGGTTAGGTCAATAGGGCTATTTTAGTCTTTTGATTAGTACTCTCTTTCGTCTATGAAGTAGCTAACACACCATTAGTGAACTACGTTAATATCGTGTTTCTGATTCTTGACTATGTAGGTTGTGATGATACACAACAGTCTACGCCGGGATAGTGTATTAAGTTTGGTGACGCCTTCATTTCTTAGAGGTGTTCTTAACCAAAAAAAAAAAAAATCTTAGAGGTGTAAGAAATAAGATAAAGTGTCTAAATCATCCACCAAAGCGGAGTATCGGTCGATGTCTGAAGTTTTTTCAACATAACGACTTCTTCTTGATCTTGGCGTTGTGGTCCCTTCTCCAGTTCACTTATTTGGTGATAATATTAGTGTTATCCAGATTGCCACTAATTTGGAGTCATGAATAACCTTGGAGGTGAATTCTCCACCTGGGTCCGAGCAATTTTTTTACTATTTTATGAATTGAGTTTTCACCATAGCAACAAACTCTTGTAGGACCATTGGAAGTTCCAATAACCTCAAAAAATGTACCCATACAAAACATGACTTGTGATCGATGAACAAGAAAAGTAGTGAAACCCAAAACGAGAGGTAGTAGATTAAGGACCCCATAAATTTGTATGAACCAAATTAAACATCTCATTCACCACGTTAGTGCTGGAGCAAAAAGGTAAAGCAACTGTCTTGGCCGCAGTACAATCCACATAATCAGGAATAACAAAATCTTTTCCATTAAAACTAACTGATAACTTGTTCTTCTTTAACATATCCAAAAGTCTAGCCGAATGCAGATGACCTAATCGAGAGTGTCGTAACCGCCATAAGTTACCTAGAAACAGAATAAGAAAATATAGAGGGTCCAATTGCATCTCCCACGTAGGGTCCAATGCCAACTCCTATGTCCTGTTGAGGATGCAATGCCAACCTACCATTTTGTAATTTCACCCACTCTTACTTCTCGTTCCTATCGCTCTCTTGATCTGACGATCCTGCATAACACAACCATATGCACCAAAATAAATAACACACTTACTTTCGGTTAGTTCACCGACGTATACCAAGTTCAAAACTAAAGCAGGTACATGAAGGGTATTAGGAAGAGTGATTCGTGGAGTAGAGATAGTTACAATGCCCTTGATCGAGAGATGTTAACCATTCACAACTTTGAGTTGTTAACCCTTAAAGGTTTTATAATCATGAAAAAGATCTAAGTTACCCGTCATATGATTAAAGGAAGAAAAATCAAGAACCAACATTTACTTGTACCTGAAATCCCAAGAGTTGCAAAAAATGAGTTTAGAGCAGTAGGAAGGACGAGTTGGAGGGCAGCCTCAACCATATTGTCAAGAGAATTATCATGGTGATTGTCAAGAGAGAGAGATAAACCCCACACCGGAGGTTGCACTGGAATCAGTCGCTAAGTCTTGGACCAAATAACTGGAATTAGGGTTTCCCCTACCCGTGTGAGCATTGTTACTAGATCAGAGACGAAAATTAGTAATTATGTGGGTAGATTTCTTACAGTAAGTACAGATATTACGCTTACGACATAAATTATGATTGTGGCCCAACTCATGGCAGTGACGACAACGTACCTCAAACATATTTGGAGTCAAAGAAGAAGTGGTTGTGATTGGTTGAAAATTTGTGTTCTAGGTTTTCGAGCTACGAAGACATTACCAAGAGTTGAGGTTGGATTTGTCGAGTTGAGCTTGTGTACGAAGATGCATCTCAGCACGCACCATCTCACCCATTATTTCATTCATATTAGTCTTATTGAACGAGATTAGTTGAGAACGAACATGTTCAAACTCCGAACACATGCGCATAAGGAATTGGAACGAGTGGACACGACAGTGTTCAGCTTGAATTTTTGGTTTGATACTTTCGAAAGCATAGAGGAAGATAGCACACCAATTTCTATCAATATGTTGGTGGTTGCGAGTGAATTGGCAGTGACATTGTGCTCTCCTTGAGACAAGTTCGCTAGTGCGAACTCAAGATCGAAAAGTTGTAAGGTGTTGACATGTGAGTACATAACATTGAGATAATTCTAAGTTGTAGCGGCCAGAGAGAAGGGTCGTAGAGACAAAGTGATCAGAGGCTCTACCGAGCTAAGGATACACAAGAGGACCCTAATGTTATTCATACACCATGTAGCAATTTCTTTAGAAATCAAAGCCTCGAGCACGACTGAAGCGGCGACAGGTGTCGTGGTCAGGCCAGAGGTCACAGATGTAGTCGTGGACGAAGAAGATATTGCAGTAGACGATGATGGAACTAGTGGGGCTTGAGTACCATCAAGATATGACATGAGTCCCTTGTCGTGGATGAACGTTCCATTGAATCAAACACGGTCATCATCAGAGTAGGTTTGAGTAGCTTGGGAGGCTCGGACACCATGTTAACATTGATAGGGTTGAGAACAAGCGAAAGAAAGAAAAGAAGATGAACACGAGAATTAACGTTAAAAAAGTGTGTAAAATTGTATCATAAATGTTTATAATTGAATATGAAACCCCGGTACTTGAACTTTATCAAAACTCTTATTATTCGATCATTTTGCTAATTTTTTATTATGCACCCACTTGACAGAAATTCTAACTACCCGCAGACAACCCATTGGGCTTAATACAATTAACAATACTTTGTCTAAATCTAACTCTGACTGTGAGTCTTGGTGTGTGTTGTTTGTAATTCAGTGACTATCTCGAACAATCGTGGATGTAGATAAGCTCAGCTTGTTGAATCACGTTAAAAATCCTGTGTCTCTCTCTTCACCCTGCTCGCCTCCGCTCACTCTCCGATCGCCGGTGAATCTGTTGCTCGCATCAGTGTGGCTGTTCGCATTCCAATCATTCGGGCTGATCTTTCCACAACCATTATGGGCCGATATCAGTTTCTTGTCACTTATCATTATTGTAGGCTCAGGATCCGGACCCAACCTTTAAAGGTTGGACCGGTTCCAACCAAAAACAGGAAGGGTATTATTGTCATTTTGTAAAAGTTAAATATCTAACCCTAAAAAATCCACTGCCGCCGCCTTCTTTTCTCTTCTTTCTCTTTCTTTCTATTCTCTCTTTCTTTCTACTCTTTCTCCAGCCGCAAAATGCTCACCTCCCTAGAAATCTTCAATCGGGCCCTGGAGCATCAAGGATGACTGCGGAAGCACCGGCGGTTGGTGAGACGTGTCGGCGGAGCATCCCGCGAAGTCGGAGCGTCGTCGGAGCATCTTTGGAGCAGCGGCAAGGGCGGACTGCCGTCTTCGAAGCAACGACGAGGTCAGACCAACTGGAGAGTGGGTCGTCGACTTCGCTCCTTCTTCGTCTTCCGATCCGTCTCTCGTACCTCTCTCGCCGCCTCTCCCTCTCACTCGGTGTAGGGGCGGCGTCGTGGAGCAGTAGCCGAGCCGAGCGGCACCGTTGAGCAGTGTGGGGATGAAGAAGAAGGATCAACTTGCAGTTTAAAAAAATTAAGTGACTGATTTGTAATTATAAAACTGTGAAGATTGTTTATTAATAATTGAAAACTAACAACAGTCCGTTTGGTATTATTGCACAAATTCATTCTGTTATTTTAGTTTGTAGGTCCTATCATGAGGTTCAGATTCTTTGTACTTACCAAATGCCCCCTTGAGGTGCATTTCTAGATTAATCGACGATGTTAACTAGTTATCAGTAAAAAAACACTATTACCTAGTTAAAAACAAAATTAAAAAATTTGTTAACTAGTTACTAATAAAATAACTAGTTAACATCAGAAAACCTAATAACTAATTTTGATAACTAGTTAACTAATGTTGATAACAAGTTATCACCAAAAAATCTCGTTAAAATTTTGATTATATGATTATTCGTTAACTAGTTATCAGGTTAAAATCCGTTAACAAGTTATCAAATAAAAAAACGATGTTAACTAGTTATCAGTTAAAAAAATAATGTTAACTAGTTAACATAAAAACAACTTGATAACTAGTTAACTCGGTTGGTTAACTAGTTAACAACTTGATAACTAGTTAACAAAAATAACTGTTATCGGGTAAAAATTTTGTTAACAAGTTAACTCGATTAGTTAACTAGTTAACTAGTTAACAACTTGTTAACTAGTTAACTCGGTTGGTTAACTAGTCAACAAAAATATTGTTATCAAGTAAAAAATTTGTTAACTAGTTAACAACTTGATAAGTTAACTAGTTAACTCGGTTGGTTAACCTGTTAGTAAAAAATCTGTTAACAAGTTATCAAAACAAAAAATGATGTTAACTAGTTATCAGTTAAAAAAAAACTGTTAACTAGTTAACAGCAAAAAATGTGTTAACTAGTATTTTTTTAAGTAAAAAAAAATTAGTGAAAAAAAAAAATTTCTCTGGAAAAGTCGTCGGCCGGTCGCCGGCGATGGCGGCCGATCGCCGGAGAGTCACGGCTGGTCACGGTAAATATTAATATATTTAAACTAAATATAAAAATTAAATAGTGTGTGTAAAGTCCTAAATACCCCTAACAATCTAGACCATTGGATTGGTCAAAGAGTCAAAGTGTGATCTAATGGTTGAGAAAAGGTTGGAAAGCTTCCAACCCTTGGAAAGGGTTGGAGCCGGATCTGCAGCCCATTATTGTACAAGTTAAAATATAAATAATTCGGAATTTTATAATTTTTTTAACTATGATCCAAAGGGGAACAGATCAGCGTCCAACCATTTTATGGGTTTGGAAAGTTCCAAACCCATTTCTAACTATTAGATCTAGTTTGACCCTTTGACCAATCTAATGGTCTAGATTTGTTAGGGGCATTTAGGACTTTACACAAATCATTTAATTATTATATTTAATTTAAATATTTTATTATTAAATAATTTAAATTTATGACTTAAACAGTTACACACCGTCTCCGCTACGCGGCCACCATCTCTGGCGACTTTTCATACGATTTTTTTCTGACGATTTTTTCCGGTGACTTTTTTCGACAACTTTTCCGGCGAGGACAAGTTAACTAGTTAACCTGCTTTTACTAATAACTTGTTACCACCGTCGCCGGCGAATTTTCGGACGACTTTTTCCGACAAGTTTTTCCGACAACTTTTCCAGCGAGGATAAGTTAACTAGTTAACCTGATTTTTACTAATAACTTGTTAACATGATTTTTTTATTGATAACTAGTTAACTTGGGTTTTTACGGTTAATTAGCTAGTTAACATGTTTTCCGGCTACTTTTCCGGTGAGGCTCCGGCGACCAACCAAAATCCGGTGACTTTTCCGGCAATGACAAGTTAACTAGTTAACAAGATTTTTTTATTTATAACTAGTTAACTAGTTAACCTGAGTTTTTACAGTTAACTAGTTATCAGCAGATAACTAGTTAACATGTTATTTTGTTGATAACTAGTTAACGAATTACCATGATAGGTAATTGAATTGTTTGTTAACTAGTTATGATGTTTTTAATTAGTTAACTAGTTAAGATCATGATTTAAATAACGAGTTAAGTTAACCAATCGAGTTAACTAGTTACCCAATCGAGTTAACTAGTTACCCAATCGAGTTAACTAGTTACCCAATCAAGTTAACTAGTTAACCGATTGAGTTAACTATTTATCAAGTTGTTAACTAGTTATCTACTCTAGTTAACTAATTAACTTATCAAATTAACTAGTTATCTTATCGTATTAACTAGTTAACCAATCGAGTTAACTAGTTACCAAGTTGTTAACTAGTTAACCAATTGAGTTAACTATTTATCAAGTTGTTAACTAGTTAACAAGATTCATAGTTGATAACTAGTTATCAAAATTAGTTAACTAGTTAACTTATCGAGTTAACTAGTTAACATGATGATTGAATAACTAGTTAATGAGGTTATTTAGTTGATAACTAGTTTTGAATTTTAGTTGAGTGATAACTAGTTAACTAATTATACGAACTAGTTAATGCGACAAACAATTTATCTAGTTTAAAGGTTATTCAAACAATATCAAAGACATAAACAATAGTACTGAAATAGTAATTTTAAATACTAAACAATCAGTCAACTGTATATAACTAAAAAAGAGGGACTAAAAGTGAAATAGTTGATTTTCATTAATTACTATTAAATCCCACAATTGTTAATAATTACAAACCAGTCACTCAACTAAATTAGGTGACAAAGAAGTCACTCTTCTTCAACCTTGAGATATGAAGAGTGACTTCTACTCCAGCCTCCACGCTCCGCCGGCAGCCCACCTCCGATTTCCAACTCGATCTGCCAGCCTCCGCGTTCCGCTGCTTTTCCGCTGACCCGCAGTTCACCGTCGGATCTTCGAGTGTCGTCCGGAGTTGGTGGAGGGTTTCCGGCGTGATTGGAAGCGTTCCGCTGCTCTTCTGCTGACCTACCGTTCACCGTCGAATCTCCGAGTCGGCCGGAGTTGGTGGAGGATTTCCTGTGTGATTGGAATTGAAGGGGTGGCAGAGAGTACGTAGATCTGCAAGTCCGAAGTCGGGGGGGCTAGGCTGGATGTTGCTCTTTGGTTCTCGACATCGGAAGCAACGGCGAGAGTTGGGTTGAATGACGGCAGCCAACAGGGAGAATTAGGGTTTTCTAATTTTTTGAAAATACCTAAAATGCCCCTCTGTGTTTTGGGTTTGGAACAGTCCAAACTCTATTTCCTAGACGCAGATCCTTTGCCATCCAAAGGCAATGTTAAATTAAATTAAATATTGTCATTTTTTTTATTCAGAAGTAAAACACGTCGATGCATAACATGCATGATTGTGCGTATTCGTAATTTTTTTTTCACCCCGAAATACACACCCAGCCCAGCACTGACTTTTTCTCTACGTTCATGTGCCCTGCAACTCTTTCTACTAAATTATTATCCTATAATGTTTGCTTTTTGTGTGTCCCCCCAAAACCATATTACACAGCCATCAGCCACCTACCATAGCTTAAATTACATCCTTAAGCTTAGCTAGCTAAGCAAATAAATAAAAGAGTACCATTCTCTCTCTCTCTCTTTGGAAGAAAAATGGGGTCAAATACCCTTAATTACAAAAGGAACAAAAGCGGGGAAAGCAATCCCAATACAGTCGCTCGTAATACAATGTTCATTGTCTTGATAAGACAATTTAAATGGGAAGACAATGTCCAAGATGGGCTAAGAGATCGGCAACTCGATTGCTCTCTTTTAAAAGATGGGAAATTCTAACCTAGCTCTCAATCTCTATTACGTCAATCCTGGATCGAGCGGATAAGGAAACCGTGACGACCAGCTGTGTCTGCATCAGTGTGAATAGCGTCCACAACTGCGAGAGAGTCTATTCTGTACCTCAACTCCCACGCGATCTTGAATCCAATAGAAGCTCTGCCCTCATAATGGTACAATTACCAATATTAGCTGCGAAACAAGCCAGAAGACGTCGAAATGAATACTATTCTCTCACTAGTGTTACATAACTTAGACATAACATAAGTCTAATCAATTATTAATGTGTTCTCTTCAAATTTAACACTAGTGTTTGCTAAAAGTTTGGATGCCATATGCCCATTTCCATTTGTTTTTTTTTTTTTTCATTTTGTGGGTTGGGATGTGAGGTACATGTGCCTTTCATCTTGGGTCCTTTAGTTTAATATAGTTATAAGCTACGCATAAACCTAGGTTTGGCAATGGGTACCCACGGGCCCGGATATCATATATCCACCACCCACCCGTTTATTAAATGGGTATTACCCGTACCCGCCCGCCAAGACTAAATGGGTATAAAATCCATACCATCCCCGCCCCGACATGGGTATCGGGTTTACCCGGTACCCATTGGGTGAACCCCAAATCTCTATGCACCTAGATTGCAAAGATATTTTTGAGATGTAGCTACGTTTTTATAGCATTATGGTTTCGAGAGGGAACGACAGACTGCTCGATTGATGAGTTGAAGTGAAGAACTTAATGAGTGAAGGAGAAATTGGGTTTAGTCCGTTAAACATAGATGATATATTATGACTAATACAACGTTGTTTCATACTGGGTACCCACTGGGTTGGGTATGGGGCGGATACCTTGAAACCCGTCCCCACCCGTTACCCGCTCTAAATGGGTACCGGGTTTGCCCATACCCGTCAACTTTACCCAGTCAACGGGTAATCCCCACCCAATTTGGCCGAATTTTGGGTGGGTACCCGATTTCCAGGTACCCATTGCCAAGCCTACATAAACCCTTTAATTAATCAACTGTTTGATTCCTAAAATGAGATTAAAATATAAATTTTATTCAGTAATTATAAATATGTCACCATGTCAACAATAAAAGAAAATTAATATCATGAGTTAATACACCTTTTTACCCCTCTGTTATGTAAAGTTAACAAACATACCCCTATACTATTTTCTAACCGATTTAACACCCTCTACTTTGAAAACTTTAACAAATATGCCCCTCTGTTTAAATTTTCATCTATTTTTCATCCGATGTGTTGATTTTACTTGTCATGTCATATTATTTTTACACCTTATCGTTGTTTGGAATGTTCACAATCTAAAATTATTTAAATTAGAAAGAAAAATAAAAAGAAATGCCACAAATACCTCCGTACATAATAGTGATTATAATGTGTTTTTTTTTATCTTTTCTTTTTAATTTAAATATTTTCACATTGTGGAATCCAATTAGCAATGTTATGGACAAATAATATGACGTAGCACGTATAATCTACTCATTAGACGAATAATAGATGAAAAGATAAATGGAGGGGTACATTTGTTAAACTTTTCAAAGTAGAGGGTGTTAAATCGGTTAGAAAATAGTAAAATGGTATGTTTGTTAACTTTGCATAGTAAAGGGGCAAAAAGGTGTATTAACCCTAATATCATTTCCAAAAAGAAAATAAAACTAATTTCGGAAAACTATACGGGATTAATGGCCCAAACCCAGTTGTTGGTTCAACTATTTTGGCCAATCAAAACGGCCACCAAACACGCAGTAACGATCCATACGCCATGCGCTTAGGGTTTTGTCTCAAGCGATCAGGACCCTACGTGGTTTAAGGGACATCATCTTTAAGTCGGGTCACCAATTCATCGACGACATGTGATGACTCAGCCCGAATTTTGAGGTATTATGAATACGAGTATAAACCCTACATTGATGAGACATGATATGACATGACACTAGACCATATGCCTTAAGCCTAAACGCTCATGCATTGGAATGCTAAATGGGTTTGGCCCCATTACTTCTCTATATATATCACACTCAAATACGCTCACACCCCCCTCTTCCTTATACATAAGTGCTTACTACTATCTTTTATACGTCTTGCGAGGAACATCATTGGACTCCAAGGTGCATCAGGAGTAAACTGGCCCTCACTCTTATTGATGCACCCGTCTTCCCTTGGACACGACCAGAGAAGCCAGGAGAAGAGCTTCAAGGCCAAGGCACTGCATGTGGATGCTTGGAGTCTGACCGAGCACAAAGATGATGACCGACTGATGCTAAGAACCGGATGCCTAGTGTTGGGAATGCTACTGTCTGATGCCACGCCAACTAATGTCGAGGGTCAGCCGATGCCCGACTGATGACCGAGAAATCTAATGCTAATGTCGACCATTACCGAGCTGGATGCTGATGCCGAGCCGGGAGATGATGCCGATCCAAACACTGATGCCGCTCCGGCCGATGATGTCGACCCGGACAACCTAAGGATGTTGATCCGAGACCCTGATGCCGAGCCGGACACTGATGACCGGCCACGTACTAATGCTGATCCGAGAATCCTACGGATGTTGATCTGAGACCTTGATGCTAGACCAATGATGGGTGTAGGACGAGCAATGACTAAGACTGACCTGATACTGATGTTGGGCCGTCACCAACCAATGTTGGGCCGCATCCAGCCAGTGTAGGGTCACGAATCCGACCGAGAGACGAAATCTGAGACACGCTAGGATTGTCGAGTCGCGGACTGAGAACCTCGGCATTACTCTTTTCATTATGTTTCTCGCATTTGTAATCGAGCTACCGACTTTGTAGCTAAAAAAGCTCTTTCTTTGTATCACCAATCTGAGTTTTATGTCTTTTCGGGTTCGGGTACTTAAACCCGCCTAGGGCTGTATACGAGTCGAGCTGCTTGTGAGCCGGTCGGGCTCGGGCTCAGTTTTTTTTAAAAAAAAGCTCGTTCGTGAGACCGGCTCGTCGTAAACAAGCTAGCTCATGAACAGGCTCGTCACCTAAATGAGCCTAGCTCGAGCCAGTATGTTGGTCGGCTCGGCAGGCTCGTGAGCCAACTCGTTTCGTTAGTCCGTTAAGCCAAGCTCGCGAGCTGGCTCAATTGTAACTCGTACAATCCCTAAACGGTAATTAAATAATCAACCCTAATAGTGTAACAAACTAATACCCTAAAAGAAGTAATATGGTAATTACTAATTACTGTAATGACTAATGTCCTAGAATTACATTAATCCCCACTCTGTGAGTCACGAGCCCACGACCAACGGTACATCATTCTTCTTCTCCTGCTCTTTGGCGTCTTTTGCTTTTTGATGGTTGCTAATTTGTTTCTTGAGATGCACGTTAGAAACGTTCATATGGATTGAAATTTGTGATTTTTTTATATTTTCTATATTTTGTAGCATCGATATCGTATTTTTGTAAAATGTTTAATTTCTTATATTTCTGATATTTTTTATCCTGAGTTTGGCTCGTTTGCGATGGTAAACGATTCTAACTAGGATTTGGCTCGTTTAGCATTATAAACGAGCCGAATCCGAGCCAGACTCGTTTAACATAGTAAACGAGCCGATTCCGAGCCGAGCTCGAGAAAGAGCCCAGAAACCAATAAACGAGCCGAGCCCGAGCTAGCCTATACGAGCTTGTGACGAGCCGAGCCCGAGCCGTAAAAAAATTAAGGCCAGCCTGAGCTAGGCTAAAGCTCGACTCGGCTCGGCTCATATATAGCCCTAAACCCGCCCAATCTCCAACCTTACAAGGGCTTACATAATTTTCTAAATTTGTTGATTAAGTTTAGTATAATTATATATCTGAATTAATATTTTGTACACATCGATTTCAAAGTCTATTAGAATCATGTTTTCACTCTCAGCGATCTATTATGTGGAGTTTAATTCCAGACATTCTGGATTGACAACCAGTTTTCATTTATTAAAGGAAAAATAGCATTTTGGCTCCGTCTATTTTGCCAACTTAACAAATATCCCCTATACTATAAATCTCTCTTTTTACCCCTCATACTTTTGGCCACTTTTCCGTTTGGGTCCTTCCATTTCAACTATCGTCTTCTTAACATTAAATCTTAACACATTCGCACACCGACGAAGAGAGATATTAGAGGTAGGAGACAAAGAGTTGGTCAGAGAGGTAAATTGGGGAGGTTTCGTGAAGAGTATGGTAAAATGAAAAGGGTTTTAAAATCACATGTTTTATCGTTGATTTCATCCTATCTAATTATATATACTTATATTCTCAATTAGAAAACACTTTAGTAAGCTAATACATGGCTACTGGAGCTAACGTGGTGTAATGAATTCATCATTTAATGTTATGAAGATGAAAGTTGAAACGGAAGAACCCAATAGACAAAGTAGTCGAAGTAGGAGGGGTAAAAAGAGCGATTCGTAATATAGTGAGCTATTTGTTAAGTTGACAAAGTAGAAGTGGCCAAAATGCTATTTTTGGAACAAGTTGATCTGATCCAATTAGGAGAATAGTGATATAAATTAAATATATGTTTGATTGTAAATGTTTGTAAGTTGGAGCTCTTTTTAGTAATATTGTTTATTCGAAGAATAATCCTAGGTACTGCCTTGAAGGAGGTGAGGGTGCTACGGGATGGAGGACACATGGCTGTGGGCCTCCCTCAATTTGCTTCCCTGGGCTGGCACTCAATTTTTTAGGTCTCCCGCTTTTAAACTTTTTCTGGTTATATAATTGACTATTTAAAAAAGGGGAAAATAGCCTTTGACCCCTCTACTTTCCAACTTAACAAATAGATCACTCTTTTTACTTCCTCCTATTTTGACTACTTTATGTTTGGGTCCTTCCGCTTAAACTTTATTCTTCGTAACATTAAATCGAGATACTCAGCACCCGACGATGAGCAATATCAGAGGTAGGAGACGAAGAGTTGGCCAGGGAAGTATCAGGAAGAGTATGCTGAAATAGTGAAGGGTTTAAAATCACACTTCTTCATCGATTTTATCCTATTTAATTATATATATTTATATTTCCAACTAGAAAATGCTTAGCAAGCTAATACATGATTATTGGAGCTAATATGGTGTACCAAATGCGCATAACTAACGTTAAGAAATTGAAAGTTGGAACGAAAGGACTCAAACGAGAAAGTTGTCGAAATATGAGGGGATAAAAAAGTAATTTATAGTATAGGGGCTATCTGTTAAGTTCGCAAAATAGAAGGGACAAAATGCTATTTTTCCCTTTAAATAACGTAATATAGGGAGGGGGGGCGGCCAACTTCCCCGGCCACCAATATATATCATCTCTCAATCATATGCTCCCATTTGCCCATATAATCAAATCATTGCTTCACGACTTGTCAACTGGAATGGATCGTGAGAGAGGAAGCTTGGAGGAAAACTGCAAAAATAATAACCAGGCAAAGAACAAAGAAAGGAGCTCGTTGGGACTCGAAGGCAAGGACGAAATTACCTAAGGCGAAGCTATAGAAAACGCAGCGTTCAATTAGTTAGGACAGCTGCCTATTAGTTAATGACGCGTGTCTGTGCGTCAGAATTATGTTAGAGACCAATTATTTTTTCTGTCTGTATATATTGATTCCTCTGTACAGTTTGTTATTCAATTAATTCATACAAGCTGCAAATTCCCAATTCTCCTCTCATCCATCCCTGTTCTTATGGTATCAGAGCACTAAGCTCCTTCTCCGGCTAGGGTTTCGCCATGAGGATAAGGATGAAGAACACACAAAGAAGACTGCCTCTGGAAGCTATGGCGAAAGCTCAAATTCAGCCCCTACTACATCAATCCGAATGAAAACTTAGCTCAGAGAATCACCACGTAAAACTAGATGGAACTAACTACCATCTATGGAGAAGATCTGTGCGAAATAGCACTAAAGACGAAGAAGAAGCTAGGCTTCATCAATGGTGAGCTCCCGATGCCGAATGAAGATGATCCAGAGTTCAATGCCTGGGACCAGAGCAACACTACCGTCGTTGCCTGGATCATCAACTCTCTCGATCGTGAGATCTCTGAAGTTGTCATTGACAACGATAGTGCCCTGGAGCTGTGGAGGAATTGCAGGAGAAGTATGGTGAGGCTGATTCGGTCCGCATCGCTCAGTTGCGTGCCGAGATCTCCACCTGCAGGCAAGGTAATTCCACGGTAACAGAGTACTACAATCGATTGAAAAACCTCTGGTCTGAGTATGTTTCATTTCGACCTATCCCTACTTGTGAATGTGGAGGAAACGAAACATATTGGTACTTGTAATACCTATGCTGCAGTTAAGAATTACCAAGAAAATGACCATGTCATAGATTTCATTATTGGTCTCAATGAGGAGCATGAAAACACTAAGAGTCAATTGCTGTTGATGGATCCTCCACCATCACTTAAGACTGCTTCTAAGTTTGCTATGAAGTCGGAAAGGCAGATTAAAAGTATTAACAAGGAAACCAAATCTGTGGAGACTGTGGCGTTGGCTGGAACCCAATCAAGGGATTGGAACAGAGATAGAGCCGTAAACCAAACAATTCTGGTGGAGGAGACCAAGTCCAAGGTCAAGTGCAGGGTCTGTTTGCAGGTATTGCAAGAAAACGAACCATACATTGAGGACTGTCTTAGGTTGAAGCACAAACGTATGAGAGAAAGGAATGGTGGCAGCAATGGAGCTTCACAGAGCTGCAAACAGCACTTACTGCACTGATGAATCCTTACCTAATCAGGGCAATGCAGAGCACAATGGAGCACCGAGGTTGTCTACTGAGGACTACACTCGTCTAATGGCACTTCTCCAGCAGAACTCCAACACAGCCTCATCACCAAGCAACACTCCACAAGACAACCTCACAAGGACCACACAGATCACCACACCTCCAAATGTCTATCCCAACTTTGCTGTATAATCACTCTTTCCTCACACAAAAATCTCAATAATCATATTTTGCCTGACTCATGGATCATAGATACTGGTGCATCAGATCATATGTGTAATTCATTAGAACATTTCATATCATACAAACCTGTCAAGAATATGTTCATTACTCTTCCAGATAGCACTCAGGTTCCTGCTCTTCACATTGGTCTAGCTAGAGCCTGTAGTGGTTTATTATTGCATGATGCCTTACATGTTCCACATTCTCCTTTAACCTCATCTCTGTTAGCAAACTCACTAAAACCTGCCTATTTCCCTCACTTTCAATCAAATTTCTACATTATTTCAGGACCTAGCCACTCAGATGATGACTGGTTCTGCAAGAGAAGCTAGAGGCTTATACCAACTTCATCCTACCACCATCACTCCAGTCAATCAAACAAGACTACTCAACCATTCGTAGCAGCCACCTTCAACTTCAAACCTCAAGACATTGATGTCTGGCATTATCGTCTAGGCCACATCTCCAACAATAGATCTCTTTTACTTCTGAAATGTAATCATGATTTACCTATTAGCCCTGTTGAACATTGTGAGCATTGTCATTTTTCAAGACAAAAGAAGTTACCATTTTCCCTTAGCAACAATGTCAGGGTCTGAACCTTTTGAGTTAATTCACACAGATATTTGGGGGCCACTTCGTGTTGTTTCACATGATGGCTTTTTTATTTCTTGACCATTGTTGATGATCACTCTAGAGCTGATTGGACTTTCCTCATGAGACATAAATCTGAAGCTAAACACCTTCTGCAAAGTTTCTGTCAAATGGTTCATAACCAGTTCAATAAGAAAGTTAGAACCATGACGGAGTGATCAAGGTTAGAATTTCAGTTAAAAGAGTTCTATGCTCAACAAGGAATTGAGCATCAGATGTCTTATGTTGAACGTCAAGAACAAAATGGCGAGTTGAAAGGAAACATCAGGACATCCTGAACATTGCCGAGCTCTAAGATTTCAGGTTGGTTTACCTCTAAGGTTCTGGAGTGATTGCATCATCCATGGTGATACATGTTGAACCGTTTGCCTACTCCTTTCTTTCAAACCTATCTCCTTACCAACAACTCTATCAAAAATCTCCAAACTATCGTAGCCTTCTTGTATTTGGATGTCTTTGTTATGCCTCTTCCCTTGATCGACACAGAAACTAAATTTGATTCAGAGCTAGGCAAGGTGTCTATCTAGGTGTGGTTGCTGGCATTAAGGGTTACAAGATCCTTGATCTGCACACACATACTGTCTTTGTGTCCAGAGATGTTCAGTTTCATGAGAACATCTTTCCATTCATGACTGCATCTCATAAGCATTTTGATCCGTTTTGTACCAGCTTCTATGTTTCCTGCAGGTTTACACAACCTTGATCCTGCAATTGAGACATCTCGGGGGCCATCAAACATACCTAGTATGGATGATGATTCAACCTCCATTCCAGATGAGTTGTCTCATTTGCAGGACACCATTGATAGCTCAACACCACACATTTCACCAAGACTCACAAATCTCCCAACCTACATCACCTTCATCTTCTCAACACCACCTATTCAATCAGCTCAACAATCACCACCTACACAACCTTCATCATTTACAGAACCTCTACAAGAATCACCACCTATCCAACCACCTCCTCAACCCTCTCGCAGATCACAGAGACAACTAAACTCCAGCCTACCTAACAGATTATATGGTTGGCCATGCTAGGTCACCTTATCCCATCAACTCTTACACCATTATGACCAACTCAGCCATAAACATAAATACCTTGCTATGACCATAACCAATCTGATTGAACCTAGAACATTTAATGAGGCTGTGAAAGATGAAAACTGGAGAAATGCTATGAAAATGAGTTGCAGGCCTTGGAGGACAACCACGCGTGGGATATTGTGCCATATCCTGAAGGTAAGAAGCCGTAGGCTGTAAGTGGGTTTTAAAGTAAAATTTGCATGTTGATGGAAGGATACAAAGATACAAAGCAAGATTAGTAGCAAAAGGTTTTACTCAAGTTTATGGAGTGGATTTTCTTAACACTTTTTCTCCTGATTTTAAGATGAATACAGTTAAATTGCTGTAGCAGTTGCAGCAGTGAAATGTTGGCATTTGGAGCAAATGGATATCAGTAAATGCTTTCTTGCATGGAGATTTGGAGGGGGAAAGAAGTTTATTTTGGAACTGCCTCAAGGTATTCATGGTGATCACACTCGAAATGAAGTTTGCAAGTTCGAAAATCATTTATGAATTGAAGCAGCCAGCAGACAGTGATTTGCCAAACCACAGAGGCACTATTGAAATTGGATTTTTCTCGTCTTTATCGATATTCTTTTTTCACCAAGTCAAGTCCTCAAGGAAAATGGTGATGCTGGTTATGTAGAGAATTAATCATCTCAGGAGACAATATGAGCCCTTTTGAGTGTAAAGAAGTTTCTGGAGCAGAGTTTAAGGTAAGAGATCTTGGACAATTATAGTGCTTCTTAGGTTTGGAAGTAAGCACAAGAGGGATTTATGTTTGCCAAAGAAAGTATTGCCTAGATATATTAAAGGACACATGATTCTTGGATAGCAAGCCTATCAAGACTCCGTTGATATGAAGGACAAGGCCCCTCCAGAAATGAAGTGAACCATTGCTGGAAATCACGGAATACATGAACTCATTGGACAATTAAAATATTTGGTGACTAAAGACCTGAATAGCACACTCGTTCAGCAGCTATGTCTTTTCCCCAAAAAGTCCCCACGCAGTTTTTGATGAGGTTTTTTTTAACCCCAACACCAAATAAACCGAGAGTTTCAGATCGTATTCCACGGGGCTACTCAAGCTCCCTTACTCTTTAGGTCGTAGCATGAAACGTTTTTCGGGTTTTTTTTAAATTTTTGGGAAAAATTTAAAAACTAACTAAATAAAACTAAATTAAAAATGGATCAACGGTGGGGGAGAGGTCTTTTTTGGGTTTGTACCTTCTAAAAAATTATGAGAAAACGCTACAAACGGAGACATGGATAAATCAGTTTCACGTTAAAAAAAGGGTTTGGGGGGCGGTCGACTCCCAACCAAAACCACCTGCAACACACCCAACTCGTTTTCAACCAACAATCCAATAGCAAAAGAACAGAAAACCAAAAAAGGAAACGCAGAAAACTCGAATTCGGGAAAGTCAAATAACGGGCGAAAGAAAATAAAAGGATCATCAACATCATTAACCCAATCCAATTCAAGTAAACATAATCTCAAAGAAATCAAAAAAACCCAAGCAAGAATAAAAACTTGCTACTATAAAAAATCAAAAGAACGCTCCCGAACTGTCGATCTAAAGATTGACCTTGTTTTCTCACATCCCGAACTACTTTTCAATCAGAATTTTCCTCCCCTGAATTAATTCCTTTTTCCAAACTCCTCGCCGCCGTCCTTTCTTTATTTTTTCTTACGGGGAAAAAATTTCCCTCTCCAAAAGCTGTTTTCCCTTCCTTTTCTTTTTTTCCCCCCAAAAGCTACCAATGGAAATTCCCACTTTCCCCTTCCTGCCCATTAAAATCAATTTTCTTAATGATGAGGGAAAGGGCTGGCCAAATTTTCTCCCCACAAACCAGTTTCGATTCTTCTTCAATGATAATTAATTAACCCCTCCAAGCATTGATTCCTTTTGGAAAAGGGGTTATGATGAGATTTATGAAAATCAAAGTGATGTTTTTTGGTTTGGGGTTTTAATGTATATTTCCTGAAAAGCTCAAAAAACGCAAAACGACTAAAACGACCTAAAGGGCCGGAGGGAACAAAAAACCAAAAAAATCACTCAAACTAACTAATTTCATGAAAAATGTCGTCTAATGAGGATTGAAAACCAATATTTTAGGGGATCCGTCATCTTCAAGCTGCTCATAGAACCCAGATATATAAAGGGAGGGCCAGGCAAGGTTTGTTCTTTACCCCCCCAAAGACCCCTTTGTTTTTAAAGGTTCTGTGATGCAGATTGGGGTGTTGTCCAGATACTCGAAAAACATTACGGTTTTTGACTTTTGGTGAATCCTAAATCACCCCGGGAAAGGCAAAGAAAAAAAAACACGGGTTTTGGACTCATCAGAGGGAGAGTATAATCGATGTCACAACTTCATGTGGGTTCAAAAGGGTTAAGCAGCGCTTAAAAATTTTGTGCCCAAATGCCCTATTGAAAATTTTGTGCAACAAATCATCTATTCACTGGAGAGAACCCCCTTTTCATGAACGAAAAAACTTGAAAAATTATTCCATGTGACAAGAAAGAGTGAAGAGGGATGATCAGCCGAGGGGGTTTATGCACAGATAGGATCTGGGTGTCCTCAC